>JAAALK010002005.1:0-49217 GCA_019279435.1 Zizania palustris
CCTCCGGAAATACGTCCGGGTACTCGCAGACCACTAGTATCTCCTCCAAAGTAATCTGGTGTAGACGAGGTCTTCTGGACTTCTGGCTTGGCATCTAGAACGTGACAACAATCCCTTACTCACTGGTCACAGTTACTTGCCTCCGGGCACATCTTATCACACCTTAGTGTTTGTTGAGCCAATCCATTTCTAAAATTAGATCCAGGCCTTGGCAGTCTATTAGGATGAGGTCGGCCCAGAATATTGTGCCTTGGATATCTACCCATACCCTTGGACTATAGAATGGGCCTGGGTTTGTTTGCCAGGGGTGGCTATTAATATTGGTCTTGCTAATTCACATTTGTTCAAATTATACTTCTACACAAGAGTTGTTGAAATAAAGGAGTGCGTAGCTCCAGTATCAAATAATACTACTGCAAGGGCCGAATGTAATGTAAACTTACCCATGACAATTTCTGGTGCAGCCTGGGCTTCCTCGACGAAGACATGGTGACGCGGGCGTGGACGACAGGGTTGGTCGTGACTCCTTGCGTACACTTGGGGTGGGGGCATGGTGGGAATAATGCCCTTCTTGGCGACAGTTGAAGCATATCACGGGCTTGCCGTGCTTGTCGCGCAGAACCTCTGCGTTGTTGGCAGGGGCAGTTGGAGTGGCCGGTGCGGCGGGAGCGGGGCGAGGATGTCCTGCTCTGGTGTTGGTGGCGGGTGGCATGGGACGGTACACTGGGCGTGGATGGTATTGGGGCGCCGTGGGGAGGTGCAAATCGAGGCCTCTGCACCATTCCTTGGTTCTGGTGGAAGGCAATCATCCTCTTCTTTTTCAGGTCGACCTTGTTCTGCTCGGTCTCCTGAATGATTGCCTTCTTCACCAACTTTTGGAAGTTGGCGTAGTCTCCAGAGACCAGTTGTAGGGAGAACTCGTCCTTCAGTCCCCGGAGAAACATGGATTGCTGGGCTGTGTCAGTTCGGACTTCCTCTGGTGCATACCGGGCCAGCCGGTTGAACTCGTGCAGGTATTCAGTCACGGACCTGCTTCCTTGTTGTAGATCCCTGAACTCATGCTGCTTCTGGGCGCTAATGCCATCGGGGACGTGGGCCACGTGGAAAGCGGCGGAGAACTCTGCCCAAGTGTGGACGTGTCCCTCATGCAGAGTCTCGCGTAGGTTATCCCACCATGCCGCGGCGGGTCCCTGGAGTTGGTGGGCAGCGAAGGCTACCCTCTCCTGCTCAGTGCAAGTCAGGAGATCCAACTTCTTCCCTATCATCCTCAGCCAGTCACCAGCTTCCATGGGGTTGGTGGTGCTAGAGAACGTGGGAGGACGGACTCGGAGAAACTCCGATAGTTATGAGGCGGGTGTAGGAGCGGGAGTGGCGGGTTGAGGAATCTCGAGCAGCTGTTGGTGAAGACGGAAGAATTGAGCCTGTTACTCCTGCATTTGATTCTATTGTTGTTGCATCTGGTTCAACAGCGTGGATATCAACTGATTTGGTTGGCCATCATCTTGGCCAACGTGGGGTGATTGGCGACTGGGGCCTGCCTCTGCCCAATCGCTCCCCATTGGGGCAAGTTTCCGGTGTCCCCTCCATTTTGAGGAGCATCGGATCCTGAGTGTTAGTCATCCTGGTGTTTCCAAAACAGACAATAAACTCTTAGGGGAATCGAGACTAAGTTTTATTTCAAAATGTGTTATCCTTACGATTATACATAAGTTTTTTTATTTAATATTCGCTCATGCCTTTTATTGACATGAGTGGCAATACAAATCAAAACAATAAAAAGGAAACAATCAACCGTAAAAACGACGTCTAAGACAGCTCGGGGGACGACTCGATCACGGGCTACGGGCTCGGCGAAGATGGTCGGGGTGGTGGAGCTGGAGGGTCCGGCGGGAGGTGCGCTGCGGGAAATCCTCTTGGGCCTCACTGTGGGGATCCTGAGTGATTTTCGCTTGCGGGGCGGAAGGGGGGCGACCTCCTCTAGATCCTTCCGCAACTCCTTGATCTGCTGGCGAAGCTGTGCGGTGTTGGCGACGCTCTGACGTAGAAGCTCATTATGGCGCCACAACTCCTCAGCCTCGGCAGCCAACCGGTGCCCCTGCTGGACACGGCGACGAAGTTCTCCATTCTCGTGGTTCAGATCCTCTGAAGAGTGACGATAAAAGTCAATCGTGTCACGTTGTCCATTGGCATCTTGCAGGGCCTCATAGTAGAGCTCGTCCATTGCCTCCAACAGGCGTACAGTGTGCCCAACGACGGAGTGGCACTGGGAGAGTGTGCTGACATAGACGCTGTGTGGACTCCCTGGAGTGCGTAGGGGCACAAAGCGATAGTTCGTGTCGTAGAGCTCACTGTCATAGATCACCCGGAGCTCGGTGAGGGCCTGAAGGGCGGTGCGCTGACTGGCAACCAAAAAGGTGGGTCCTCCGGCTCGATAAGTGTGGGATGTCTGCGTAGAGGGCTGGATGGCGATGGTGACCTCGCAGTAGCTCTCGTCCTCATCGGGGAAGACTCCTTGAAACATCGGCTAATGCTCGAATCTGAGGAAACTGACGAGCATGCAGAGCTCGCGGATGAATCCAGCCTCGTCACGAAGAGGTCCCACTGATGGTATGGACCGGCATCTACAAAAGAGAGAATTTTTTTGTGAAACTCCAGAAGATGAGAGGGTAAGTAATTTTGTAAGAAAATATGGTTATTATAAGTCCTAGGGTCAGGTCTGTTTGGCTTCCTACAGTCAACCTGGCTGTGATACCATCTGTCACGCCCAGATTTAATAAATCCGGACCTTTATTTAAATTCCATAGAAAATCAATAAATCAAGACGTTCATCACATGACCACGTACAATACGATCAATCATTCACGGTTCGTAGACCGTATTAGTACAAAAGTGAATAAAGGTGAAGAGAAACTAATAAAACAAAGGTCCTAAATGAACGCCTTCTTCCAGTCTCGCCTTGACTGGGTCACTACTCCAGACCTTCATCCTCCTCGTAGTATACGGGCTCTGGTGGTGTAAGTCAATGGGGGTGAGTACAAACATACTCAGCAAGCCACCAGATGCAAATATAATGCAGAGTAATAACAAGGGAGATAGTTGCTAATTTTGCGGAAGAGCATAATTTGTAAAGCGATTAAATGTGATCAATTTATGAGTACTGAAATGTAAACATGTGTATGCATCATCATCTTCTAACTCCAGGGGTACAGTCAGCTCACCCTCGCTCAACAGTCCTTACATGCAATGAATAACTCAACCATTCAAACAATAGTAAACTAACTGCGAGAAGTCACACAACCCGCCATTGACCGTGGGCTCAGCTTTTCAAAAGATTAAATACTCTGATCGGAGGTGTACCACTGTACCCACAAGGCAAGCACTCATCACTTACACAAAAGTGTAACGAGATGACCCATACCATGGGAACTCGTGCCAAAACCTTTCATATGGTCTGCCTCGACCCGACAACACCCTCTTATGGGTTTCATATGGTGCCCCGACGCGTCGAGCCAACACCATACCCCCCTTGAGCCACGTCGGTACAAGTCACCCGCAGGTTGCCCCTGTTAGATAAAATAGCATAAGTCTACATAGATAGAAGATCAATATCTGATTGCTAGTTTCTGTTTTCTCAGTATTTTTCCTTCCATGTAATCAGAACTTTCCTGTGTATTGCTAAACTGACGATTTGCTCGGATATCAATAAACTCATGCGGCCTCGTGAGAGGTGATAACGCTTCACCAAATCAATATGGTATCAAAGCCTCCTTCTCACAAATACATCCGATTGCCATGAGTACTTCTTCCTCAGCTCCGGCCGGTGGTTCTCCTTTTGGTGTACCGGTGACAGAGAAGCTAGGCAAGAACAACTATCTTCTATGGAAAGCCCAAGTTCTTCCAGCAATTAGAGGTGCCCAGATGGTTGAATACCTAGATGGATCAACCGTCGTTCCACCCAAAGAAGTTGAAGAAAAACAAAAAGATGGAAGAACTGTCAAGAAGAAGAATCCAGAATACATGAAATGGATAGCCGAGGATCAATAGGTACTCAGTTACCTAATGACATCCTTAACTCGTGATGTGATGACACAAGTTGTTCATGTATCCACGGTCGAACAGATTTTTTCTTCAAGAACTCGAGCTAGATCCATCAATACAAGAATCGCCTTATCGACCACGAAGAAAGGTAATATGACTGTTAATGAATATGTCACTAAGATGAAGGCGTTAGGTGATGAGATGACAGCCGGAGGAAAATCTCTCGATGAAGAGGATCTTGTGGCATACATCATCGCCGGGCTTGACGCAGATTTTGAGCCGGTAGTGTCCGCCATTGCTGCTAGGACAGAACCAGTAACAGTTGCAGAGCTATATGGCTAGCTATTGGGATTTGAAGGGAGACATGATCTGCGGCAAGGAACTTTTCAAATCACAGCAAATTCTGCCTCCTTTGGAAGAGGCGGACATCAGCGTGGCCGAGGAGGACGTGGTCGAGGCTATGCTGGGCGCGGACGTGGTACTAATCAAGGATTGAATGCAGGACATGGAAGCAATCGCGGAAGTGATCGCCCAACATGTTAGTTGTGTGGCAAGATGGGACACACTGTTAGTACATGCTGGCATAGGTTTGATCCTGATTTCACTGCACAAGAAAAGACTGCAAACTCATCTTATCAGTCAAAACTCATCACTTCAATCATATGGAATTGATACAAATTGGTATGTCGATACGGGTGCGACTGACCATGTGACCGGAGAACTAGACAAGTTAAGTGTTCGAGAGAAATATCATGGAGGAGATCAAATCCACACAGCAAACGGTTCAGGTATGCGCATTAGTCATACTGGTCACACAAAAATTCATACTCCCCATCGTCCCTTGCATCTAAATAATGTCTTATACTCTCCCGATACAAAGAAAATCTTATTTCAGTATGCCGCTTTTCTGCTGATAACAATGCTTACTTTGAAATTCATCCTGATTTTTTCTTGGATCAAGGACCTCACCACCCAGAAAGTTCTTCTTCAAGGCAGGCGTAAGTTTGGCCTCTATCTCCTACCAACCCCGGTCACACAAAATAAAATAAAACAGACGCATCTTGCTACTAAGCCCTCTTTGGTCTGGTGGCATGATAGACTTGGTCATCCCTCTTATATCATTGTCAGCAAAGTTGTTTCTGAGAATAAACTTTCATGCTCAAATGAGTCCAATAAAGAGTTAGTGTGTGACGCTTGTCAACAGGCCAAGAGCCACCAGCTTCCCTATCCTATGTCATCAAGTGTTTCCACTGCTCCTTTAGATCTTATTTTTTTAGATGTATGGGGTCCTGCTCCTAGTTCAGTGGGCAGAAAAACCTATTATGTGAGCTTTGTTGATGATTACAGCAAGTTCACTTGGATTTATTTAATAAAGAACAAGTCTGATGTTTTGCAAAAATTTCAAGAATTCCAGGCTCTTGTTGAAAGGCTTCTAAGTCGAAAAATCATTGCTTTACAAAGTGATTGGGGTGGTGAATATGAGAAGCTTCACTCTTATTTCACAAAAATAGGTATCACTCACTATGTCTCATGCCCCCATGCTCATCAACAAAATGGTTCAGCTGAACGTAAACACCGTCACATTGTAGAAGTTGGCCTCTCTCTTTTAGCTCATGCTCATATGCCTCTCAAGTTTTGGGATGAGGCATTCATAACAGCAACCTACTTGATTAATCGCACTCCTAGTCGAGTCATCCAATTCACTACACCCTTAGAACGTTTATTCCGCCAAAAGCCCAATTATTCCTTTCTCCGTGTCTTCGGGTGTGCGTGTTGGCCAAACCTTCGACCATACAACTCTAGAAAACTTCAATTTCGCTCTCAACAATGTGTTTTTCTTGGGTATATCCCTTTACATAAAGGTTACAAATGTCTTCATGTGTCCACGGTTCGTATCTACATCTCCCGTGATGTCATCTTTGATGAAACCATATTTCCTTTCACTAATCTTCATACTAATGCTGGTGTTCTCCTTAAATCTGAAATTATTCTTTTTCCACATTTGATCTCTGATCAAGGGGGTACACTGTCATGTGATCAGCTGACTAATGTGCTTACTAATCATTCTGATAATGCTAATAATTTGTCTGGCAATGCTGATTATTCTAATGGTGGTCAGATAGCAATTTTGGATGATAGTGAGCTGAATATACCTCAATCAGATGGCGCTAGACACGAGATGGATGTCCCTGCTTTTACTGATGCAGCCACAGGTGTATTATCCTCGGAATTGCAGGAATTGCCACCCATTCAAGCTGTTGATAACTCAGGTCCAAGCGCAAGTATGCATGCAACCAATCAGAGGGAGGAGCAAAGTAGCACTGCACAAAACTCTGCAGCTGTGCATGCTATCTCCGAGATTGACACAACGGAACCTTCTGCGGTGGTTGAACCATCTCGGCCACACACCCGTTCACAAAGTGGTATTTCTAAACCAAAAATTATACTGATGGTCAAATCAAATACAATTTTATGACAGTTTCAGGGGAGCCGCAAAGTGTGCATGAAGCCTTGTCTAACAAACAATGGAAAGAAGCTATGGACTGTGAATACAATGCTTTGATCAGAAATAAAACTTGGCGCCTTGTACCTGCAAATGAAGGGAGAAATATAATTGATTGCAAATGGGTCTACAAAATTAAAAGGAAAGCAGATGGATCACTAGACAGGTACAACGCTCGTCTTGTTGCGAAAGGATTCAAACAAAGGTATGGCATTGACTATGAGGACACCTTTAGTCCTGTAGTTAAATCCGCTACCATTCGAATAGTTTTATCCATTGCAGTAAGCAGGGGATGGAGTCTTAAGCAATTGGATGTTCAGAATGTGTTTCTTCATGGTGTTCTTGAGGAGGAAGTTTACATGAAGCAACCCCCAGGATATGAAGACAAAGCTATGCCTCATCATATCTGTAAGTTGGATAAAGCATTATATGGATTAAAACAAGCACCTAGAGCATGGTTTGCTAAGCTAAGTCAAAATTGCAACGTCTTGGGTTTAGTGCATCTAAAGCAGATACTTCATTATTCTTTTACAACAAAGGAGTTGTCACAATCTATCTGTTGATTTATGTGGATGATATTATAGTGACTAGTTCATCCCAAAACGTTGTGACAACCTTATTGAAAGATCTAGGAACTGAATTTGCATTAAAAGACCTCGGAGATCTACATTACTTCCTTGGTATAGAAGTCTCAAAAACAAATGATGGTATTTTGTTGACTCAGAACAAGTATACTTCAGATCTTCTCAAGAAAACAAATATGATGAATTGTAAGGCAGCTGTAACTCCTTTGTGTACAACCGGAAAATTGTCTTTACAGCAAGGAGAAAGTTTGGGGCCGGAGGATGCATCTCGGTACAGAAGTGTAGTGGGCACACTTCAGTATTTAACACTTACTCGCCCAGACATTTCATATTCAGTGAATAAAGTATGTCAATTACTTCATGCTCCAACAACGGCTCACTGGACAGCTGTAAAACGAATTCTCGGGTATTTACAATACACTTGTGGAACAAGTTTAAAATTTAAGAAGAATTCCTCTACTCTTGTTAGTGCCTTTTCAGATGCAGATTGGGCGGGCAGTGTGATGATCGACGTTCAACTAGTGGTTTTGCAATCTTTCTTGGATGCAATCTCGTCTCCTGGAGCGCTCGCAAACAAGCAACAATGTCTCGATCTAGCACAGAGGCTGAGTATAAATCTCTAGCAAATGCCACAGCCGAGATAATTTGGGTTCAAACCTTGTTACGAGAAATAAAGATCCCTAGTCCACCGGCTGCCCAAGTGTGGTGTGACAACATTGGAGCAACTTATTTGTCAGCAAACCCGGTGTTTCATGCTAGAACAAAACACATTGAAGTGGATTATCATTTTGTACGAGAAAGGGTTGCTCAACGTCTCCTTGATGTAAGGTTATCTCTACAAATGATCAAGTTGCGGATGGTTTTACGAAAGCTTTGTGTAGTCGAAAACTAGAAATGTTTAGACACAATCTCAACCTATGTAAGTTGTGATTGAGAGAGGATGTTAGATAAAATAGCATAAGTCTGCATAGATAGAAGATCAATATCTGATTGCTAGTTTCTGTTTTCTCAGTATTTTTCCTTCCATGTAATCAGAACTTTCCTGTGTATTGCTAAACCGATGATTTGCTCGGATATACCAATAAACTCATGCGGCCTCGTGAGAGGTGATAACGCTTCACCAAATCAATAGCCCCTTGCGCCCTCCACTATGGTGCATCGAGTCAGATTGTTCCATACTTTCAGTTAGGACATACCCATTAGACTTGTGGTTAGTACGGAAGTGCTCTGCAACAGATCCCGCAGACCGGTCCTTATAGTGCCCCGGGTGCGACCAACCAATGCCCTAGCTTGCACCCGGAACCCACCATACTTATAACATAGCCAACTCCAACAGAGTCCAGAGACGAGAATAACGGGGAAATACTTATAGTAGAATCCAGCTATCTATGACTCATTCTTTTTATCCTATAGCAGTTGTGTCGGTACATTGGACACTAGCTAATATAATATTTGTAGAGTGACAAGGAGTGTAGGCTCAATAAGCATGTCTTGGGTTTGCACACAAGGATGTGGATCTAATAAATATAAGTGCAGGGCTTGAGATTAGACTAATGCAATATTATCCTATGAGTTATAGCGATAAATTATTAAAACATGGGCTCAATGATGATCAAAATGGGGGTTGTGACTTTCCTTGCTCAGCAAATGGTGAAGGTGGAACCTCGGGGTAAAACTCCGGCTCCTTAACGATCTCGTAGTCTTCTCGATACGGAAAAAAGTAAACATACATTTAATAAACAAACCAAATATCACAAAACAATAAGCATACAAGTATTAGGGGTTATAATATGTGAAATAAAGCTTTATTATTCCGAAGTTATGTTGAAAAACATTAAATTTTAGATTTTAAGGGTTCCCCAATTTATTTTATGAATTAAAAATTTTATCCTTAAGGGGTTTTTATTTGTTTATTTAATAAGAATATTTTGGGCAACAGGGACATACTGTTTTTATGGCATTAATGTGTAGAGAATATTATGCTGAATTTAACAAAATTTGAATGGTGAAATTTGGAGTTAAAATGAGCAAGTTATGAATTTTGGAAGTTTAAATCATTTTTATGAATTTTATTTAAACTGAAAACTGTTTCTTGTCCACGGTGAGCCAGGCCCACGGTGAACCAGCGACTGTGCGCGTGGACCGGTTGATCCAGAGCCGTTGGATCTGGATCCAGCGGTCAGGCTCGAGGCAGGATCGATTAAGTGGCATCGGACGACTGAGATGGCCCCGTACCGCTTTGACTAGATCAAGGGTCAGGATTAAATCCCGAAGGAATTTAATCTAGGCCCTCCGATCGGGATCGCACGGTCTCAGGGCACTGTCCGGCATGGCACGGGCGTAAGGGGCTCGTACCCCCCTTCGTCTCTGACTCCGGCGAGCTCAGGTGCGGCGGCGACGGCGACGGTGAGGGCCTAGGGGCCTAGATCTCGGTGGAAACAGAAAGAGGGGAGTGAGGGGAGTGCGATGGTACCAGAGATGGTGACGGAGGATGACTGACGGCGACCGGCTGCGAGGGTAGACGGCGAAGGCTCCTCGGGTGCTCGTCGGCGAGGATGATCCGGTGGTCCTCTCGGCCAGCGAAGGTGTGGCCGAGGACGGGCGGGCTCCGGCGGTCACGTGGGTGGCGGTGGCGTGGATGACGGCGGTCTGAGTCGACGGTGAACGGCGTCCGGAGGTGAAGCAGGGGCGAAAGCCAAGAAGGGGGTGGCGGCGCTCTAGATTGCTTCGGCTTGGGCCTTAGGGGAGTGGGCGGAGTGCGGCGAGCCGAGGGGTATAAATAGGGGGCTCGCCGGCGTCTAAACGGAAGGGAACCGAGGGGTTTCCTTTTCATCTCCGGTGAGCTTTCCATTTGCACGGCTAAGATTCTATAAGCACGGATACGCGTCGGCTAAAGATGGAAGGGGGTCGCGGTGGACCAAGGAAGGGAGTCCGGGGCGAATCCGGTCGGATCGGGGCGGCCGGCAGCAAAACAGGGAAGGGGGTCACCGGGAAAATGGAAGGGGAGATCCCCTTCCAACGAGGAAGACGATCCCAACAGGTGACCCCCACCTGTCGGTGTGTGAGTGCGGGGAGAAGGGGGCCGACAGTCGGGCCCGGTCGGGTGCGGGCGGGAGAGAGAGGCGGGAGGCGGTGCCGACAGGTTGGTCCCACCTGGCGGTGACACAGCGATGGACTGGGCTGGGCTCGGGGACTTTGAAGGTTGAGGCCCATGAAGATTTAAAATAGTTTTCTAATTTAAAATAAATCTAGTAATTCATTTATTTGATTAAGGGTTGAATCACTGTTGATAAAAATTTGTAAAAATTCCTAAAATTATATCTTAACCTCTAGATTCTATCATAAATTTTCCAAGTTGAAATTTTGAATATTTCTCCCTGTTTGGCTTTAGTATGGCTCTTTTAAGGTTTTATTTAATAAATAATTCCATTAATTCCTTGAAAAATATATTTCCTTTATTTTATTTATTTTTAAATCTTGGGGTGTTATAGAAGATAGTGACGTAATTTGGTACACGTGTAATAGAGGGAAAAACACAAATGCTTCACAAACACGTACCTTGTCTCGGTGTCTAGAAGTCGACGACTCAAGAAGGTGATGATGTACTCTCTTCCTTCGATGTCCTGAGTCAACACGGCTCCAATCACACTCTCCTCCGCGGCAATATAAAGCCGAAATAGAATCACGGCCTTCGGCGCCATTACCACTAGCGGCGTCGATAAGCACTCTTTGATTTTCTCGAACGCGCATTGCTGGCTTGCCCCCCAAGTGAACTCGGCTTTATTTTTTAGCCAGAGTATTGGGACAAAAGCATCAATTTTGCCAGACAAGTTAGATATAAAGCGTCGCAAATAATTAACCTTGCCTAGCAGTTTCTGCACATCTTTCTTACATGTTGGCGCTACACATCCTCTAATTTTCTCAAGCCTCTTAGGATCAATTTCAATTCCTCTTTCATGAATCATGAATCCCAAGAACTTACCCGCCGACACACCAAAAGCACACTTGAGCGGGTTCATTTTTAAGCCATACTGACGCATTCTTTCGAAAGCAACTCTCAAATTGGCGAGGTGGTTTTCCATAGCGTCTGATTTAACCACAACATCATCTATATAAAACTTCTAACATAACTCCTAGAAAGTCATGAAAGATTAAGTTCATGGCACGTTGGTATGTGGCACCAGCATTCTTTAAACCAAACGTCATTACTACCCACTCAAACAAGCCGACAAAACCCAGGCAGCGAAAAGCCGTTCTAAAAATGTCTTCTTCGGCCATAAATATTTGATTATAACCAGCATTGCCATCAAGGAAACTTAGTACCTTGTCTCCCGAGGCATCGTTGATCAACATGTCAGCTATCGGCATGGGATATTCGTATTTCGGAGTAGCCTTGTTCAAATCCCTGAAATCGATGCAGATGCGGATCTTGCCACTCTCTTTCTTCTCAACAAGCACGATGTTAGCGACCCATTCCACGTACCTGCATGGCCTAATAAAACCTGTCGCTAATAGACCTTCAACCTCCTCTTTAACTCGGTCATAGATGGCCAAATTGAAGCAGCGCGGCGACTGTTTATAAGGCCTAAACCCGGGTTTGATGGGGAGCCGATGTTCAACAAGCTCTCGGCTTAGCTCAGGCATCTCGCTGTAGTCCCATGCGAAGCAATCAACATACGATCGAAGCAATTTTATTACTTCGGCCTTTACATCATTATTCAGATTCTGATTTACAAACGTCGGCCTCGGAACACTACCATCTCCTATGTCTACTTGTTCCAAAGGGTCGGCCAACGAGAAGCCTTGACCTAATTTTTCTACCTCGCTAAAATCTTCAATGGCTTAGGTGATACCATCTTGAGAAGACCGATATTTCTCCACGCGAGATTTTAGCAAATCAAGATTAGGGCTAGACATTCTCCAATCTTAGACACAACCGAGTCACAACGGCCGGCTTCACGAAAATAGGAACGAACCTCCCCTCTAATACACTGACAAAGTCGTAATCCAAGAGGTCCCATCCCGACAAGCACTCTATCTCATCATGGGCGGCGTCGCCGGACGCATCGGCCAAAATAACATAGGCCGATGTATCGGCGTACACTATCTCAAATTCGTCACCATCCCATTGTATTAGGTGCTGATGCAGGGTAGACGACACACACTGATTTGCGTGGATCCAATCACGCCTAAGAAATACATTATAATTGCCTTGTACATCGACGATGAAGAAAGCGGTGGGCAGCGTCTTGTTCCCCACCGTCAGTTCCAGGGATAGTACCCCTTTAGCTTCCGTCGTGTCGCTGTTGAAGCTGTTGAGGGTGACGTTGGTATTCTTCAGGTCATCGTCATCCTTATCGAGCTTCCTTAGAAGAGAGTACGTCATTAGGTTCACGGTGGCACCGCCATCGACAAGCATCCTTGAGATAGGCTTCCCGTCGATGTGCCCCCTTATGTAGAGGGGTCTCAGGTGACGGTTCGTGTCTCCGGGCTTCCCGAATACGGTGTCCAGCAGGCCAAGGTTTAGCTGAGCGACCCCGAACTCCTCCTATAGTGGAGCGAACTCGAAAGGCAACATGACGACGCCAATATCCTCAAAGTATGTTTTTCTTTTGTCCCTCTTAGTTCTTGTTGTCCTTGCAAGATTGTGAACAATAAAAGTTGTGAATAGCTAATGTCAACAATGATACAATAGTGATGTTCATTTCACATTTCCTGTTCTAAAGTCTCTAAATATTATTGTTGATTGTGTGGAATTCCTGCTAAAACATGTCAATGCACATCATCATCTGACACTTTTGATGACTATTCAAATTGTCGGTTGAGTACTATACTAAAATTGTTGATTATGCTTTTAAGTCCTCTAAACAGTCACAATTTGAAGACATCAGAACAACCTCAAAACAGGTTCTATTTTGATTTCTGATTAGGTTCTGTTGCATCTGATTGTTCTCTATAAATAGCTGGTAACAAATCAATTTTCATCTGATTGAACTCTATAAACACTGGTGTCAATTGTTCTTGTTTCATATTATTCTGTGAGCAGTCAATGAATATCAAGGCAGAAGTTTCAATTCAATAGATATTATATTTCTTCTGTCTTCATTCACATTCTGCTTAAACCAGTGTTCTTTATCATCAGTATAGCTGTATTCAATGTTTCTATATGGAAATCACATGCAGCAAGGTTCATATTCCTGAGTTCTTGTGTTCTGCAATTCAGAAGTAAAACTCTGTTTTAAAAAGGACCTGGTACCTATTGTTGCTTTTCAACGTCTTTTGGAAAGTTTCTCATTTTGATGGTCATTCTATCTCTGCTACATTTGACAAGTTTTTACATCACTGTACTGATTGGAAGTCTGTTGTTGACACTAGTATTATGTTTGTACTGAAACAACACTTTTCTAAATGTTCAGTACATAAAGTCAGTGCTGAAATTTCTGAATCTGCTATTTGATGGATGATTTGAATTCTTCTGCTTGAAGTTTTCAGTCTGTGATAAGGATTCTGAATTGAAGTTGATTTATGTCAAGTGAGTGACCACATATCTGTAGAGTAAACAGTCTTCAAAATTGCATGTCTGAAGCATATCTGAAACTTGAGTGTTCTTGATCAAATCTGAATTCTTACTTAAAGATTCAATTGAAAACGGTAATTAAAACTGTATGTTCAAGCTTATGTGATTGTTGTTGTGATTGAATACTCAACATTACATAACATGATCTATCACAAACTGTTTGAATTCCGTTTATATTGATTTTTCTATTGTTCTGAATCCTGTCGACCAATCAGTTACCGACTGAAGCCTGTCGACAAATCAAATGTCGATCTAGGGAGTTAGTTTCAGAGATTCAAATGATGACTATATAAATCAACTGTTAAATTCTAATCTAAACAGAAATGAGGATAGTGTATTCAATGCTCCTTGAGTCCCCCCTTACAATTACAACTGAGGGGTATTTATAAGGCGTCCCGTCTAGAGGACCAAGCGCCTCTGAACCGCCAACGGCTACGTGGCCCCACGACCGGTCGGTAGTACAGACAAAACATACGATACATAGCACAGACAAGAAGATTCGACTCTGACAGCGTATCAGCCGTGTCGGACGCTGCCCGGCGCCGCCCGACACGGCTCAGAGGATCGTGATCCCGCTCTCCGTACATTTGTCCAGTCCTTTTCCCGCCAGTACTCCCCTTGGGTTCGCCACTGCGGGCCGGAGAGCGGCCTCCGGCATCCTTCCGCCGGAGAACGGCCTCCGGCATCTCCCTGCCGGAGGGTGGCCTCCGGCACCTTGACACCAGAGGATGGCCTCCGGTGTCCCTCCGCCAGAGGGCGGCCTCCGGCACCCTTCTGCTGGAGGGTGGCCCCCGGCCTCTCGTTCTCGGAGGATGGCCTCCGGTGTCCTTCCGCCGGAGGGCAGCCTCGGGCGTCCTGGTCCCGGAGGGTAACCTCCGGCGCTGGGCTTCGGACCCCCTGGCTGTGGGGCCCTCTTCGGCTTCCGGATTATCTCCCCCAACAGTAGCCCCTCGCTTCTTTCCTCTCAGGAGCCCTGCATTAAGAGAGGGTGGAAGCGCACATGATAATCCCGATATCTCTCACAAAGACATAACCTACATTGGGGTGCTGAGTCTGCCGCAGCGCGGCCCTCTCGGCGAATATGGCGGGGCCCCGGAGCAGGGAGGCGCGACTGGGCCCGAAGGTTGAGGACCGCCTTGAATCCCTCCTTCGACGGGTCGAGGGGAGTTTGACCGGGCTCGCGGGACGCACGCACATCTTGACCGGGGGCCCCTGTCCCCGAGGAGGCGGCCTGGCGCCGCCGGAAGCAGTTAATGCATGCGCAAACGCCATCGGGGAGGCGAACCGCCAGGGGGCGCCGCGCCCCGATGCGCTAGTTGGCCTTAAATGCAGTGGTACGCAACCGTCGCGTTCACACGGCAATCGAATCGGAAGAGGGACCGACGGCCTTGCGCTTAAATACAACTCACCGCGCGGCCTCCTCTTCCTTCTTCACCTTATTGCGCCCATTCACCACCTCAGCCATCATCCATCCGCTCCTTGAGCCCTAAGCCCTCTTTCGCTTCTTTGGGCAATGGTGAGGAGCGCCGTCCCGGCAATGGCGATGGACCCGCGCTTCTTGCAGCGTCAGATGGCGGCGGCGGCGGCGACAGCGACAGACTCGTCGGAGGCGCGCGGCGCGCGTGAGCTCCGCCCCGCCTCAGAGCGGTTTCGGGAGCAGACCCTGGAGCTCGGGCCGTCTACGTGCACTGAGGCGTCAATCGAGCAAGCAACCTAGGCCCGCCTTGGCCCTGGGACGCCGGCGAGGAAACCTGGCCGAGAGACGGCCCCGTAGACGGGAGAAGGCGAGGTCATCGTTTTCGAGGCTTTCTTCGACGCGGGGCTGGGGTTCCCCGCCTCGGAGATCCTCGCTGGGGTGCTGGACGCGTACCACCTGGAGCTCCCGCAATTATCCCCCAACGCCGTGGCCCGCCTCGCCATTTTCGAGTGGGCCATGCACGCCGAAGGTTGCGAAGGGAGGGCGGAAGTCTTCGCGGAGATGCACGAAGCCCTCTGCCAGCCGAAGAAGAAAGGGGGCCAGATACTGGCCTTCGGGAGCATCAACTTCCAGCTCCGAAGGAAGTACACGGACTCCTTCCCGGCGAAGGCCACCAACGAAAGGTGGTACTCGAAGTGGGTGAACCGGTGGTTCTACGTCTGCGTGGGGCTCCGCTCCGGCCTCGCCGGAATCCCGCGCCATATCTGGTTCCGGAGGGAAGCGTGCATCGAGGCCAACACCGGGTCGATTTCTGCGAGGGTCCGCCTTCTACAGATCGTCGCCCTCCGCATGAGTATGCGGGACTTGGCGGAGGAGTTCGTGGCCCTCGAGATCCCTCCGCTGAAGGAGGAGTGGCCGGCGTCGCTCCGGAGCAGCCGGGATGAGTCGATTCCTGCGGAGGTCTCCCGCCGGCATGGTGAGTGTCCGCCTCCATCGTTTTGTTCCTGTTTTTCGTGCTCGAAGGGTGCTCCGGCTCTAATGATCGAATGCAGGATCGCTCGTCGCCCGGACCCCCGAGGAGGTAGCCCGCATGACGGAAAGGATTCTCGGAGTCCTTACCGCGGCCGAACGGACCTGTCGAATGGAGTTGGTGGGCTCTTGGGAGCGTTCCAACAGGGTGTGGGGGGCGCTTGAGCTCTCGCCCCCGCCCCTCCCGGAAGGCGAGGTCCTTCGGGACGTTTCGAAGAGAAAGGCGACCGACGTCGATGGCGGCCTCTCTCCGCGCCGCCCCAAAAGAAGAAGATAGTGAAGGGGCCGAGGCAGCTATCGCCGGGGCGCTCTTCTGCCTCCCACTCCGAGTGCGGAGGTTCCAGTGACGGGGCCCAGTCGGAGTCGGGAGACCCCTTGACGATTCCGGACCCGACCCCATCGGTTCGGCCAGGCGCCAGAAGAAGCGAAGACGCTCCCCCTCGCTCGGGTCCGACGGGGCCCGCACCAGGGACAAGGCAAGGGGCACCTACCATCGAAGCGACGTCGTGCCCCGAAACCGCTCCCTCGCACGGACCAGTTTTGGAGGGGGGCTCCATCGGCTCCCACGAGAGTAGGGCTACGGACAGCTTGGACCGCGGGGGCCTGGTCGACCCACTCGGCGCCATTGAGAAGAGCGCCGACATAGAGGCTGAGCTTGCCGCTGCGGCAGCGGGCTCCCCGGTGAATTCCATTGACAACCTCTTCTATCGCCCGAGCCCATCGGAGCACGTCCAGCCTCCGGAGTGCCCTACCGACGCTGCGGATGAAGGTATAATAGCTTATCCATACTCCTCCAACGCTAGGGCTTTCTCGACCTTAACTTTTGCTCGCTTGCGCAGGCACGTCGGCCCGAGGCGTCGAACCAGTCGCCCCATTCCCCGAAGATGCTCCAGACGCGAGGTCCAGAGCCCCTGTAGACGCGAGGGGGGCCCCGGGTCAGCAGGGCGAGACTGAGTTCGGAAGCCCCGAAAGGGCCCCTCCGGAGGCCGCCGAAGATGCTGAGGTCCGGCCTCAGCCCCCTACCGATCATCGAGGCGCGCGCGGCCCTGTGCCCCTCCTGCGCCCCTTCTTGGCGGACGGCGAGGACTTCGCGTCCAGGGTGGCCCCGGTTCATGACTATTGTTTGCGGCTACGCGAGGCTCCGGTGATAGGTGAACTGGGGCTATCCGACGGCCTGGACCTCGGGAGGGCCATTGAGATGGCAGCAGGCCAGGTACCTCCTTTGAGTACATTCGATATATCCTTAGCTCCTCTTCTGACCATCTTCTTCGCACGCAGGTGGTTGCATTGGCGCAGGGGCAGCTGACTGCCCTGCTCTCCGAACGCCAACGCCACGAGGCGGACGCTACGGAACTCGCGGCCCGGGTGGCTACTGCGGAGAGGTTGGCTCGCGACTAGTCCTCGGAGGCCGAGGCCCTCCGACTTCGGGCGTCAAGAGTCAAAGCGCTCGAGGCCCAAGTAGCAGAGATGGACTCCCTCAAGGCCCGTGTCGCGGAGTTGGAGGGGCTCCGCGCTCGGGCCGCCCGGGCCGACGAGCTGGAAGCGAAGATTGACACCCACCGAGCCCGAGCTGCCGAAGCGGAGGGGCTTCGAGCCGAGCTAGCTCGTTAACATAACGAGCTATAACGAGCCGAGCTTAACGAGCCGAGTTGGCTCGTTATCCAGCCCTAGCCTTCTCCGAAGGTCACTTTGAGGCCTACCTGGCCGAGGGCATCGAGGGGTGGGACGGTGAAGCCCTAGAGTGGCCTGGTGGCTGGGAGCATGTGCCTTCTTGAGATGCAGAGTTGATCGAAGGCCTGCACAAAGATGATGTCAGCGGAACTTCCTTCATGGTGTTGGGGTTCCACCGGCTCAGTGTGCGGGAGGCTGCGACTTCTTGCTTCGTGGACCTTAGCCTCTTAAGCCCATACCGGGGTGATCATCGCCTGCCTACGAAGCTGCCCCTCCTCTAACTTGGCGTACTCTTCAAAGTATGTCATCAACTGGGCCATCGAGGAGATTGACTTCCGGTGAAGTTTGTCGAGCAGGTCTGGGTTGGTGACGCCCTCGCGAGCTGTGTTAATGACCGAGGAGGCAGATAGCCCGTTAATCTGGGCCTTAGTATGGGCGAAGCGCTGAGAGTACTAGCGGAGCATCTCGTCAAGTTGTTGCTTCACCTAGAAAAGGCTCCACGTGGACATGGGGGCCTAAAAATTGTTGATGAACTTCTTTTTCAACTATTCCCAAGACCTAATGGACCCTGGCTTCAACGACCAGAACCATCGGAGGGTGATCCCTTAGAGGGCGAGGGGAAAACACTTCGCCATCGTATCCCGCTCCCCTCCGCAAGCTTCTATCGCCAAGGCATAGGATCGGGAAAATTCCCTCGGGTCGGATTCTACGGAGTACTTCGGGAGCTTTGCCACACGGAACATCGAATCGAACCGCACCCTCTACAAGTCTGGGTGCAGCGGGGATTCTTCGTCAAAGGAGGCATTATGTTCCTCTCTTCGGGCTTCTTGGTCCTCTACGTCACTTATCGTGACAGCTTCGGCTTCGGGTGCCCTCGCCAACCTAGGGGCTAGTTTGTGGTCGCCTGCCACCACCGCATGAGGTCGGCTCTGAGCTAGGCGTTCCTAGCGGCCAATGCGTTAGCCTAGCTCCCGCTCCCTCTGGAGTGGGTCTCTAGATCTTGCGAGCGGACGAAGTCCGTCTGGAGGACTGTAGTGGGGAGGTCTCCGAACGAGCGGAGGCCTACGAGCCCTGTCTCACGGGGGCCTGAAAGTCTACATATGGATTTGTGGAGTCGGATGGGTCTCCGGATCTCGGCTCCACGCCTAGGTTCCAAGCCAGGGGCGGCTTCGGTTGTCACAGTGGCGTCTACTTGTAGGGGTTCCTATCGTGGAGTCCGAGTGGACCTTCGAAGAGGAATTGTGCTCGTGCTCTTCTTGGGTGGCATGTTTTTTCTGGGGGTCTATAGTGGAAAGGACTCTAGCTTCTGGAACTATGTTCCCCACAGACGGCGCCAACTGTTGGCATAAAGGATTACACCGATAGTTTTGAATGGTTTAGGCTATGAGGATGGATTTTCTTTTGGGCAGAGCCTCCGAGAGGGATAATAACTCTGTTGCCAAGTTACACACGGGGTGAAGGTATTTATAGGAAGGGCCCTAGTGAGGAAAATACCCTTCTAACCCCAAGTTACATATGTCATTATAGACCATGTATTCCTTCCTCGGTAGGGGTACGATGGTACCAGTTTTATACATTGCCTGACGGGATCCATGATACCGCTATCACTGCTGACGGGATTATTTCCCCCAACAGCGATGATGTGGAGGTTGTACCAGCCGACACTACTGCCTAGGTTTCTTTGGCCGATGTGTCCATAGACGACATCCATGATAAGGTAGAGTGTTTGTCAGGTAGAGACCTCTCAGATTATGATTTTGTCAATGTGTCTGAGGGGAGGTTTGTTCTAGTCTCTGTAAGTTGGCTAGTGTAGCTCGACTGTCTCTAAACTAGTTGTCATGTCAAGTAGAAGCAATCTTGATTGGCTAAAGTCTCGTGTAGAGAAATATCGGTCTTCTAAACACGGTATCGCTGAAGCCATTTAAGATTTTAGTGAGGTAGAGAAGTTAGGTCAAGGTTTTGCATCGGGCGACCCTTTAGAATAGGTAGACATAGGAGATGGTAGTATTCTGAGGCCAACTTTTGTAAATCAGAATTTATCGGCTTGTGATAAGGTCAAAGTAATAATGTTACTTCGGTCGTATGTCAATTGCTTTGCGTGGGAGTATAGAGAGATGCCCGGACTTAGCCGTGAGCTCGTAGAGCATTGGCTGCCTATCAAACCCGGGTTTAAGCCTTATAAACAACCTCCTCCTCACTTTAATTATACCGTCTATGACCGAGTTAAAGAAGAAATAGAGCGATTACTTAAGGCTAAGTTTATTAGGCCATGCAAGTATGCTGAATGGGTTGCTAACATTGTGCCATGCAAGGGAGTGACAAGATTCGTGTGTGTATTGATTTCAGGGACTTGAACAAGGCCACTCCGAAGGACGAGTATCCCATGCCAATAGCTGACATGTTGATCAATGATGCTTTAGGACACAAGGTACTAATTTTTCTTGATGGTAACGCTAGTTACAATCAAATTTTTATGGACGAAAAGGATTTCTACAAAACGACCTTTAGATGTTCTGGTTTTGTCAGCTTATTTGAGTGGGTTGTGATGACTTTTGGTTTAAATAATGTTGGCACTACATATCAATATGCTATGAACTTCATCTTTCATGACTTGTTAGGGGTTATGTTAGAGGTCTATATAGATGATGTTGTAGTCAAATCAGATGCTATGGGTAACCATTTAGCCGAATTGAGAGTTTCTTTTGAAAGGATGCATTTGTATGGCTTGAAAATGAACCCACTCAAGTGTGCTTTTGGCGTGTCGGCGGGTTCTTAGGATTTATGATTCATGAGATTGGTATTGAGATTGATCATAAGAGACTTGAGAAGATTAGGAACTTTGAAGCGTTGACATGTAAGAGAGATGTGCAAAAGTTGCTAGGCAATGTAAACTATTTGTGTCGCTTTATATCTAACTTGTCTGGCAAGATTGATGCTTTTGTCCCTATACTTCGGCTGAAGAACAAAGCCGAATTCACTTGGGGGGCAAGTCAGCAACGTGATTTGATCAAATCAAAGAGTGTTTGTCGTGACCACCTGTGGTAAGAGCACTAAAGGTCGGGATTCCATTTTGGTTGTACGTTGCTGCAGAAGATAGCATGATAGGAGCTGTGTTGACTTAGGAGGTGGAGGGAAAGGAGTACAACACCACGTTCTTGAGTTGTCACCTGTTAGATGTCGAGACGAGGTACGTGTTTTTAGAGCGTTTATGTTTATTATTTTATTATGCATGTACCAAACTTTGCCACTATCTTCTATCTAGCACATGTATTGTCACTTGTCAAACCGATGTTATAAAGTACATCTTGCAAAATTCATTCTTAGTGGGAGAATCGGGAAGTGGGCTTATTCTTTAATTGAGTATGACTTGACTTATGAACCCTTGAAAGCTATGAAAGGCTAGGTCATTGCAAACTTCATAGTTGATCACTATGTAGATGTCAATTGGAGTAGTGATACTGCTCTGATTGAAGTAGTACCATGGAAAATTTACTTCGATGGTTCAGCTTGCAAGAATAGTCAAGGTGTCGGAGTAGTACTCATATCACCTAGTGTTATGAGTTTCGAGACCTCACCCCGTTTAGAATTTCCTTGTACTAATAACCAAGCCGAATATGAAGCTCTATTGCTAGGACTTGAACTTTGAGATTCCATGATTGTTAAACATGTTCATGCATACGTTGATTCTCTATTAGTTGTTCAATAGATAGCTAGAAATGCTCAATGCTTTAATGGTTTGTTAAATAGCTATTTGGACAAATGTCTAGACATAATTGGTACTTTTGATAACTTTGAAATTTCCCATGTATCTAGAGAAGCCAACTCTGTAGAAAATAATTTGACTCAACAAGCATCTAGTTATCAAGTCAAAATAGGTAAAATTTTCGCACAAGAAAAATTGATGCTTGAAAAAACTATGTCGCCCGAGTCAGATAGCTTTAGTCTGACTGGCCCTGTCAGGCCGGTCCAACCACAGGTGTTTGGTCGGTCTGACCGGCCATGTCAGGTCGGTCTGACCATCCTGTGATAGCCATCTAGCAACGGCCGGTATAACCGACCCATCATGGTCGGTCTGATCGCCCCGTGTCAAGAAGTTTCAAGACACAGGGAGCATGTCGAAAATTTTGATTTAAAGGTCAATTCAAGTGAGGATTTGGCAAATGCTTCTAAGAGTTATGTGGATGATTGGAGAACTCCAATTATTCAATATTTGAGAGATCCTATCAAGCGGGTTGATCAGAAAGTTCAACGGTAAGCGTATAAATTTGTGTTTCTTGATGACGAGTTGTATCACCAAACAGTCGATGGAGTACTTTTTAAAGGTTTAAATGTCGATTAGTCCAAACTTTCTATGGGTGAAGTCCATGAAGGACTTTGTGGTACTCATCAGTCGGCCCAGAAAAGGAGTTGGATGCTCAAAAAAGTGGGTTTTTATTGGCCGACTATGACTGAGGATTGTTTTACGTATTACAAGAGATTTCTCCTGCGTCTTTGACTAATCCTATTATCAAACCATGGTTGTTCTAAGGTTGGAGCTTGCACTTCATCGGCCAATTTATCCTACCTCTTCAAAGGGGCAACGATTCATGTTGATGGCTACAGATTACTTTACCATGTGGACTGAGGCCGTGCCTCTTAAGAATGTGATGCATAACGAGGTAATTGATTTTATCTTGAAGCATATTATGCATATATTCAGTATTCCCAAAACTCTTACTACAGATCAGGGTATTTCATTTGTTTCTAAAGAATTGTGTGATTTTGCCGAATCTTATGGTATAAAGTTAATAAACTCTTCACCATACTACGCTTAGACCAATGGTCGGGCCGAGTCTAGTAATAAAACTGTGATTAAGCTTATTAAGAAGAATATTGAAGAGTTTCATAGAAGGTGGCATGAAGTGCATTCTGAGGCGTTGTGGGCATGCAGAATAGCAAAGCACGGTGCTACCAAGGTAAGTCCATTATAGTTGGTGTATGGACAAGAAGCTGCTTTACCCGTAGAGGTAAATCTTGGCTCTTTAAGATTGCTTAAACAAGATGGATTATCGGTCAGTGATTATGAAGTTCTCTTGAAGGACAAATTGGAAAAAGTGACCAATAAGAGATTAAGGGCTCTAGAGGCTATAGAAAGAGACAACAGAAGGGTAGCTAGAGCTTATAACAAGAAAGTGAAAGCAAAATCGTTTCAGGTTGGAGACTTAGTTTGGAAGACGATTTTTCCTTTAGAGCTTTGAATGGTTGATATTTGAAAAAGTACTTCCCAAGAGTGTGGCAAGATGCTTGAGGTATCGTAAGGCTGATATGGAGTATATCGCCCTTAGCCCATTGTGTTTTTGGCTCACAAAGTTTGCCAAAAGGCAGAGGTGCATGTGTTGATAGCAAAAAATAGCATTAATGGTCAAAATTGTCAAAATCTCGAAATTGGTACTTTTAGTCGAAAATATGCAATTCCTGGCATAGGCCCGGTCAGACCCGCCACGTGGGCCCGGTCAGACCGGCCCAGTCCGAGTCCGAACCGATTTGATTTGTTTTGGGTTGTTTTAATCTCTAATTAAATCCTAATGACTTGGACGCGTAATTTAACCAATCTAGATTAGAATTAAAGCCCAAGAATGTCAAGACCACCCCATATATATAGGGGTAAAGGCGATTCAAAGGGACTCTCTAAAAAAACCTAACACATCTAGTCTATCCCTTGAATCGTTCTTTCAATCTACTATTTTTCCTTGCCCTAGGATTAGCCAATAATGTCCATCTTTGTGGGTTTGCGCTGTAAACCTTCCATCCATCGCATCGTAATCACGGTAATCCTTGTCGATTCGCTTCTGAATCATCTGTCTAATCCCCATAAAGAATTTCTATCGTTTTTATCGATTTTTGTCCGTAATTCGGTCTCTATGCTGAATTGCTTCTAATTTCTTGGTGTTTTTGCAGAGTTTTCATCTCCATCTTCTCCACCAAGAGTTTCGACAACCATCCCTCACCATCAACACATCTGTTGGCAAGCTGAAACAGTCACCGGTCTCTTGTCAGTTCGACCGACCAACTCCAGCCGGTCTGACCGGCGGCTCTAGGCCGGTCAAACTGACTGTGCCCAAGTGGTCTAACCGACCCCTCCGCTCTACACGTCGAAGGCCCCCCTTCGGCTACCCTTCACACCACTGGTCCCACCGACGGCCTGTTGTTGGTCTGACTGGCCCGCCTTGGCCGGTTTGACCACCGGATCCACTTCGGTCCACCCGGCCCTGAATTGGACGGTTTGATTGCTTACTCCATATTTCGGTTGGTTGAGCCATTTTCTCGTGATTCAGTTTGATTGCCTGGTGACTACACCCAATTATTCCCTTGTCACACGGTGTCATCGGTATGTGACGTTTAGGACCACCTCTAGACGTCAGCGCACTTTTGGATTGCCGAACCGACGTCAGTGTCCGTTGGTGGTTTATCGATAGATTTTAGCATCAACAGTTACTTGTTCACCCCCATCGCCGTGGCGCTCTGCCATCACACGTCCACCTAGTTGCCGTTCCCCGCCGCCCATCCACCCTCGTCGCCACGCCACCCATCCAGCCTTGTCGCCACGCCCTGCCACCCACCTCATCTGCCACCGCTGCACTGTCCGTCCCGTCTGACCCCGTCACCACGCCCCACCACCCATCGCGTGTCCACTGGCACCGCCTTGTTCGCCCCTATCGCTGCACCATGCTACCCCTCCCCGTCGCATGTCGAGTTAGTCGGCCAGTCCTAGCAAACAGAGAGGGAAAAGTAAAGGGAGGGGAAGAGATAAAGGGAAGAAGGGGAAAATAAAAAAATATGAGAGGCAATAGTTTTTTCCATTTAAATTAGGACCGTTCGATCATCAAAAATGAACGATCCACAGTTGTTGGGAGCACCGTAAAATTTTCCACACATAAATCTTTTTAAAACTTTTAAATATTTTTTATTTTTTATTTACTCTCATCCATAAACGATTTACGTTTCACTTTTCTAGTTCAATTACTTAATGGCGTATGTCCGACCACTTCTCCATGCTCTCCTAGCATGTATTCGAATGAAGGGATATCCTAAAACAGGATGGAGCGATGTCACTTTTAAAGGCATTTGGATAGGAGATAGGTAGGATGATCTCTAAAAGAGAATATTTTCTTCAAATTTGGAATGAATTCGTCCCTGAAAACGAAGAGACATACTCATCACACTAAAGTATAAAGTATCATATGGTTTTTTATTCCATCCATTCAATAAAAAAATATAAAAAAATCCATCCCACTAACCAAATAAAAAATAAAATAATTTTATCTTAAAAAAGAAATATGAAATCATTCTATGCACTGTATCTCTGATCAAAACACAGATAAATCCCAAGTCGACTACCCAGAGGCAACTAGTAACTCGGTAGGCCTAGTCCATAGACCTACACTCCAAGCACCCTGCAGGCCCACTTTCTGACACTAGCCATGATCCCACTTTTATCAGAAAATTAAAGCGGAAACGGACAGTGACTATGGAAACCCGTACAAAAAAATCTGTTTTACAGTTTTTTTACTGTACTATATAAAATATTATCTCTTTTGCACACTATCTTCTACTCGTGAAATACTAAACAATTTAAATTAATTTAATATATAATTATTTACTAAAAATAAATAATATATGTTCATTAGAACTGAAACTTTATATGAAACATGATATTACTTTATTATATGTATATATATATCATTTATTAATATGTGCACAAATTGAACATATTTCTTAGTTTATTATATATTTTCCATGATTTTTTATATTCCGATAGATATTCGGTTTTGTATTCATATCGGATCCACTCATTATTCGGTTTGTAATCGTTTATGGTACTATCTATTTTTGTATCTATTTTTAGGATATTCGTATTCATTTTTGTTTCCATTAGAAAAATGGAAACAGATACGGTCAAAACTTCTATAAATTTAGTGCATAAGAACTCAAAATATACTAATAAATATGAATATAATTTTTCTATAATTTTTGATTCATTATTTTAGGCACTTGTAGTTCAAATTTTACATGTTTCAATTTAAATCCTAGAAACATACATAATAAATTGAAAATAGAAAACTAAACTAAAATGTGAAAATTTTACATAGGATAATATATGTTGTATTTTGAGTGTAGAAAATATTTCAAGATAAAACCAAATTGGAAATATCACATATGATCGAAACAAGGTTCACACACAAAAAAAAATTGAATTTATCGTGTATTTTTTAAAAAACACTCGGCAAAGCCGAAAAAAATTTGCCCACCAAACACGCTGTAAAGACATCCGTTACTACTTTTTTGCCAATTGTATTTTCAAAAAACACTCGACAAACAATTGGTTTGCCGAGTGTTTATAGTTTATCGAGTGCCTGAAATAATACACTCGGTAAAGTCGGTGATACTCGGCGAATTTTGATTTTTCCGTAGTGTAACTTCTCCATTCTAATTCAAGGAAAATGCCATTGATGAATATTTCGAACCAATCAATAAGAAGAGCAGAAAATGAAGGGTATGCCAACGGTAATGAAAGATCAAATAGAAATGCAGAGAGAAATAGCTAGTAGGAGAGCTCAGGCCCCTGCATAGAGTGTAAAGACAACCAAGCGAGTGAATAGATAGCTCAAGATCCTTCTAAGGAAGAAAATGCAAAATAAATAGGGTTAATTTTTTCTGTACCATTACAATTTTTACGGTTTGCCAATATGTCATTGGTGTGTCACTGACAGATGGGGGCCGCCACAGTCACTGACAGTGACATATAGGCAATTTCTAAAAATTATAATGGCATGCGAGTAATTTTCCCAAATAAATATTGGTCACTGCTACTCCTTTTGTACCCAAGTATTATGTTAGGCCATGTGCATGGTGCACTCCCTTTCACAAGACAATGTTGGTCTCTGGGATAAGAAACAAAAAGGAACATATGATTTATTTTCGAAGAAATAAAGTACTGTTGCTTTTCCAAATTTACTATGATTTTGTTGTTGCTAAGGGCTAACTTGAGCTGTCCTAATTTCAGCACAGAAATTAGTATGTCCTCAGTACTCAGCTACTCAAATATCTGTAAATGTTAAGAAAACATTTATTAACTCTGTCGTTCCAAGTAGCAGAGTTGGTTATCCATGGTGAAAACATTCATCATTGTTGTCCATGCATTCATTAATAACCATATTGTATTAATCTACACTAGTACTTTGATATTAGTATTTCTATGGCTTAATCGATTGTTTGGTTTAGGTTTTGCCAAATTTTATAGGATTAATGGAAACAAGACTCAAATGGAACACATGTTATGCATACATATAACATGCTAACTTCTCCATTCTAATTACAGGGAAGTGCCATTGATAAATGTTTCGAACCAATCGATAAAGGTACTAATATAATAGTCATGCAACTGTAGCATGGTAGTGCTTAGAAGAAAACCCAGTAGTGCTTCAGTTGTTGAAGGAACTGAGGCAGTATCAAGAGTATTATGCTGCTTTTTTCTATAGTAGCAGGTGATGATGTAGTTAAGTTCAGTTTGCCAGATGTATTTTCAAAAAACACTCAGCAAATAATTGATTTGGCGAGTTTTTATAATTTGCCGAGTGTTTTTATGTAAACATTAATTCCTCCTCTAATAATCTCTTTTTTCTTAACATCTTACATGATAATTTTCTTCATTTTTTTTTAAATTTTTATCACAACATTTGTATAATGTCATAACAGCATGCAGAATATGAATCAATCGTGTTCCGCCCTGATGAGTCGGTGGAGGATTTTGCTGTGCGGCTGAATTCCAACGACAAGGTTGTGACACATGTAATGCATACATATAACATGCTAACTTCTCCATTCTAATTCCAGGGGAGTGCCATTGATGAACGTTTCAAACCAATCGATAAGGACGCTAAGAACATAATAGGCATGCAACTGGAGAAAGAAGAACAGAAAAGTGCTATTGATGAATGTTATGTGTCTTGTGTGCTTTCCAATTCAAGATTGTGAAATCATGGAAGATCTGTTCAATGTGATGTTGCCTATGGGATTAAAAAAATAATGCGCTGTGTGCATTTCCAGTTTCAGTTTCACTGTCTGTATATTCTTAGAGGTTCTGTGTAAGCTCAGTAGCTTGAAGAAGCTGTAAGACATTCTGCTACAAAATAAAATTACCCAGTCGAAACCTCAATGCCTGCCTAGGAAATGTGTACCATGGTTTTGAGAAATTGTTACTTGTTAGTTTATGAACCATCTTGATTCTTGCAATCTGAACAATGAATAAGGCCATAAATTTCCCTTCTGTGTACTGATGACAATAAGAGATAGATTGACAAATTTTGTCCACTGCCATGGAATCTAAAGACACCCAAGCGAGTGAAATGATGCCAAACTTCTAAATCGTTTATCTAGGTTTGGCTGAGTACCATGTTCAAATCAACTTGAGAGACAGGCTAAAAACCAATTGGGGAAGCTGCAGAAAACATCTTGTAACTGATGCACTCGTAAATGTAGCTGGCCAGGCCAAAAGCAACAGCCAACACATGTTTTATATATATATATATATATATATATATATATATATATATATATATATATATATATATATATATACGGGAACACTATTCTACACTATGGGTGTAAATGCTATTCTACACCGATCATCCCAATCGTGCCCACCTCCCCACCCAATCCCAATCCCTCCATTCCACGTCGGTGTAGAATAGCATTCTACACCCGTGGTGTAGAATAGCATTTGTATATATATATATATATATATATATATATATATGCTGCTTATTTCAAAAGCATACCACACAGCTTACGCGCATGCAGCAGATGGTCGATGTATAGTATGCATGTGTGCACACACAACAACCAGCAAGCCCAGCAAGCCCTCCATAGGTCTCGCTGCTGCTTGCTTAGGTTATTCACAGTGGTAGGTTTCATAACATTGTTTCCTAAAAGGCTCCATCAACTTTACAACTAAATGAAATACTCTCTCTCAATGGAGAGTTTTATTTCATTGTTTTCTAAGCTAACTAGTGTAATTAAATGTAACTAGTTCTCATGAAATACCCTCTCTCTGATGAAACGATTTGATTCTCAGTGAGTGTTTCATTTCGTTTCATCCGTCTTGGAAACGGGTTAGTACCATGTCATGGTGATAACACTACTTCCTTCTCTTTCCTTATTAATTGAATGTCATGTCAGCAAAAAATATGATGTGACATGATAATTAATACCACGAAACACCCCGTAAAATCCTATTGTGAATATCCTTATTATCTCAAGCACACACCAAATCATCATCAAGCAACACTCAGACGCAGACACCAATGAACACAATCAATTAAGCATCGATCCGAGCAAGCACACGCAGACTGCTCAATTAATTCTCACAACAAATTAATCAAAACACACTCAAACTCAAATCGTTGGTCGGCCATCACTTGGTCTACGCAACCATGCACAAACTGGGCCGTTTATTATTCCTCGAGACTCTCTGACCAACTCGGCCATGAGGGAGAGCAAAAGAGAAGCCGCCGTCACAGCCCAAACACACCACAAGCTGGCTGCACCAGTAGCATGAAGCACACCATCATTCCTTGCCAATTGACGAAGCAGAGGCCCAGGCAATGATTCGCCTTATTATAGCATACAGAAGTTTTTAGATCATCCTTTAATTTTCATTTGTTAACAAAATAACAATCTATTATTATTTTTAAAATATATTTAAAATAACAATCAACAACATATATTATATGCTAAATTAAACTGGTTTTTAGATCATCATTTTATTTTATCTGAGAAGATATGTGTATTATTCAATTAGAAGTATGGAGGGAAGGGTATGGGTAAATAAAACAATAGTGTTTTATTTACAATACTATGTTTTACCCATTAACCAATGGATATGGGGAATTTTGGGTAGTGGAGAATTGAGGAGGGCAAGATTTGGTAAGGTTTGGTATGGATATGAATATGGGGAAGTATGGATATATTCATACCCTCCCCAATGGCAGGCATACTTCGATCCGGTTATTTCGACAAAATATATTTTTTGCGCTCCATTTTCTGGCACCAAAAAACACAACATTATTATGCCATACTGAACTGAGTTATTAAAAATATTAAGAGCACACTTGTTATCGCACCAAGGTTTTCATCAACCTATTCTTAGCACATTCAACTCAGATAAAATATTTCTTACCCATATTATTTCACTTAACATTAGTGACATGGCACTATATTATGTCTCGGATGTCGAACGGGATAAAATATTTCTTACCCACATTATTTCAATTAAAAAGAGTAATAAATCCGTTAAAAGGCTTGTAGGCTCAAATATTTGTGCTCAAAATCTTCTCAAAAGCCGGAACAAAGAATTTTCTAGAATATTTGGGTTGCACTCTCTTTGCTCCATTTATGTACTTAGTTTTATAATTAATATACATTTAATACTTCTAATTAGCACCTCAAACATTTGATGTGACAGAAGTCTCATCTGCTCTTTCGATTCTCCCAAAACTTGAAAAGAAATAAAAAAAATACCGTGTTTGCTTTGCTTTCTCCAAAGAATAAAGATGTGTCATGTTGGTTCGTAAACACGAGAATGTTAAGGGTTTAATTTCACTATTATTACTGGTTCATATGCATTATTAGTGCTGGTTCAATTATGAACTGGCACTTATTGTCGTGGACTATCAGTTTCAACAAATCAGTGGTGGTTTAAAATTATTGATGGCTATTTTCATCAAAACTGATGTTGATTCCCGCAGCGGTGAGCAGGGTTTACTATATCAATGTATAAAAAAGATCGGAGGTTGGTGATAAACGGGAATACGGACATATCGGATATATCGGAAATTTATCACCGATAAGGTTAACCCCGACGGTGAGAGTGATTAGGTGGTGGAAGAATTTGACCTGTCTTTTCGTGGATGAGGGATTAGGGAACCATTTTTTTTTGATAAATGAAAAAAGGATGATTATCACTATGTTAGCGCCTGGTTTCCTACTGAACGCTTGCAGTAATATTTATTTTGTTTGAAAACATCTATGTTTGGGGTTCGGTTCAGTTTTCATCATTATAAAACCGAACTTACCGAAATACTGAAAAACTGAACGAAGCCGCCACATGCCTACCCCCGAGCACCATAGCATCCCTTGCGCACCTGCCCCTGAGCACCGCGTGCTAGCTCCCATGTGTCATTGCTACCCACGTGTTGTCGTGGCTGTCCCCACACACCCACCCTTGCATTCCACTACCCGCCGTGCACCCGCCACACCGCCACATGCTCTACCATCGAGCACCACTGGCCGCCTACCTTTGCCACCCCACCCATCCCACATGCTGCCACATGACCCTGCCACGACCCCTGTTGTGCCCCCAACGTAGTTGCCATGTGCCCTACGATGAAACAGAGTCGACAGCATTTCATCGAACACCTTGCACATGAGATTTTATAAAGCTCAGCACGTGGCATAGCATCCATGTCAATTAAAACTACCATTCCATTGTGGCACATTAGTGATAGTTCCACAATAAATCAGTTTTTAAATTTTTGGGGTTATTTAAATGGTTTTGTATCTCAGGTGGTTATTTAAACTTTCACGAAAGTTCAGAATAATAATCTATAATTTTCCTTTGTCGTAATATGCATTAATTCATGCCGTGTGATTTGAACTTAGGGCTCCTTTGGTAGCGAGGGGAGAAAAACCTCTAGAAAAAAATCCCTATAGGGAATTTTTGAGTGACATGCTCTCCCTTGGAAAAATCCCAGGCTAGATTCCTGCTGCCATTTGGGAAGTAGGGATGCAAATATCAAAAAGAAGACAGTTTCAACAGATATACAACAAAAAATACAAAAAATATGAACATACAAGTGAGCTTTTCAAGGTTTCACTATGAGTGAACATTACTGAAAAACACATGCAAAAATTTGGCTTTTGAACATTACTGAACACAAAACACAAAACATTATTGAACACGTGCAAAAATCTACCATAGAATATTACCGAAGAACACATGTAAAATTTGGCTTTTGAACATTACTGAACATAGAACACATAACACAAAACATTACTGAACACATGCAAAAATCTACCATGGAACATTACCGAAGAACACATGCAAAAATTTGGCTTTTGAACATTACTGAACACAGAACACGGAACATTACTGAACATATGCAAAAATCTACCATAGAACATTACTAAAGAAAACATGCAAAAAGTGAACCTGCCACTACTCCTACAGCAACCTTAACATCAACATGACACCATATTAGCACTGAAAGAAGAAAAAATGTGCACCATGAATAAAACATCTTCAAACAACTATCGTGACAGTACATTGAATAGAACATCTTCTCAATACTAGCAGTTATCATTGATAGTGCAGAAAAGTCTACCTCAAAATCAAGAGGACATTATTACATTTCAGCATGTTTCAGTAGTTCACAAGAAGCAAATCTATTGAGTTTATTCTGATTATGGAGCAATATAGCAAAAACAAGTCTAGACAATTGAGTTTTCACATATTTTAGCTTCTTTTCTAAACACAAATCCAAACAACTAGAAATTTCACAGCTCCTTGGCACCAGCAGATCTCTTGAATAAGTAGGATAGTAGATTTACAACCTACTGCATACAATTTAGAAATAAATATGGTATCAATCTTTAGCTCACTGAACCATTCAGTAGAACTGTAGCTAACTAAAACATTAATTGAACCATTAATTGTATCTCACTGCACACAAAATATTCAAACTTAAGTTAATTGAACCATTTAAACTTACATGAAACCATATCAAGCCTTAGGAAACATACCTAAGCAGCAATTTGGCTCCTTAGCCATATCAAGCGCACACTTGGAATAGTTGTATTCATGAATATCTCCCTATTGATTGGGCATCTGAAAAGTCCTAAAGCCTTTGCTTTTTCTTCATCTGTTAGCTCCTGAATTGATTGTACAACAGAAATACACTTTCAATAGAACAATCAATCTCTTGCTTTGATGTTTCATCTATTTTCTCCACCACCTTTTGTGTTTGTTCTTTTTTGAATTCGAAATAGTTCTCAAGGACCATTGCTACTTGATTTTGTTTGTGCTTCTTTCCAGTAGTACCTTCTTTTTCTCTAGGTTTGATAGGAGTTAAGTTTTTTTGTGCCTTCTCCGTGTTTGGACTTGAAGTCTCTACCAAATCTATATTTGAAAATGGATTCATCAACAAATTAAGGCTTGAAGACTCTTGTGAACTTTCCTTAGTGTGGTTACTTGAAGGTGCCATTTCTTCAGTTGATGTGAAGCACAATTCTCCTATTGCAATACTTCTTGTTCTAAATAAAGGTTATGAAATTACATACAAGTATCTATAATTAAAATTATTGATCAACACGAAACAAAAGTGTAAAGTTAAATCACCTTCATACAATGATGACAAAATATTAAAAAGTGGAAATGGTTTCGAGCGAAACTTCTTAATCTTTGGGTGAGCCTATTAATTGCAATGTAAAACATAGTTAAAATATAATCTTAAAACCAATGCAATTGTACACTATTAAGTGAAGTGAGAAAAAATATTACCTGAATTATTCTATCCCAAACTGCTGGTTCAGCAATAATTATACCAAGAGAATCATTCCAACCCACACCACTTTCTTTTCGTGCATTTTTATAATCTTGTAATTCCCTTTGAGATCCTTTTCTTTTTCTCGAATTTGTTGTTTAGTGAAATAAACATGTGGAAATTTTTTCATTGAACTTTGATGTGATACTTCTCCATCCTTCAGTGTTCAAGCATTTTGAGCCTTGAATCTTGGTTGATTATGATCATGCAATATATCAACCAATCCTTTCTCTAATACAGAGTTCCATGATGCCCTTGCACCTTCCCTTGACATGTCTAAAATTAACACAAATATTATAAACTATAGTTGACATGTCTACAATTAACACAAACTACTATTCTATAACTAAGTATGCACAAACATACCTATAATTGGCTAACTAACATGGTCAGCCCACATCTGCATAGCTATTTGATCCCTTATAATATTTCCATCATTTGATCCATTGTCATTATGGTATGTCTCTTCATCTGGAAGATTAACATAATTTTCTTCTAAAATATAATTTGGTTATTGATCTAGCCACCCCTCTTGACCATTTAGCCCTCTAATAATGTTGTGAAACACAACTGCAGCAGCTGGAATCTTAACTTGGTTTTCCATAACATAATGTGTGTCAACTTTTAGAATTAGAAACCGCTTCTTAAGAACCCCAATTGCCCTTTCAATATGGTTACGAAGAATTGCATGATGATAGTTGAATAATTCTTTATAATCTACGTAGACAATTCTTCAAGATGAGCGTCGTCTATTAAATTCACTAAGGTGGTACCGAATACCTCGATATGGGGCAATGCAGGACCGAGTATTAGCATACCCGCCATCCACTAGATAGAACTTTCCCTCTGGGACATGAAAGCCTTTGGTAACAGCGGAATTAAACACTCCTGCATCAGATGTAGATCCTTCCCATCTGCATGAGATAAATGTAAGTTCAGATCAAAGTCACATGCTAACATCACATTTTGAAACAAGGTGCCTTTCTTATTTCTAAAAGGGGGGCCAACTCCTCTGTAATAGTGATAGGGATATGTGTACCATCAATAGCACCAATGCAATTTTGTATGTGAATAAGAAAAATTTAAGATAGGGAAATATTTGATAAACCCTAGTATTTAGTGTGTATAAGGCTGACCTAAAGATAAGGCCAGAATCTAGGATCTGACATAATCTTCATGTGAGTTTGAGTTGAATCTGGAAGCTTGATAAATTGCTTAGATAGGGTAGGGACTATAAGGAAAACTTCATTTATTTTTCTACTTATTGTTTCACCATTATGTTGGAATGCATTCTGTAGGTCCTGATTGCTAGCATTGTGGGAGATCATGTACATAAATATTCCTAACTGCTCTTCAACATCAATGCCTCTCGTATCACATAGGAGATGCTCTGTTCTAAGGTAGTTTTCTATAGCTCTAAATATTTCTGGCTCCATTCGAAACTCAACTCTAGACTAATTCTCATGTCCTTCGAGAATCTCCTTAATTTTCATAGAACCAGATAAATATGATGTGTGTAGAGGTATTTTTTCAGCTTGGAGAGCTGCAAGTATGGCATGGACTAATACAAAAAAATAGTTCTTCATCCTCTTCTTCTTGCTCTAGTAAAAACTTCCTTATCTGTTCACTTGTAGAACCATCACTAATATTTTCATGAAGACAAAATTCTTAGATGTAATCACAAAACTAGGTAGGAACAAGAATTCTAAAATTATCAAACAGTTACAACTCAAAAAACTACAATATTTCAGACAAACTAAAATATGATGAAATCTGAATGAGCAACTAAACTTGTATTGATGATATAATAACAAAACAATAAGTATACTATTGATGATCTTATAACCAATCGCAATATGGACAAAGACAAAGACAAACTAACACTATAATGCTTGGTTCAGAGAGCTCTTTCATACCCCCAAGATGCCAACCAGTGACAAAAATATGACAGTGCGGCTGAGATAGCAAAGAAACAAGAACAACACAAAATTGGGCTGAACGCCACACCTAATCATTCCAAACCAAGATAACCTAATTGTAGACATAACAAAGATAAATCAAGATAATCTTTCTACACAGTTTCTGCCATGCCCCCCACCGATCTATTATTCCTATAGAAGGTCTCAGCAAGGCCACATACAACAATAGAAGAGTACAACATCACTATTTTAATAGTAAGCAAAATATGCAAATGACAATATGCAATAGTGCAATGGAATCAGTAACCAAACAGACCTCAAGGGTGGACCTAACATGAGGCATCGAAGAAATCGAGAAGAAATGGGTTAAATGGAAGGAAAGTAGCCAATCCGAGCCCGGCTGGCTCACGAAATGGTGCGCAGGAGTAGGAGGTGGCAGCGATATGACTCATGAGAGAGGAGTGGATACCTTCGATTCGAACCGAGATGACTGACGGACGCAGGTGGGAGGAGGCGTCACGCCGCCGCCGCCACCACAAGGTAGGTCTCCTAGAGAATGAGTGTGCGACTTGCGGACTTGGCGACGGGATTCAATCTTGACCTCGTGGGCTGTGGATTCCATCCTAGGGAAGCAGCGTGGATTGGGCTAGGATTTTTGCCACTCATGGGCTGCAAATGTGCAGGAAATTTGGCCCATGGAATATTTCCGGGTGGGCTTCATGCCCAGGAAAAAGGTCGGGATCCCAGGGGGATACCGGGCTACCAAAGGAGCCCGTAGTGTTAGATTTTGTTGGTTGGCTTAATTAAGAAAATGTAACGTAATTTTAGAATTTTTATTTCTTTGGAAACCACATTAGTTGGGTAACATGGTTAACATATTATTTCTCAGCTAAACCAGATTTTTTAACCATCAATAGACAACAATTATAGCTATTAAGACACAATTATGAATTTACATTTCTAGCTATTGTTGCAACTTGAATAATGAAATACTGATATTTTTCGCGGGCTGAGAGTGTATGTGGATTTAGGTATGCTTGATGGTAGGGATGAAAACAGATCGAACACGGATGGATATCAGTGATATCATATCATTTTTTACATTTTCGGATTTGAATTCGGATACAATGGGTACGTATACGTATATTGAACAAGATTTTATGACATACGAATATAGAGCGGATACAAATATGGTTATGGATATTTACCACAAAAAGATAACAAATTTTCTCCAAATTTAGAAGTTGTTTTAGTGCTAAAATATTTTAAAAGATCACCTTTATGTTTAAATTCTAGAGAAAATAATTGATTTTTAACCTTAAAAATATTCCATGTATAAATAAAATTTCATTCATTTTTCTCCTTTTTTATTTTTTATTTCTTTTTCTCCTCTCTTCTTTCTTACATTGAAAACTACTAAGGTCAGCAGCACCCAACGGCTAGCCAATGAAGATGCCTCTGCTGTTTCAAAAAAAAAGAAGAAAAAGTGGTTGGCCTAGGTTTTCTTCCTAGGTCTGATTTACTTTTTTTTTCTCCTGATTTGCTATGTTTTCTCCACCATCGATTGGGTCTATGTCGCTCTCCGAGGGGTACCCTAGCACTGCATTTGAATATATGACGGCAATAGTGGCAAGCATATACTGGACGAAACTCAGGTGGCAATGGTGATACTTAGGTAAAGCATGGGAGTCTATTGTTTTTTAGACGAGCCAGGCAAAGTTTGGAACCCATGGTCCTCATTATCAGCCCCATGTCAGTCCTCATTATCAGCCCCATGTCAGCACGGTGAGTTAGAGATTTTTTTAAAATATATTTCAAATCTGGTATACGCTTTTAAAAAATTGTAAATATGACCTTATGTTGGTAGTCCAAGTGTCGATCTAGGCCGATTCGCCCTAGATTGGGCGACTCTAGAGCTCTATCGGCAATTGAAACGCCGATGTCCCTAGATCGGTGTTTCAATTGTCGACGGAGCTCTAGAGTCGTCCGATGGCCTAAATCGGTTGATGAAGTCCCAGTCTTAGGTCAATTGGCCTAGATCGGCACTTGAAATGCTGACGGAAGGTCAAATTTATAATTTTTCAAAAGTGTGTACTAGATTTGAAATTTGTTTTTAAAAAATTATTATTTCAAAAAAAAATCACTTGTCTTTGGTATGTTTTTTAGGCATTGTCTTTGGTAGGTTGCAGCTGTGTGATTCTTTTTTTTTTTTGAAAGACAGTGAGAGAATCGCTACTATATGATTAGACGAAGAAAAAATACAGTACAGCATTTTTACATCAAAACAGGGGACAAATGGGGAGAAAAGGCAATGCTTAGAGAAAAAAAAAAAGGAATCTAGCAGGGGGAAGCAAGCACATTAGCAGGGGGAAACATTTTTACTTCATGATTGATAATTGGAGAGCTGCAGCCCAAGAACTAGATGTTACAGGCTGATTTGACGGAGAATGAGCCATCCGTTGTCCAGCGCCAGAGGATATAGTCCTGGCTGCGCTGGTCTAGGGCTACCTCTTGCATAGCTACCACGATATTGATACGTAGAGATTGCTCGGAAACCTTGCATCCAGGTGTTGTTTTCCAAGGCCTGCCTGACAGACAGCTTTTTATTTTTGCAAACAGCAAAGAGTTCTGGAGCAGCGACTGCAAATGACATTGGACCAAGCCATTTGTCTTGCCAGAAACGAATTTTTTCTCCATTACCAATCTGAAATACCGTGGATACGCTGAAAAGATCGACTTCTTTTTTCGAGCACTGCAGTGGAAGGTGCACCCCGGTCACTGAAGTTCTTTCCATCGCAGCCAAAGCCATCTAAGCTGGAGCGCCCTGCACATAGCTTCCAGGTTAAGAAGACCAATCCCGGCCAGTGCTTTTCGAGAGCAAGTAGTGCGTCAATTGACCAAGGAGGCGCCAGGAGGGTTTGTGATTCTTGATGTCATCAACTGAGATTCTGACTAACACTGACACCATGTGGAAATAATTTGGTTCTGGAGTTCTTGTATGTCAGCTGTACCTGCCATTATGATATTCTTCATGGTTGGAATAGCTACATGCTTCAGTTATTTGTTCCTCTTATTGCATCAAAAGAATTTTTGGCAACTTCTCTGGCACTGGAATTACCATTGGTGATTTTTATGGTCCATTGGTACACCAATGGTCTGCATCATTTGGATTGGTGATTTTTATGGTCCATGTGTCTTGTGTCTTTCTTGCAACACATAAGTGCAAAATGAATAGAACTTAGCCTATATATATATATATATATATATATATATATATATATATATATATGAATGGTGGCCAGTACTGAAGACCTGTAATGATTGTGGTAGCACCATAGCAACAAGATGGCCATGGGTTTTCAAGGTTTTCATGCTGAGAAGTGAGCACTAGTGCACAGCAAGTGGCCTGAGTGGAGTCAAAATTGAGTGGCTTTCTGTTAATGATATCCTATTGAATTGTTGTTTATGTCACCCTATTTCCCTTGGACTACAATAATGCAGACCATCTCCTTATGTTGGATAGCGGCTGTAGCCCGCCAATTTTGGATCCAATTCGGGTTTTTTCTTGGAAAGTTTTGGGAAGAAATTGGAATTGTTTCTGAACAAACACAAAACAAGAAGTTTCTGAACCATAAATAGAGCCTGTTGAGGAAATAGCCCAAGAATATGCTGTAACTCTGAAATAAATGGTTGGATATCCTTAACGTTTTCGGAAGGAGTTAATGTGATTCATGAAATATGGTGCGTCCGGTGTAATTCCTTTTTAGCCCGTCTGAATGTAACTCTCTTATTGAAGGTGAATGCTCTTAATTACTGAAAAAACTTACAAGCGCGTGTACTACTTTTTTTGACCCTCATGTAAATACTACTATACTAGTGTGCCTCCGGAGAAGTAAGCCAGAAAATCTATGTTGGGGGAATAATCCCATCAACATAAAGGCATGATCACGAATCCCGAGGACGGCTATGAAGCCTGCGCATGTGGAGCCCCTCGGCATCTGATATCGTACCGCATGGCAGTCGTCCTCGGAACACGGAAAGCGCCCTCCGCCGGATGGGAGCCCCCACGAGGATCCGGGGCCCCCATAAGCATGCCGAATGTGGCTGCGCAGGAAGCCTCGTCAGAGACCGAACGAAGACCCCGACGAAGGCTCAAGGCCTCCGAAGACGTCCCCGAAGATAGCCTCGCTGGGGGCCAGATGTGGTACCCTTCGAGCCTTGATGGTCTCTGGAAAACAACCACTAAAGTAAAGACATGACAACTACAGTACCGAGTGACCCCTGTCTAATGGGACATAAGGGCCCTATAGCAATTAGGTCATGACTAAGCATACGTCTGGGCCATGTGTGTGTCGTCACTCCAACCAGATGTTAGCCCTACTTGGGTAGGTGTATAAAATTGGTACCGTCGTATCCCTACTGGGGTGGAGATACAAGGTCTATAGTGACGAATGTGACTCGGGGGTAAAAGGGTATTTACCCCATGGGGCCCTCCTATAAATACCTTCCCCTCGTATTGTACAGACACCTTTTTCCTAGGAGAAGGAAATACAGATAGATTGCAGAGTTATTATCCCTCATGGAGGCTCTGCCAGAAGCAAGTCCATTCAACTAGTATTAACCACTTAAACCTATCGACGTAATCATTTACGCCAACCGGTGAGACGCTCCGCCAATACTCTTAGCGCTTCCCCATACTAAGGCTCGGATTAAGGGGCTATCTGCCTCCTCGATCATCGACGTGGCCCACAAAGGCGTCACCAACCCGGGCCTGCTCAACAAACTCCATCAGAAACCAATCTTTCAATGGCCCAGTTGATTGACGTACTTCGAAGAGTACGCCAGGTCCGAGGAGGGGCAGCTTCGGAGGTAGGCAATGATCGCCCCGGTGCGGGCCCCTGGAGGCCAAAATCACCGAAGCAAGAAGTTGTAGTCCCCCTCGCACCATGACTCCCGGAGGGGGCGGAAGCCCTATCGGGGAGAAGTGCTCAGCATCGCCCCCACTCTAAGCCTCCAAAATTCTAGCACACTCAAGGCAGGGGGCAGGCCGCCAACTCGAAACCACAGGCAAGGGCCCTAGGCGGGGGCGCGGTCTTCCATTGTAGTGTCCATGGAGAGAATCAGAGCCACGACACTGATTCCTGCAGGACCATCCTCGCCCTACGGAACGACTACCTCGAGCAAAGCTCTGGTCGAGGGTCTACCAATAGGTCACTGCCCGTCGGCCGCTTTGAGCCAGTCCAAGTGGTCAGGCGGATCGAGGAGTGCGAAGCTCCTAGATACTTCCCGGACCCTAGCAAGATGCCAACCCCCAAGATCGAAGAAACTCAGATCGAGGGAACACATAGTGCTTCCCATCACCGGTGGGGGTTCTATGGTCAGCATGTCGAAGCAGCAACGCTGGGAATACGTCCGTGAAGTAGGGCACATCGGGACATCGGCATCGACTCCAACAATGTTTGAATGGTCGCATGTGCCCATCTCCTTCACTACCGACAATGTATTGGCATTAAGTTCTCGCACACCGACCCCCTCGTCATCACTGCCGACATCGCCGGCGTCGAGGTCCGTCGGGTACTGATCGACGGAGGAAGATCCGCTGACATCATCTTTGTGCAGTCCTTCGATCAACTCTTCATTTCAAGAAGGCACCTACTCCCCACCACTAGGCTGCTCCTGGGCTTCGCCGGCCCACCCCTCGACACCCTTGGCAAGATAGGCCTCGAAGTAACCTTTGGCGAAGGCCCCCTTGCATGAACCGAGGAAGTCATCTTTGACATCATTGATGCCCCTATGCCTACAACGCCATCTTCGAAAGAGGCATGTTGAACCGGTTCGAAGCCATCGTCGTCAAGGTGGGGTCCCAAGATGTCCCAATACCTAAGGGGACCTCCGCGGACCAAGGCGAAGGCAAATCGCCAAGGCCACCCGAGGAGACGCCCGGTCTAATCGCAGCCCTAGGGCCAGTCAGACCGCCCTTGCCACTTCGGTCTGACCGGCCTACTGTGGCTGGTCCGACCGGCCCTTCACAGGAAACCGACACCAATCGGTCAGACCAGACCACCATGTCTAGTCCGACCGACAAAGCCCAATCAGACCGGCCTAGTAAGGTTGGTCCGACCGACAGGAAGCAGGAACGAAACCCCGCAAAGCGCAAAATTGTTGAGGCCGATTCGGACAATTCCCGTTTAGACAAAAATCCAGGAACAAAGTTGTGGCGCACTACACCAAGCTGCAGCCATCGTGGGCACCACCAGGTATGACCAAGTCCCAGAAAAGGCGACTACAACATCTTCGAACCCAGGAGATGCGTGAGAAGAAGGCCAAGGACGAGCGAGACGATGTGTTCGAGGAGATTCGTCCCCGACTAGTAGTGAGACAGGTATGGAAGCCGAACCCGGTTGCCGTGGACAACCTGGCTCCTACTACGAGCGACAACGAGGATGATTTGATGGACGAGGACTACACGCCTGTCTCCGAGGGACCTCCTCCTCAAGCGATGGATGTAAACGTCGTCATGCTGCCCGCTGAATTTGCTCTTCCACTGGATGAGGACGAGGTCGCTCAGTTGAACCTCGTCCCATAGGAGGCTATTTTCAAGAAGCCCAAGGATATGACTCGTCACTTGAAGCATCTCTATGTCAAGAGGCACATTGATGGGAAGACGATCTCGAGGATGCTTGTAGATGGAGGCACCACCGTCAACCTGATGACGTACTCCATGTTGAAGAAGCTCGGCAAGAATGGAGATGACTTGATGAGGATCAACCTGACGCTCAACGGCTTCAACAGCGAGAGCTCTGAGGCCAAGGGCGTACTTTCTATGGAGCTGACGGTGGGCAACAAGACGTTGCCGATGACGATCTTCGTCGTTGATGTGCAAGGTAACTATAGTGTGCTACTTGGGCATGGCTGGATTCATGCAAATTACTATATTCCATCTACTTTAAACCAATGCTTGATTCAGTGGGACGGCGATGATGTGGAGGTGGTACAAGCTAATACTTCGGCCCAGGTTGCTTGGCCGATGTGTCTATTGACATCGTCCATGATAAGGTAGAGTGTCTGTCAGGTAGAGATCTCTCGTATTATGACTTTGTTAGCGTGTCCGAGGGACGTTTTGTTCCCTTGTCTGTGAAGTTGGCTGGTGTAGCATGGCTATTTCTAAACTAGTAGTCATGTCTAGTAAAACTAATCTGATTGTCTAAAGTCTTGTACGGAGCAGTATCGGTCTTCTAAAGACGGTATTGCCGAAGCCATTGAAGATTTTAGCGAAGTAGAAAAGTTAGGTCAAGGTTTTGTGTCGATCGATCCCCTGGAAGAGATCAATATAGGCAATGGTAGTATTCCAAGGCTAACTTTTGTAAACAAAAATTTGCAGGCTGATGAAAAGGCCGAAGTAATAAAGTTGCTTCAGTCGTATGTCAATTGTTTCGCATGGGAGTATAGCGAGATGACCGAACTTAGCCGTGAACTCGTGGAGCATTGGCTGCCTATCAAACCCGGGTTTAGGCCTTATAAACAGCCCCCTCGTCGCTTTAATTCAGTCATTTATGACCGAGTTAAAGAAGAGATAGAACGATTACTCAAGGTTGAGTTTATTAGGCCATGCAGGTATGCTGAATGGGTCGCTAACATTGTGCCTGTAGAGAAGAAAGGAAGTGGCAAGATTCAGGTGTATATTGATTTCCGGGACTTGAACAAGGCCACTCCGAAGAATGAGTATCCCATGCCAACAGCTGACATGCTGATCAACGATGTTTCAGGACATAAGGTACTAAGTTTTCTTGATGGCAACGCTGGTTACAATCAAATCTTCATGGCCAAAGAGGACGTCTACAAACAGCCTTTCGATGCCCTGGTTTTGTCGGCTTGTTTGAGTGGGTCGTTATGACTTTTGGCTTAAAGAATGCTGGTGCTACATATCAACGTGCTATGAACTTGATCTTTCATGACTTGCTAGGAGTTATGTTAGAGGTCTACATAGATGATTTTGTAGTCAAATCGGATGCTATGGGAAACCATTTAGCCGATTTGAGAGTTGCTTTTGATAGGATGCGTTAGTATGGCTTAAAATGAACCCGCTCAAGTGTTCTTTTGGCGTGTCGGAGGGCAAGTTCTTAGGATTCATGATCCATGAAAAAGTATTGAGATTGATCCTAAGAGGCTTGAGAAAATTAAGAACTTTGAAGCGCCGACATGCAAGAAATATGTGCAAAAGTTGCTAGGCAAGGTTAATTATTTGCCAGATCGACATTATCTTCTATCTACACATGTATTGTTACTTGTCAAACTAATGTTATAAAGTACATGTTGCAAAAGCCGATTCTAAGTGGGAGGATCAGAAAGTGGGCCTATGCTTTGATTGAATACGATTTGGCTTATGAACCCCTAAAATCTATGAAAGGCCAAGTCGTGCAAATTTTATAGTTGATCACCATGTAGATGTCGATTGGAGTAGTGATACTGCTTTGATTGTGGTAAAACCATGGAAACTTTACTTTGATGGTTTGGCTTGCAAAAATGGCCAAGGTGTTGGAGTTGTGCTCATATCACCTAGTGGTATGAGTTTCGATACCTTGGCCCGATTAGAATTTCCTTGTACTAATAATCAGGCCGAATATGAAGCTTTGTTGCTAGGACTTGAATTGTTAAGCTCTATGGGTATTAAATATGTTCATGCATATAGTGATTCACTATTAGCAGTCCAACAAGTAGCTAAACTTGCTCAATGTTTTAATGGTTTTCTAAATAACTACTTGGATAAATGTAACAGCCCCAAAATTAAAAGGGAATAAAATAAAGGAAAAATAATATTAAATAAATTTCTGAATTTTGTTATTAAAGAAAATCCTAAAAGAGCCCTATTAAAGACAAACAGAGACAAATAACCAAAATTTGGACTTGAAAATTTTATGGGATAAACTAGAGGCCAAGAAATATTTTTGAGAATTTTTACAAAATTTTATCAACAGTGCTTCAAGCCTTAAACAAATAACCAATTTCTGGAATTAAATTAATTAGAAAAAGTATTTAAATTCTTATTGGGCTGAAACCCTGAATTCTTCCCCAAAGGCCTTTCGGCCCAGCCCAACGCAACCTCTCTCGCTGACAAGTGGGACCCGCCTGTCGGCGCCGTCCCTCTCTCCTTTCCCACACGCCCGCACCCGCTGACATGCGGGGCCGCCCTGTCAGCGCCCCTTTCTCCCGCGCCCGCGCCTGGTCGGCCCCACTGGTCAGCCTCCCGTTTCCCCGCTCGCCTCTGCCATCCCGGGCCCACTCGTCAGGATCTCTCTCCTCTCCCGCGCACCACGCCATTCGGCCCACCTGCCAGCCTCATGCATGCGCACCTCCTCACTGCCATCTCCGGCCCACTCGTCAGCCCCTTTCCCTTTCGCTCTCAGCCACTGACAGGTGGGGGCCACCTGTCAGGCCCTTCTTCTCCGTTGGAAGGGGATCTCTCCCCTTCCATTTTCGCGGCGCCCCTGCCACTCTCGTCGTCGGCCTCCCCTGTACCAAATTGGCACCCAATTCAACTTACCAAACACCGGCGACCCCATTCCGGTTATTGCCACGCGGTTTCATCCCTTTGGAAGGCAATCCGAGAAGCTATGGAACCTCGCCGGGAAATTGAGGAATTCCCCTCGGTTTCCTTCGGTTTTGTCGCAATAACCTCGCCGGCGACCACTATAAGAGCACCCCAAACGCCGCCGCATCCTAGACACCCGAAAAAAGGCCAAGTCCCTGCAAACCGAGACGCCCGCAGCTCTTCTTTTCGCGCCACCCCTGCTTCGGCTCCGGCAGCACCTCCCCGGCGCTCTTGGCCACCGCCGCCCCTCTCCGTCTCCATCACCGAGACCGCAGCGCCCCCTCTACCTTGGCCCCACATCCGTTGGGGCCGGATCACCGCCGGATCGCCGTCGCCACCATCGACCCGAAGGTCTTCATCGCCTCTGCTCGCAGCCCGGTGCCACCCTCTCGCCGCCGACCCCTATTTCGGGTATGATCGGACTCCCCATCCTATTCTCTATCCATTTTAGCAGTCGGATAGTGCTTAGGGCCCTCACCGTCGACGCCACGCTCTGCTCCCGTGCGCCACCGTCGCCGGAGAAGAAGAAGGGTGCGTACCCCCTTCGCTGGTTGCCGTGCCGGACGAGGGCCGTAGCCGCTTGATCTGCAGCGAACGGCCAGGATTAGATACTGAGATCAAGCGTCCAGATGCGATTGACCACGGTTGACCGGTATCGATGCATCCTGGTCGTCGATCGCCCTTAAGCGCCCCGCCCAGCCTTTGACCAATGGATCTGGATCAACGGACCAGATCCGATCGGCCCACGCGCACAGTGCACGGGTCCATGGGGACCTGGCTCACCGTGGACCCACAGCTGTTTCTGGTTTAAATAAAATTCAGAAAAATGGTTTAACTTCCAAAATTCATATCTTGCTCAAATTAACCCCAAATTTCACCATTTCAATTCTGGAAAATTTGTCTTTTATTCTCTACACTTTTATGCAATAAAAACAATATGTTATTTGGCACATAATAATCTTATTGAATAATAAAGAAAAATCCCCTTTAGGAATTAATTAATATTTCAATAAAATTCAGATAAACCCTAAAAATTTATAAATAATACTAGAAGATACAATGGCTCTATTTCACTGTTATTACCACAATAAAAATGGAAGGACCATGTTGTCCATGACATTTTGTTAATTAACCTTCCTAAGATCCCTCTAGGGTTTAATTAATATTCCATTTAAATAATACAGAGAAACTCTTAGAAATTTATATAATAACTTTAGATGATATATTGAATCCAGTACACTGTTTATAAGTCAATAAAAATATAATAAGTCATTTTGCCCATTTTAGATTCTTAAATAAACATTTCCAAGACCCTTAAAATAAATGATTAATTCATATAATGGAAATACAACACTTTACAAAAATATCATGAAAATGACATAATAAATTCAAAGGACTTAATGACTTGATTCTACTGTTTTAATGCAATAAAACTAACATGTTCACTTTGCCCACTTTAATCTATTAATTAACATTGCAAAAGGCCTTGTAGGGTAATTAAGTAATTCAGATAATAGAAGTTAAACACTTTATAACATGTCATGACAACTTATATAATAACTTCAGAAAACCTAACAACTTGAGTTCACTAGTTTTAATACAATAAAAATAGAATATTCATTTTGCCCACTTTGTTCTATTAAATCACATTACAAAAACCCTTTTAGGATTTAATAATTCATGTGGTAAAGATCCATACTTTAGGAAATTATCTTGAAGCTATATAATCAACCTCAGAAGACTTAATAATTTAAAGTCACTATTGTTGATACCATAAAACATCAAGGCTAATTTATACCTTTTTAGTTCATCTCTAAAAGGGAAAATAAAAACCCCTAGGAAAAATAAAATTACATCAAGTCATAAATTCAGAGATCTCATTAGGAATCAATCTTAAATATTAAGTAACAATTCCCTAGAATTTAAGACTCTATCTCCCTTACTTAAATCCAACAACAACTTGTATGCTTGTAAGCTTGATTTTGGATTGTTTATTGAATGTTGTGTTTACTTTTCCGTATCGAGAAGACTACGACGTCGTCGAAGATCCGGAGTTCTATCCCGAGGTTCCACCTTCACCCTTTGCTGAGCAAGGCAAGTCATCGACCATCTCTGTGAAAACAGTTGATCATAATTGAGCCCATGTTTCAATAGATTATCGCTATAACTCATAGGTTAATAATTGCATTAGTCCAATAATCAAGCCTTACACTTATATTTATTAGATCCCCGTCCTGGCGTGCAAACCCAAGCCATGCTTATTGAGCCTTAAACTCCTTGTCACTCTACTATTAAATATTAGCTAGTGCCCAATGTACCGGCACACCTGCTATAGGATATAGAGAATGAGTCGTAGATAGATGGATTCTGGTATATGAAATCCCCGTTATTCTTGTCTCTGGACTCTGTGGAGTTGGCTAGGTTATAAGTATGGTGGGTTCCGGGTGCAAGCTCGGAAACTGGTTGGTCGCACCCGGGGCACTATAAGGACCGGTCTGCGGGATCTGTTGCAAAGCACTTCCGTACCAACCACAAGTCTAATGGGTAAGTCCTAACTGGAAGTGTGGAACACTCCGTCTCTCGGCACCATAGAGGAGGGGGCAAGGGGCTAGCCTGCGGGCGACTTGTACCAAAGGAGGCTCAAGGGGGGGTATGGTGGGGCACCGACGCGTCGGGACCCATATGAAACCTATAAGAGGGTGCTGTTGAGTCGGAGAGGACCATACGGAAGGTTTTGGCATGAGTTCCCGTGAAATGGGTCATCTCGTTACACTTCGGTGTAAGTGATGAGTGCGTGCCTTGTGGGTACAGTGGTACATCTCTGATCAGAGTAAAATCAATCTTTTCGAAAAGCCGAGCCCACGGTTAAGGGCGGGGTGTGTGACTACTCGCAGTTAGTTTACAATTGGTTGAATAATTGAGTTATTCACGGCATGTAAGGACTGATGTGCGAGGAGGTAAAACGTACTCCTCGAGTTAGAAGATGATGATGCATACACATGTTTACTTTTCCGTACTAATAAATTGCTCACATTTAAAGCTTTACAATTATGCTTCTTCCGCAAACTTAGCCACTATCCCCCTTGTTATTATCTTGCATTATATTTGCATTCGGTGGCTTGCTGAGTACATCTGTACTCACCCCGTTGACTACAACATCAGAGCCCGTCTACTACGAGGAGGATGAAGGTCTGGAGTAGCGACCCAGTCAAGGCGAGACTGGAAGGAGGCGTCATCTAGGACCCTTATTTTATTAGTTTCTCTTCACCTTTATTCACTTTTGTATTAATACGGTCTACGAATCGGAATGATTGCCCGTATTGTACGTGGTAGCATGATGAACGTCTTGTTTTATTGATTTTCTATGGAATTTCAATAAAGTCCTGATTGTTAAATCGGGGCGCGACAAGATGGTATCAGAGCCGACTTGACTGTAGGAAGCCAACAGACCTGACCCTAGGACTTATATTAACCATATGTTCTTACAAAACTGCTTACCTTCTCATCTTCTGAAGTTTTTCACAAAATTCCTCTCTTTTGTAGATGCCAGTCCATACCATGAGCGGGACTCTTCGTGACGAGGCCGGATTCATCCGCGAGCTTCGCGTGCTCGTCGACTTCTTGGGGTTTCCCCATGAGCCTGCGTTCCACGGGATCTTTCCCGATACGAACGAGAGCTACTGCGAGGTCACGGTTGTTATCCACCCCTCCTCCACGCACCCACCCTTCTACACCCATGGAGTCGGAGGACCTTCCTTTGTGGTGGCCAGCCAGCGCGCCGCTCTTCAGGCCCTCTCCGAGCTTCGACTAGTCTACGACTGCCATCTTCGCGACACCGGTCTACCGCTTCATGACCATGCGTACACCAGGGAGTCACCGCAGCATCTACGTCAGCCCCCTCACGCAGAGCAACTCCGCCATCACCGCACGATGAGACTCTTGGAGGCCATGGACAACCTCCACACAGAGGCCGTCCTCGACGCAGACAGCCAGCATGACACCATCGACTTCTACCGCCACACTTCCTGAGAACCCTGACCCGTGAGAATGCCGAGCTCTGTCGGACAGCTTGAGCAGAAACCCCCAGTTGACCCTCGAGGTGGAGGAATTGAGGCGCCAGAACGAGCTCCTACGCCAGGGCGCCATGGTCAACACCCAGCTCCGCCACCAGCTCAAAGAATTAAAGAAGGACATTGAGGAGATCACACCTCTTCCGCCTCGCAAGAGAGACCCCTTCGGATCCCACGTGAGT
>JAAALK010002004.1:0-48830 GCA_019279435.1 Zizania palustris
GACCCTCCGCTTAGTGGCTTCGGACCCCAGTGGACGAACCCTATGCACAGCGAGTTCGGGCCTCAGTGGCCGAACCCTCCGCACAACGAGTTCGGGCCTCAGTGACCGAACCCTTCGTACAACGAGTTTGGACCCCAATGGCTGAACTCAGCTCCGCTCTGGATGAACCCTTCGGTAGGAGGCTTCGGCCCGCAATAGCCAAACATACCTCTGGCGTGGTAGGACCCTTCGTTGATATGGTCTGAAATACCATCGACCTGGCCGAACCCCCCTCCGAGAAATGGGTTTGGCTCGCAGTGGGCGAAGCCACGAGAACCACTGATGCCTCCACCATACAATTGGGCAGGGACCCTGTGGGCTACATATACCTCGCAAACCGAGTACCCTTCGCAGAGTAACGTTGTCCCTTGTTTTCCTCCGGAGTATTATAACTGGCAGGGACAAACATACGCGGTGAAGGGAGACATCACCTGCAGGCTATTCGTAGTATCTCCGAATCGACTTGCACAGGCCGGAGCCAAGGGAGATGGACACGAAGAGGCAAAGGAGAGGGAGTCCAAAGCCATCACAGTCAAAGTAGGGTCTCAGGAAATCCCAATCCCAAAGGCCCCTCACTGAAGCACAACAGAGGTAAGTCCCCTTGTCCAACCGAGGCCAGTGCCGGAGCCTGGTCCGATCGGCCGAACGAGGCCAGTCTGACCGAAAGGGTCCGTAGGGAAGCGTCCTCTGATTATGAAACACGCGAGGCCAACCTGGGTGGTACCCCTCAGCCAAAAATCACAGAAACAGGATGGTGGCACCTGGCACCAAGCCACAACCATCTTGGGCACCTCCGGGCATGTCCCAATCATAGAAAAGACATCTACAACGTCTACGGTCACAGGAAATGCGCGAGAAAAAGGCCGAGGATGAACGAGACGCTATCTTTGAGGAGATTCGCCCTCGGCCAATGGCAAGATAGGTATGGAGGGTCAAGCCGGTTGAGATAACAAACCCGGCTCCTAGTCCAAGCAACGACGACAAGGACACACTCGATGATGACTATATGCCCATCTCTGAGGGGCCTGCACCTCAGGCAATGGACATCAACATCGTCATGTTGCCCGCCGAGTTCGCCCTACCACAAGGCAAGACCGAGGTCGCTCAATTGAACCTCGGCCCACGCAATGCCATTTTTGAGACACCCGAGGATACAGCTCGCCACCTGAAGCCTCTCTACGTCAGAGGTCACATTGATAGGAAGCTGATCTCCAGAATTCTTATCGACGGAGGTGCCACTATTAACCTAATGCCTTACTCTCTGTTGAAGAAGCTTGGCAGGGGCGAGGAAGACTTGAAGAAAACTAACCTGATGCTCAACGGCTTCAACGGTGAGAGTTCCGAGGCAAAAGGCGTGCTCTCCATGGAGTTAACAGTAAGCAACAAGACGTTGCCGACAACATTCTTCGTCGTTGACGTGCAAGGTAACTACAACATACTGCTCAGGCATGACTGGATTCATGCAAATTATTGTATTCCTACTACCTTGCACCAATGCCTGATACAATGGGACGGCGATGACGTAGAGGTCATACCAGCGGACACTTCGTCCCAGGTAGCATTGGCCGATGTTTCCATTGATGCCATCCACAACAAAGTAGAATGTCTATCGGGTAGGGACCTTTCAGATTATGACTTAGTCAGTGTATCCGGGGGACGTTTTGTACCAGTGTTTGTGAAGCCAGGTGGTGTAGCACGACTATTTCTAAATTAGTAATCATGTCTAGCAAAAGTAATCTAGACTGGATAAAGTCTTGTGTAGAGCAATATCGGTGTGCTAACGACGGAATTGTTGAGGCCATCGAAGACTTTAGCGAAGTAGAGAAGTTAGGACAAGGTTTTGCATCGGCCGATCCTTTAGAAGAAGTCGACATAAGCGATGGTAGCATCCCAAGGGCGACTTTTGTAAACCAACATTTACAGACTGACGAGAAGGCCGAAGTAATAAAGTTGCTTCGGTCGTACGTCAATTATTTCGCATGGGAGTACAACGAGATGCCCGGATTAAGCCACGAGCTCATGGAGCATCGGCTACCTATTAAACCCATATTTAGGCCTTATAAGCAGCCTCCTCATCGCTTTAATTCGGTCGTCTATGACCGAGTTAAAGAGGAGATAGAACGATTACTCAAGGCTGAGTTTATTAGGCCATGCATGTATGCTAAATGGGTCACTAACATTGTGCCTATAGAGAAGAAAGGGAGTGAAAAAATACGAGTTTGTATTGATTTCAGGGATCTAAACAAGGCCACTCCAAACGACGAATATCCCATGCCAATAGCCGACATGCTAATCAACGATGCTTCAGGACACAAGGTACTAAGTTTTCTTGATGGCAACGCTGGGTATAATCAAATTTTCATGGCCGAAGAGGACGTCTACAAGACAATCTTTTGATGCCCCGGTTTTGTCGGCTTGTTTGAGTGGGTCGTTATGACTTTTGGTTTAAAGAATGTTTGCGCTACATATCGATGTGCTATGAACTTGATCTTTCATGACTTGTTAGGAGTTATGTTAGAAGTATACATAGATGATGTCGTAGTCAAATCAGACGCTATGGGTAACCACTTAGCCGATTTAAAAGTTGGTTTTGATAGGATGCGGCAATATGGCTTGAAAATGAACCCGCTCAAATGTGCTTTTGGCGTGTCGGCAGGCAAGTTCTTAGGATTCATGATCCATGAAAGAGGTATTGAAATTGATCCTAAGAGGCTTGAAAACATTAGAAACTCTGCGGCACCGACATGCAAAAGATATGTGTATAAGTTGCTAGGCAAGATGAATTATTTGCGTTGCTTTATATCTAACTTGTCTGGCAAAATCGATGCCTTTGTCCACATACTGCGGCTAAAGAATGAAGCCAAGTTCGCTTGGGGGGCAAGTCAACAAAACACCTTTGAAAAGATTAAAGAGTGCTTGTCATCACCGCCCGTGGTGAGAGCACCAACGGCTAGAATTCCCTTTCGGCTATACATCGATGTAGAAGATAGCGTGATAGGAGCCGTGCTAACTCAGGAGGTGGAGGGGAAAGAGTACATCATCACATTCTTGAGCCGCCGCCTACTGGATGCCGAAACTAGGTACATATTTTTGGAGCGTTTATGTTTATCACTTTATTGTGCATGTACCAAATTACGTCACTATCTTTCCCTACCACATGTATTGTCGCTTGCCAAACCGATGTCGTGAAATACATGTTGCAAAATCCGATTCTAAGTGGAAGAATCGGAAAGTGGGCTTACGCTTTGATTGAGTACGATTTGGCTTATGAACCTCTAAGAACTATGAAAGGCCAAATTGTCGCTAATTTTATAGTTGATCACCACATAGATGTCAATTGGGGTAACGATATTTCTCTAATTGAGGTAGTGCCATGGAAACTTTATTTTGATGGCTTGGCTTGCAAGAATGGTCAAGGTATTGGGATAGTTCTCATATTTCCTAATGGAATGCACTTTGAAACCTCAGCCCGTTTAGAATTTCCCTCTACTAATAACCAAGCTGAATATGAAGCTTTATTGCTTGGACTTGAATTGCTAGAATCCATAGGCACCAAACATGTTCATGCACATGGTGATTCCATGTTAATAGTACAACAAGTAGCTAAGAGTGCTCAATGTCTTAATGGCTTGCTGAATAGTTACTTGGATAAATGTTTAGACATAATTGCAACTTTTGACGACTTCAAAATTTCTCACGTGTCAAGAAAAGCCAATTAAATTGCAAATGATTTGGATCAGCGAGCATCTGGCTATCAAATCAAGGGAGGAAAGTTTTGTATACAAGAAAAACCAGTGCTTGGTCTCACTGCCGAAGCCAGAAATTTCGAGCAGAGGCGAGGTCCGCTAGACCCTCTGGGTCAGACCCCTCCAGCCACCAGAGAGTGTCACGTGCTGGAACCCTCATGCTAGGGCCCTTCATCCACCGAAGGGCCCTGTGCACCAGAATCCTCATGCTGAAGCCTTCTAGATGAAGGAGGCCCTCATGCACCGGACCACTTCGACAGACGACTCCGCTCTGATGGGCTCCACATGGCCAATCCAGCTAGCCTTCGGCAGAAGCAAGAAAGGCCCAGGGGGCACTCTGAAGTTATTAATTTAGAGATTACTCTAGGAAAGGAGTTAGCGAACCCTCCGGATATCCATGATGAAGATTGGATAATCCCAATCGTCCGGTATTTGAGAAATCCCAGCAAAGGGTGGATTGGAAAGTTCGGTGACAAGCGTTTAAATATGTGTTGCTAGATGATGTATTATATCACCAAACTATTAATGGAGTACTCTTAAAGTGTTTAGATGCTGATCAATCCAGAGTAGCTACAGGAGAAGTCCATGAAGGGCTTTGTGGCACTCATCAGTCGGCCTAGAAAATGAGTTGGATGCTCAAAAGAGATGGTTTCTACTAGCCAACCATGACTGAGGATTGTTTTAGATATTATAGAGGGTGTGAAGCATGTTAGAAGTTTGGTAATATTCAGCTAGCTCCTGCTTCATCACTTAACCCTATTATCAAACCATGGCCGTTCCGAGGTTGGGGTTTAGACTTCATCGGCCAAATTCATCCTCCTTCTTCAAAAGGGCATCGGTTCATGTTGATGGCAACATACTATTTCACCAAATGGACCGAAGTCGTGCCTCTCAAGAATATGACTCACAATGAGGTAACTGATTTTATCTTGAAGCACATTATACATAGATTCGGTATTCCCCAAACTCTCACTACAGACCAGTGCACTTCATTTGTTGCTAAAGAAGTGAGAGAATTTGCCGAATTTTATGGTATTAAGTTAATGAACTCTTCACCATATTATGATGAGGCCAATGGCCAGGCCGAGTCAAGTAATAAAGCCATGAGTAAGCTCGTTAAGAAGAAAATCGAAGAGTTCCCTAAGAGGTGGCATGAAGTGCTTTCCGGGGTGCTATGGGCTTGTAGAGTTGCAAAGAACGGTGCTACCAAATTTAGTCCATATGAGTTAGTATATGGGCAAGAGGTCGTTCTACCTGTAGAAGTGGATCTTGGCTCTTTAAGAGTTCTAAAGCAAGATGGCTTATCGGTTGATGAATATGAAACTCTTTTGAAAGACAATTTGGAAGAAGTGACCGATAAGAGGTTAAGGGCTTTAGAAGCTATAGAAAAAGACAAAAGAAGAGTAGCTAGAGCCTACAATAAGAAAGTTAAACCAAAATCGTTTCAAGTTGGTGACTTGGTTTGGAAGACTATTTTGCCCTTAGGCACTAAGAGCCCCAAATTTGGTAAGTGGTCACCTAGTTGGGAAGGCCCTTTCAAGATAGTTGAGATTGCTCCAGGTAATGCATACGTGCTAGAATCTCTACAAGGAGAGCGGTTCCGAAGAGCTTTGAATTGCAGGTACTTGAAAAAGTATTTCCCAAGTGTGTGGCAAATCGCTTGAAAATGTCGAGAGGCCAATATGGAAGGTATCGTCCTTAGCCCATAATGCTTTTAGTTCACTTAGTTCACAGAAAGGCTGGGGGGCATGTGTTGATATCAAAAAAATGCAATTAATGGTCAAGATTGTCAAAATATAAATTTTGGTAATTTGGGCCGAAAATACACATGTCCTGTATCATGTCGAAGCCCTACAAGGCCGAAGGCCCAATGAGCCTTGGGCTTTGGAAGCCTTCCAGTGGCCTGCTACCTTTGGCCCGAAGGCCTTCGGAGGCCTGCACCGCCGAAGCTTCGTCCCGAGGAGCAGGCTTCAGCAGGTCCTACCGAAGGCCCACTTCGGGCTGATTTCCAGAGATAGAGTTTGAGTCCGATTCTGGCTAATTTTATCCCTAAGTTTGATTAGGCCTAATCCTACCAGATTAATCTTAGAGATATGAAGACTAGCCTCTATAAATATAGGGGTGAGGCCGATTCATTAGACCCCCCAACACAAATCAATCACAAAGCCCTAGCTTTGAATCGTACCTTTACTTTTTATTTACCTTTCTGCAACCTTCGTGGGTTTGCCTAGAAGCCCTCTACTAGCCACGCTGAAACGTGGTAAGCCTTGTTACTTCGCTTGTGAAGTACCTGTTCATCTACTTAATAGATTGCTATCACCGTGTTGCTTCGCCTATGAATTATCTGTTAATCTACGTAACAGATTGCTACCTTCGTTTCCCTACTGCAACACTTAACAGATTCAGTCCCTAGGCCGAATTGGCACTTGATCTCTGTTCTGTTGTAGGTTTTAACACTCTGAGCCCCTTCACCAGAGGTATCCGAAGCCAGTAAGCTGGTTCCAGAGTTCACCCGAACACCCCTCGGCTTAATCCTTGCTTCGACTACCCGTGCCAGACCGTCACACTGTTGTTGGTTTGACCAAATCCTGCGTGCCAGCATGCTCCGCAACAGGCTTCGTCACGTCAGGCTTCGCCATGCCTATACTTCACTCCAGACTAAGTTGTGCCAGCACGTTGCGCTGGAGTGTTTGTATCATGTTAGAGACTTCGTGCCGAACCTCGCTGTTTGGAAGTAATTTTGCGTCGAGATCTGTTCGGAGCCCACCTTCGGTAGATTGATCCGAACACCAAAGACTACCTTCAGCTAGACCCTTCACACCAGACACCGAAGGGTACCTTCGGTGAACACTTCGCACAGTACCCTTCGAATTAGTCAGGCTCCGGTCAACCTACTGGTTTATTTTATTTAATATATTTCTTTTCGGCTAATTGGATTATTTGCTTGTGATCTGATTACCTGGTGACTCCACCCCCCTTGCCACTGTTAAGGGTAGTCGAAATGCGATGTCAGTGTTGTGTTACGCTTAGGCTTGTCCCTAAGTATCCGCACACTTTTGGATCATCGAACTGACCAAAGTGCGGGGCATGTTTTCGTGTCAACAACCAGGTCAATGATTAATACTTGCAAATCGTTGCAAGGACTGAGTATGTCAAGAAAGTGTGCAGTAGGTGCACTGGATATTCGTGTTGGCAACAATGGTGCAAAGGTTGCAGTGTTGGCCATCGGCATTTATTCTTTGTCAAGAAGGTTATGAGTTTGTGATAAAGAACAAATGTTGTTCAATATTCTTGAATGGTATGCTCTATGGTGTTTGTCCATTGGTGAATGGATTATACATTCTAAGTCTTGAAGATGCACATGTTTATAACATTAGTACTAAGAAACAATGACTCGATGATTTGAATACTACTTACGTTTGGCATTGTCGTTTGGGTCATATAAATGAGAAGCACGTGCAGAAGCTCCATAGTGATGGACTTTTGGAGTCATTTGATTTTGAATCATATGACACATGCGAGTCTTACTTACTTGGCAAAATGAAAAAGATGCCTTTCGCTGGACAGAGTGAGAGGGTGAGTGAGCTATTGGCCATAATACATACTGATGTGTGTGGTCCAATGAGTCACACAACTAGGAATGGTTTTCATTACTTTATCACTTTTACCGATGACTTTAGTAGATATGTTTATGTCTACTTTATGAGGCATAAGTGGGAGTCCTTCGAAATGTTCAAGGAGTTCCAAAATGAAGTGCAAAATCATACGAGCAAGGCAATTAAATTTCTACGATCTGATCATGGATGTGAATATTTGTTCTTTGAGTTTAGTGATCATCTGAAGTAGTGTAGAATTGTTCCATAGTTGATTCCACCCGGCATGCCCCAATGGAATGGAGTGTCTAAGTGGAGGAACCATAGCTTGTTGGATATGGTTCGGTCTATGATGAGTCATGCTGATCTTCTATTATCCTTTTGGTGACTCGCTCTAGAAACCGCGACTTTCATGGTAAATAGAGTTCCATCTAAGTCAGTAGAGAAGACACCATATGAGATGTGGTCTGGGAGGTGTCCTAGTTTGTCTTTTCTAAAGATTTAGGGATGTGAGGCGTATGTCAAACGTTTGATGTCTGACAAGCTCACTCCTAAATCTGACAAGTGCTTCTTTGTGGGGTATCCTAGGGAAACCAAAGGATATGATTTCTATAATAGAAAAGAGGGCAAAGTGTTTATCGCTCGGAATGGTGTATTCCTTGAGAAAGAGTTTATCTCAAAAGGAGTTAGTGGGAGGACTGTACATCTCGATGAGGTTCGAGAGCCACTAGAAGGTGTTCTAGATCCCACTGAACAACAACAGGATACGCAAGGTGTTGCAGTGCATGTTGTACATGCGCCAGCCCCACGAAGCTCTGAGAGGGTGAGCCATGTGCCGGAGAGGTTCGTGTTCTTGACCACCGGGGATCACAACGTGCTGTTGTTGGAAAACGACGAGCCCAAGACCTATGCAGAAGCAGTGATGGGACCAGACTCTAAGAAATGGCTTAGAGCCATTGGATCCGAGTTGGAGTCCATGTGAGAAAACCAATTTTGGAACTTGGTTGATCCACCCAATGGTGTAAAAACTATTGAGTGTAAATGGATCTTCAAGAAAAAATAGACGTTGATGGAAATGTTCACATCTATAAGGCATGATTGGTGGAAAATGGTTTCAGATAGATTCGAGGTGTTGATTATGATGAAACGTTTTCGCCCATCGCCATGCTTAAGTCTATTAGGATAATCCTAGCAATTGCCACATTTTATGATTATGATATATGTCAAATGGATGTAAAGACGGCTTTCCTAAATGGAAACCTAAGTAAGGATGTGTACATGACACAGCCTGAAGGTCTTGACGATCCGACTAATGTCGAGAAGGTTTGTAAGTTGTAGAAGTCCATTTATGGACTGAAGCAAGCTTCTTGGAGTTGGAATCTTCGCTTTAATGAGGTAGTCAAAGGGTTTGGCTTCATCAAGAACGAAGAAGAGCCTTGTGGTTACAAGAAGTCTAGTGGGAGCTCACTTGTGTTTTTAGACTTGTATGTGGATGATATAATATTGATCGGAAATGACATTCCTTTGTTGAATGCTGTCGAGACTTCACTGAAAAATAGTTTTTCGATAAAAGACCTTGGAGAGGCAGCATACATTTTGGGCATAAAGATCTATAGAGATAGATCAAAGCGACTAATTGGATTAAGCGAGAGTATGTGCATGGACAAGGTTTTGAAATGGTTCAAAATGCAGAATTCCCAGAAGGGTTTTCTACCAATGTAACATGGTACTTATCTTAGTAAGACTCAGTGTGCTACGACACCTGATGAGCTAGATAAGATGAGTGTGAGCCCGTATGCCTCCGCAATTGGATCTATCATGTATTCCATGTTGTGTTCATGACCAGATGTGTCATATGCTACAAGTGTTACGAGCAGGTACCAATCTAACTCAGGTGAAAGTCACTAAGCCGTAGTAAATAATATCCTCAAGTACTTGAGAAGAACTGAGGAAATGTTCCTAGTGTCCGTACAGTGGTGAAGAGGAGCTCATTGTAAGTGGTTACTGTTGACACTCGAATTTGGCATTAATGGTCGAAATTGTCGAAATATCAATTTTGGTAATTTGGGCCGAAAGTATGCCATCTCCAGCACAGGCCGAAGACCTGAAGTGCCGAAGGCCCGTACTGCGTTGGGCTTTGGCAGCACCTTCGGAGGCCTGCTCCGCAGGAAGGCTTTGGCCCAGTGGGCCCTTCGGCGGCCTGTAGGCTTTGGCCTAGTAGGCCCTTTAGTGGCCTGTGGGCTTCGGCCTGGCAGACTAGCTTCGGCGAGACCTGTGGAGGCCCACTCCGATTGGAAGAGTCCTATTCAGATTAGTATAATTCCACTATTTTTATCTCTTATCCAAATCTTAACCACCTAGCTGAATCCTACTAAGATCAGGTGAGATCTCTTATCCCAATCTTAACCACCTAGCCGAATCCTACTCAAATTAGGTGAGACCAGCCCCTATATATATAAGGGTGAGGCCGATTCAAGAGGCCTCCCGCTTTCATATCAACACAAAGCCCTAGCTTAGAATCGTTATTTTATCTTCCAATCTACTTTCCTTGCCCTAGGATTAGCACATTAACGTCCATCTTCGTGGGTTTGCGCCGTAAGCCCTCTGTCCGCCGCGTCGAAATCACGGTAACTCTTGCTGATTCACCTGTGAATCTCCCATTTAATCCACGAAAAGGATTTTATCGTTTTATCGGTTTTCTTCTGCAACTCTTGTGAGTTTGGCCTCTAGGATAGATTGCACTTGACCTTTTACTCTTTTGCAGGGGAATGACCTTAAAAGTCATCGCAAAAGAGTTTCGGGGTGATTGCAATTCATCTACAAAGTCGCCGGAGCCCTTAGGTGATCAGATCAGAGCCTGTCAGTCCGACTGATAGTGCTTCGTTGGGACGTCAGGCTGTTGTCAGCACGGTCTTCAACACCCTTCGCTATCACGCCGAAGCCCTCTTCGGCGAGAACAACTTCGCAATGAACCACTCTGCGTCGGAGCACTCTTCGCCATCACGCCGAAGCCCTCTTCGGCGAGAACCCTCCACAGTAAACTGCTCCGCGCCGGACTCCGTGGTGCCGAAGCCCCGGTCTGACCGAACCTCCGCTGTCGGTCTGATCGGGTATCCTCCGTCGGTTTGACCACCCAGAGACCGCTTCGCACTAGAACGCCGAAGACACCTTCGGTGACCCCTTCGCACTAGAACGCCGAGGCCACCCCTTCGGCGATACTTCGCAACAGAGCTCCGAGGCCCCCCTTCGGCGATACTTCGCATCATTGGTCCGACCAGGGAGTATACCTTCGGTTCGACCGCCATTTTATTATAGATCAAAATCAGCCCTGTTCTGGCCGGTTTGTTCAAGTTTTATTATTTTTAGTTATTTTCTCATACATCGGATAATTGAACTTTATTTCTTAATATCTGTTTTATTACTTGGCGACTCCGTTACCCTTACAACCATTAAGGATTTGTCGGAACACGACGTCGGTGCTGCGTCACGCTTAGGTTTGTCCCTAAGTATCGGCGCACTTTTGGATCATCGAACTGACCCAAGTGTAGGGGCGCGTTTTCGTGTCAACACACTTTTTGGCTACTCCGCTGGGACGACATCAACATGACGAGCACGTCTACATCGGCCGTGGGTACATCGACCACGACTACTACGACTACGGCAACAGTACCCCTATCGCCGATGGACTCAGGGGGCATGAACACGGAGATCGAGAACGCAACATCATCCTCCCCACTCTTGCGGACATCCCCGAAGAGTATCGGGCCGAGATCGAAGCCAAGACAAAGGAATTCCACGCCCTCACACTCGAGCGCTACACGAAAACTCACACAGGCTTCGTCAAGCGTGACATTGACATCCCGGACCCCTTCAGAAACAAGGTACCACCACCATCCCTCCCGTCTTTATCCCCTTAGACAGTAGACAGGAGATAGCCGCTATAGTGGATCAGGCCATTAGTGCTACATTTTCAAATCGACTAGGGCCTGAAATGGAAGCGATGTTTAGGAAATTCAGCTTTTCCGAGGCCGTTTCTCACACCCCAATTGCTAGCCTACCCCCCGTGCACCACGTACACAGTAGAACCGATGGGAGCACCGGAAAAGCCGTTACATATACACCTCCAATTTCTAGGGCCGAGGCTGCGCACACCACTGTCAGTCAGGTCGGCCCTTGGGCCGGCCAAACCAGCACGTACCAGCCACCGCTACCGACAACAGTCGGTCTGACTGGCTACCAAGCCAGTCCGACCGACCCATATACCTACGGACAGACCGGCTACCAGTCCGGTCCGACCGACCAGTATGCCTACGGCCAAACCGGCCCTATGGCCGGTCAGGCCGCCCCACTTTATTACACACTGCCTGCACCCATGCTACCCTTTCACGCCCTGCCCGCACCTCCTGCTCCTGCATACCCGCGTAGGCCTGAGCCTCCCATTTATAATGAGTCGGCACGAGAGGAGGAGCTGCACGGCCAACACCTCAACATACCGCCACGTGTCGCGCCCCCGCATGAGAGACACGCGCAGGCCCGAAGCATAGAGGAAATTGATGAGCGAATTCACACGCTTGTTAGGGAATGCACTGGTTACACGCCTCGGGATCGAATTCGAGTTTATCATAAGCCGTACCTAGACCATTTCGATGCTATCCCATATCCTCATGGCTTTAGGGTTCCTGAGTTCACCAAGTTTGATGGCGAGAGTAGCAAGACCACCCTAGAGCATGTAGGCCAATTTCTAGCACAGTGTGGTGAAGCAAGTGGGTCGGATGCGCTTAAGCTCATATTATTTTCCCTATCTCTATCCGACACTGCTTTCACTAGGTTTTTGGCACTACCACCGAACTCCGTTCAAACTTGGGTCTGGTTAGAACAGAAATTCCATGATTATTTTTATACTAGGGAAACCAAACTTAGGCTCTCACATTTGACATCGGTTAAACAGAAGACCAATGAGAGCGTCTCTGACTATATTAGGCGCTTCAGAGACACTAGGAACCGATGTTTTAGTTTAAACATCTCCGAGAGGGATCTGGCCGACTTAGCTTTCAATGGTTTGCATTCTGAAATTAAGGAAAAGCTAGACGGCCGAATCTTCCTCGAGGTTAGTCAGGTTTTACAACAGGCTCTAGACCATGAAGGCCGAACTAGGACCAAAAGGTCTATCAAAGTTTTTAGTGAGCCTAAGGCCGAGCTACACATCGTGGAGCACTCCAAAGAAGAGTCATCGGGAGAAGAAGACTTGGCTGACATGTACACAGCCGAATGGACCTAGCCCAGTGGATCTAAAACAATCACGTGCTCAAAACTACGGTCGTCTCCCGCTAAGAGTCAGCCCAGCGAAGTTAAGTACTCATTTGATGTGACCAAGTGCGATAAAATCTTTGATTTTCTGTTGAAAAGAAAGCTCCTTAGGTTGCCCGAAGGTCACGTCATTCCATCTGCCAATGATTTGAAGAAACATAAATGCTGTAAGTGGCATGATACGCTTTCCCATTCTACTAATGAATGCAATGTTTTCGTCGACAAGTTCAATCAGCCATAAATGAAGGATGATTGAAGATAGATTCTAGCCCTAGAATGAAGCTAGATCATGATCCCTTTCCCGTAAACAACATTGATCTTGATGGGAAGAAGGTACATATTTGGCCCGAACAGGCCGAGTCATCTAAAGGAAAGGTGGTCGTCATTGGGAAGCCTCGCACACGCATGCTCATACCGAAGAACCCTGAGGTAGGAGTAAATTTAGACAAGACATCTCCAGCTAAATCTCGCAAAAAGACAGAGGTAACGTTTGGGATGCTTCTCCAAAGGACAGGAGAAGGGCCGAGGACAAACACCCTCGGCCACCCCCACCAAAGAGGTCGAACCCTCAACAGGAGCATGAGTTTAGCCCGCAGGTAGCTAAGGCCGTTCCAGGTACACCCCACCCGGCCGAAGGTTTTGGGAGCGAATTTGTGATGCTCCGAACCAAGCCGCGAGCTTCATGGACCCCTCTCCGGATGACTAAGTCCCAAAAGAGGTGATTGCAACGTCTTCGTTCCGAGTATCTTAGAGAAAAAGAGGCCGAAGAATGCAAAGGTAGCCCACCCGGCGAGTCCACAACTGTAGCTAGGACATGCCAGGTGTGGAGAACAAAGTTGGCTGGCAAGCCAGCTTCTACCCTCACTGAGTAAGGACCGCATCATCACGAGGGGCCTGGGGGGCAAGACAAGTAAAACTACTAAAGGCCAATTTGATGAAAAATCTGGCGCTTAAGTCCCTTGGTCATATTAGTGAGCCGTACAAATCGTCCTCATCAAATTCAAATGTCTTGAGTTATGAAATGGACGATTTGGTAGGTAAACAAGTAGAGAGTACCGCCCGTGGCTCACTGTGCTTTTAGCTCACTAAGTTTGCTAAAAGGCAGGGGGCATGTGTTGACACTCGAATTTGGCATTAATGGTCGAAATTGTCGAAATATCAATTTTGATAATTTGGGCCGAAAGTATGCTATCTCCGGCACAGGCCGAAGCCCTGAAGTGTCGAAGGCCCGTACAACGTTGGGCTTCGGAAGCACCTTCGGAGGCCTGCTCTGCAGGAAGGCTTCGGCCCAGTGGGCCCTTCGGCGGCCTGTAGGCTTCGGCCCAGTGGGCCCTTCGGTGGCCTATGGGCTTTGGCCTGGCAGACTAGCTTCGGCGAGGCCTGTAGAGGCCCACTCCGACCGGAAGATTCATATTCACATTAGTATAATTCGGCTATTTTTTATCTCTTATCCAAATCTTAACCACCTAGCTGAATCCTACTCAGATTAGGTGAGATCTCTTATCCCAATCTTAACCACCTGGCCGAATCCTACTCAAATTAGGTGAGACCAGCCCCTATAAATATAGGGGTGAGGCCGATTCAAGAGGCCCCCTGCTTTCATATCAACACAAAGCCCTCGCATTGAATCGTTATTTTATCTTCCAATCTACTTTCCTTGCCCTAGGATTAGCACAATAATGTCCATCTTCGTGGGTTTGTGCTGTAAGCCCTCCGTTCGCCTCGTCGAAGTCATGGTAACCCTTGCTGATTCGCATGTGAATCTCCCGTTTAATCCACGAAACGGATTTTTACCGTTTTATTAGTTTTCTTCTGCTACTCATGGGAGTTTGGCCTCTAGGCCAGATTGCACTTGATCTTTTACTGTTTTGTAGTGTAATTACCTTCAAGGTCATCTCCAAAGAGTTTCGGGGTTATTGCAATTCATCTACAAAGTTGCCGGAGCCCTTAGGTGATCAGATCGGAGCCTGTCGGTCTGACTGATAGGGCTTCGCTGGGCCATCAGGCTGTTGACGACACGGACTTCAACACCCTCCGCTATCAAGCCGAAGCCCTCTTCGACGAGAACCACTTCGCAGTGAACCACTCCGTGCCGGAGCACTCTTCGCCATCACACCGAAGCCCTCTTCGGCGAGAACCCTCCGTAGTAAACTGCTCTGCACCGGACTCCGTGGTGCCGAAGCCCCGGTCTGACCGAACCCCCGCTGTCGGTCTTATCGGGTATCCTCCATCGGTTTGACCACCCAGAGACTGCTTCGCACTAAAATGCCGAAGACACCTTCGGTGACCCCTTCACACTAGAACGCCGAGGCCCCCCTTCGATGATACTTCGCAACAGAGCGCCGAGGCCCCCCTTTGGTGATACTTCGCAACAGAGCGTCGAGGCCCCCCTTCGGGGATACTTCGCATCATTGGTCCGACCAGGGACTATACCTTCGGTTCGACCACCATTTTATTACAGATCAGAATCGGCCCTGTTCTGCCCGGTTTGTGCAGGTTTTATTATTTTTAGTTATTTTCTCATACATCGGCCAATCGAACTTTATTTCTTAATATCTGTTTGATTACTTGGCGACTCCGTTACCCTTACAACCATTAAGGATTTGTCGGAACGCGACGCCGGCGCTGCATCACACTTAGGTTTGTCCCTAAGTATCCGCGCACTTTTGGATCGTCGAACTGACCCAAGTGTGGGGGCGCGTTTTCGTGTCAACAGTTACACCGATGCTAGCTTTCAGACCGATAAAGATGATTCTCGATCGCAATCTTGTTTTGTGTTCTGCCTCAATGGTGACGCAGTGAGTTGGAAGAGTTCCTAGCAAGAGACGGTGGCTGATTCTACAACAAAATCTGAGTATATCACTTCATCAGAAGCTGCGAAGGAGGCTGTTTGGATCAAAAAGTTTGTCTTTGAATTGGGTATTGTTTCTAGTGCGTCCAGTACAAAGGACCTCTATTGTGATAATAGTGGTTCCGTTGGGCAAGCCAAGGAGCCTAGATCACACTAGAAGTCCAAACATATACTTTGGCGATATCACCTGATCCGTGAGATCATTGAGAGAGCTGATGTGAAGATTTGCAAGGTTCACACAGATTTGAACATGGCGGATCCGTTGACGAAGCCTCTTCCCCACCACAAGCATGAGGCGCACCTGAGCTCCATGCGTATTAGATACTTTCGTGAGTGAGTCATATGTGTGTGGAAGATGCTAGTAGAGTCTATTCTAATATGTGAGGATAATTGTTATCTTGTTCCTTGAATAAATGTCGTTTACATTTGATTAATGAGTTGATGACTTGTTATGTGAAATTGTTTATGTTATAATGATATTGTTCAAAAAGGATCCTTGATCTTGTCGTCATGTGGGACAGTGATGACACACAGATTAGCACATATGATTGATTGGTGATCACATTTCACATATCATTGACATATAGATGTGAAATCAGTGATGTGGACACATGTTAGTGAACATGGTGTTGGATAGATCCACTTGAGATACTGCTGGGATTATTATTTAAATGTGCCATCAGTTGTCATCTCAAATGTGTACTTGCAGAGTCCTTGAACCTGAGATCGTCATTAGATTCTAGAATGCGTAGTGGCACACTTAGATGCTTCCTAACGCTATTCCATAACAGGGTAGTAAAAAGAGTTGTTTTCAGGTGTATTGTGAAACATGTCTTGGGATGTGAGCAGGTAAGATGAAATTTACACCTCCTAATAACGGGAGAGACATCTGTAGGCCCCTTTAGGTATTGGATTGGAAAAGTGCATGGCCATGCCACTATGACTAAAGAGTTAGTCATGATTTAAATACGATACTTGTTCGAGTGAAATTGTCGAGCTGTCCAACAAGGGTGTCATGAATCTCACCTTGAGCTTGATTGATGTCGTGTGGTAAAGGAATAGGTACTTGTGTATATCAAAGGTTCATTAAAAATTGATTTTGTACACTTTCGGGGGTCAATATGTGCTGGTAGGTACCGCTATTGATCAGTAAAACAGAAAAGGTTTGCGGTGAACAACCGTTGGTGTATGAACCTATCGGGTCATGTACTTAAGGGGATGGTGATATGACCACGCCGACCACTCCAACCTCTACACCGACCAATTCGACCACAACGACTCCAATACATGTTTTTGATGGACCAATTACACGCAGTCGAGCTAAGAAGCTTCAACAACAGGTGCACGCGCTACTTTGTGAAATTCATTTTACTATTAATGAGATTTATATACTACCTAAGTCGTGTACATTGCTAATGCTCAGGTTTACCAAGAAGGGTGACAAGAATTCACAAGGAAATGGACACATAGAAGAATCATGCTCGAACCAAGCCAGTCCTGCAGGATCGTCTCAAATAAATAATCATAACTTTTGATTTCCAAAAGCTATGAAGGCAAATGAGCACTTGTTGGAAACCTATTGAAGTCTAGTTTCCAATGAATCTAACCCCGACCAGTTTTAAGTTTGCATGAAGGCGTCCGACCAGTTTTAGTGCTTGCTGGTCCGAAGGTCAACAGTCTGCATGAAGTCAATGTTCTCGTATTAAAACTGTATCATTCTACAGAGTTCCATGGTGCATATTCTACATGGTGTGAAACCTTATCAAGTCACCTTTCCAAGGGATCCAACCGTTCGTGAATTGAAGCTTCCAAGGAGGAGTTATTGCTGAAATACCGAAGACCGCTCAGAAGACCAACAGCCACGCGGAAACTCTCCAGAAGCTGATTCGTTTTCACATAGTTCGCCTAGTCTTTTCTTTTCGTGTTTGCACCTATATTTGAGGTCTACTCCTTGTATAAATACCCCCTAGCACCATTGTAATCAGCACTTTTGATTATTGAATACAGAACCCCTTGTTCAGCTGCGTGCTAACAAATTCAGAGAGAGATCTCTACCTTCCTTTGCTCTTGTGATTTCCTTCGCGGGATTACAGAAGCGGCGGCTTCATCCGCTCCCAATTGGTGCTCCTACTCCCTTCAAGGTCCTCCTTGATTGATTGTAGGCTGTGTTGGTTGGTTCTTTGAGAGTGTGGTTGGGCGAATCCTCGATTCAGGTTGCCGGTTAAAGACGGTGGTTGGCTTCGAGTTTTATTTGCTAGGTTGCACTAGTATCGCTACTTGCAGCAAGTTATCCATCTATTCTACATCTAGTTATCTGAAGATCGATCCTACGTCGTGAAGATCGGGACCCCGTGACGCATCATATGGTATCAGAGCTGATCGGTTTCCATGGTAGGATTCTTTACCCTTAGCTACATATATTTTGTTTCGTCCTATCCACCAAAAGCCAATATATATATATATTGTTTAGCCCCTTGTTTCAATCTGATATTTTAGTGAGTTCAGTTAATTTTCAGTCCATTAGAGTCTTTGTTTTAGTTGCTGATCATTTTCCATCGTGTGTCCTTTGAGCCTCTTATATATCTGGTCATTGTGTTCAGTTCTAAAAAAAGTAAAAGAAAGAAAAGTTCAAAAAAAGGAAAGTTGAGAAAAATTGTGAAAGAAAAGTTTAAAGATCAGTTCGGTTGAGAGCACAATTGCTGAAAGTTTGTGTTTCAAGTTGTGCAACCAGATCGCTATCTTTTGTTGGTACAAAAATTTTGGTTGGGTTTGATGGCAACACTTGCATCCCAATCATACTCCTTGTTTGCATCAATCTGAGATTTTCTTTGCGCGTGTGTGTGATCCATTTACATTTTTAGCATTTTGACATCAGCACTAAGCAAGGAACCTCTAGTTTGGATTGTTACTTAACTTTATAACAACTAGAATTCAGATTGCATTCCTTGTTTATAATCCCCACCAAGCTCCACATAAAATCCATCGTAATCGGTACTCTCTGGTCTTGTATTCGCTTAACCATCGCTCTCGGTACCACCACACATTTTGTTTCTCTGTAACCCGTAGGAACTTCACTGAGCCTCGGTTGGTAAGAGAAGTGAGATTGAGAGATCCCACATATATTTTTATTCCACATATACTCTTGTTCCTTTGTTGTCACTAATTTTACAGAAAGATGGGTGACGGCGTTGAGGTCAATGATTGTGTCACCATGGCATAATTTAATGAATTCCAGCAAAGTCTAGAAGAGAGACAAGATCGGTTGGCCCAAGATTTTCAAACCATACTAAATGAAATTAGGGGTCGTCGTCCACCTAATGATGGAGCAAGCACCCATGGTGAAGAAGGTGATGATAGTGATGGAAGAGGAGGAAGAAGAGGACGGAGGAACCGAAGTGCTGCACATAGAAGAGGGAGGGACTGGAATCGAAGAAATCAAGACACTGAAGAATCTGAATCTGAAAATGATGATAATCATTCCCATCATGATCGCCAACATCGTAGAGGAGGCCATCGAGAAGAGAGGCTTGGTAAACTGAAATTTACCATGCCAAAATTTGATGGAGGATCTGATCCTGAAGCTTATTTCACTTGGGAGTTGAAGGTCGACAAGACCTTTTGCTTGCATAATTATACAGAAGAGAAGAAGTTGGCTATGGCATCTCTAGAATTTGAAGGATATGCTCTGATTTGGTGGGAGCAACTTCTACAAGATCGTGAAGAAGATGGAGAACATCCTATTGCCACATGGGCAGAGATGAAACGTGAAATAAGAAGACGTTTCGTGCCAAAGCATTATCGGCGTGATCTTTTTGATAAACTGCAGAATTTGAAACAAGGAAGTTATTCTGTTGAAGAGTATTATAAAGAGATGGAGAAGGCTATGATTAGAGCCAACGTATATGAAGATGAAGAACAAACTATGGCACGATTCATGGCTGGGTTGCATCGAAATATTCAACGCATTGTTGAGTTTCAGTCGTACCATCATCTTATTGATTTGGTACATCAAGCCACCATAGCTGAACGCCAACTGCAGCAAGATACCAAGAGCAGTAAGTCTTTGCCTTTTGGTACGAGGACTATGTCTGGAGGAAGCAAGTTAAATTCCAAGTTTACTGCTGCACCGTCAGCTGTGAAAGGTTCATTTGGAGGCTCACGTTCTAATACTCAAAGTAATTTTAGTGGGAAGAACTCTGCTGCCCCGAGCACGAGTTCCAAACCAGCAGCTTCCACCTCCACTTCAGTGGGTTCTACATCCAAGAGCAGTGGGATTCAGTGTTTCAAGTGTGGAGGTTGTGGACATGTTGCTAGAGAGTGTCCAAATAATAGAGTGATCATTGTAAATGATAATGGAGAGTACGAATCAGCCAGTGAAGAGGAAAATATAGAAGAAGAAGCCCATGAAGAAGAGGAACATACCGGCTGTGATTTTGAGCAAGGTGCTGCTCTTGTGGTGGCACCAATATTGAGTGTTCAGATGAAGGAAGCTGAGAATGGCCAACGGCGTAATTTATTTCAGACAAGAGCCAAAGTGCAAGATAAGGTAGTGAAGATGATCATTGATGGAGGAAGCTACCATAATCTTGCTAGTCGTGAGATGGTTGACAAGCTTGGTCTGAAACTTCTGCGACATCCTCATCCATATCATGTCCAATGGCTGAATGATTCCGGTGACATCAAGATTGGATACAAAGTAAAAGTTCCCTTCAAGATTGGTGAATATGTTGACACGGTAGAGTGTGATGTGGTACCCATGTTTGTATGTCACATACTACTCGGGAAGCCATGGCAATATGATCGATATACTCAGCATTGCGGGAGAACAAATCAGTACACTCTAGATTTGAAGGGGAGGAAGTTTGTAATCAAACCTATGACACCACAGCAAATTCTTGCCGAGCATTTGCAAAAGAGCTCTAGTGTGAGAGATGAGAATGGAAAGGAAGAGAAAAAGAATTCGAGTGCCTTCCACAAATCAGAGAGTGAGAGCCACCAGCCCAATATGAGAAAAAAATTGAGAGATCAAAAGAAAGAAGAAAAAAAAATTTAGTCATGTTAGCCACAAAATCTGAGATGAGAGAAGTAAGGAACAACCCAGATCAAGTACTCTTTGTACTTGTGTGCAAAGACATTTTAGTGTCAGCTAACAATAACACCTCTTTTCCTAGTATGGTGTCTCATCTTTTGCAGGAATATGAGGACGTTTTTCCAAAGGAAACCCCGAATGGATTACCTCCTGTACGTGGGATTGAACATCAGATCGATCTTATTCCGGGGGCTGCTCTTCCAAATCGACCACCATACCGCACCAATCCTAAAGAAACAAAGGAGATACAAAGGCAAGTACAAGAACTTCTCGATAAAGGTTATGTTCGTGAAAGCTTAAGTCCTTGTGCTGTTCCTGTTATTTTAGTACCAAAAAAGATGGTTCTTGGAGGATGTGCGTTGATTGTAGAGCCATAAATAACATCACTATTCGCTATTGCCATCCTATTCCTCGATTAGAAGACATGCTTGATGAATTAAGTGGTTCCATAATATTCACTAAAATTGATTTGAAAAGTGGGTACCATAAAATAAGAATGAAAGCTGGAGATGAATGGAAAACTGCTTTTAAAACAAAATTTGGGATGTACGAATGGCTAGTTATGCATTTTGGTTTGACTAATGCTCCAAGTACTTTTATGAGATTGATGAACCATGTTTTGAGAGCCTTCATTGGAAAATTTGTGGTTGTTTATTTTGATGATATCTTAATTTACAGCAAGTCTTTTGAAGCGCACATGAATCATATTCGACAAGTCCTAGATGAGCTCCGAAAGGAGAAATTATTTGCTAATCTTGAGAAGTGCAGTTTTTGCACAGACCATGTTGTGTTCCTTGGCTTTGTTGTTTCAGGAAAAGGAATTGAAGTGGATGAAACCAAGGTGAAAGCCATCAAGGATTGGCCAACTCCAACGAATGTAAGTCAAATAAGAAGCTTTCATGGTCTAGCTGGATTTTATAGGAGATTTGTTAAAGATTTTAGTACCATTGCTACTCCCTTAAATGAATTAACAAAGAAAGGTGTTGAATTTAAATGGGGAAGTTCACAAGAAAATGCTTTTCAAGAATTAAAGAAACGCTTAACTGAAGCACCATTGCTTGTTCTTCCTGATTTCACTAAAACTTTTGAAGTAGAATGTGATGCCAGTGGAATTGGCATAGGAGGGGTTTTAATACAGCAAGGCAAACCTGTAGCATATTTTAGTGAAAAGTTGGGAGGTGCTCAATTGAATTATTCTGTATATGATAAAGAATTGTATGCTTTGGTGCGTGTACTTGAAACATGGCAGCATTATTTATGGCCAAAAGAGTTTGTTATCCATTCTGATCATGAAGCTTTAAAGTATTTGAAAGGCCAAGCAAAACTGAACCGACGCCATGCCAAATGGGTTGAGTTCATCGAGACATTTCCATATATTGTGAAGTATAAGAAAGGTAAGGACAATGTGGTTGCTGATACTTTGTCTAGAAAAATTGTGTTGCTAAACCAACTTGAGGTGAAGGTTATAAGTCTTGAAAGTTTGAAAGACATGTATAATGATGACCCTGAATTTTCAGAACCATACACTCATTGTAAAGATGGAAAAGGTTGGGAAAAGTATCATATGCATGATGGATTTTTGTTTAGGGCTAACAAGCTTTATGTTCCAAATTCTTCGGTTAGATTGCTTTTATTGCAGGAGTCCCACGGAGGAGGATTGACAGGTCATTTTGGACAAAAGAAAACCTATGAGCTGCTAGGTGATCACTTCTATTGGCCCAAGATGAGGAGAGACGTCATCCGGTTCGTGGAGCGCTGCATCACTTGTCACAAAGCTAAGTCTAAACCGAACCCTCATGGTTTATACACTCCTCTACCTGCTCCCAAAATTACTTGGGAAGACATAAGTATGGATTTTGTTCTGGGACTGCCTAGAACTCAGAGAGGAAAAGATTCTGTTTTTTTTTGTGGTTGATAGATTTTCAAAGATGGCTCATTTTATCCCTTGTAACAAGAGCGACGATGCTTCACATGTTGCTAATTTATTTTTCAGGGAAATTGTGAGGTTGCATGGGGTGCCTAAGACCATTGTATCTTATCGTGATGTCAGGTTTGTGAGCTACTTCTGGAAAACATTGTGGTCCAAGCTGGGGACCAAGCTTCTATTCTCGACCACTTGTCATCCTCAAACCGACGGACAAACTGAAGTGGTGAATCGAACCCTGTCGATGTTGCTGCGAACCATGGTGAAAAAGAACCTGAAAGATTGGGAGGACTGCTTGCCTCATGTGGAGTTTGCTTATAACAGGGCAGAGAGAACCAATATGGAAGCCTCCAAGCGTGCTGCACATGTCAAGAAGATACATGAGAAAACAAAAGAAGCAATCGAGCTAAAGGCGACACGTAAGGCTGCAAGTATGAACAAACATAGAATGAAGGTGTCGTTTGAACCAGGCGATTTGGTGTGGATTCACTTGCGTAAAGACCGCTTTCCTGATAAGCGCAAGTCCAAGCTGATGCCACGAGGGGATGGTCCATTTCGTGTTCTTGCCAAGATCAATGATAATGCATACAAGATTGACCTTCCACCAAGCTATGACGTGAGCAACTCCTTCAATGTTGCTGACCTATCAGCATTCACAAATGAAGACATTTTAGAGTCGAGGACGACTCCTTTTCAAGAGGGGGAGGATGATATGACCACGCCGACCACTCCAACCTCTACACCGACCACTTCGACCACAACGACTCCAATACATGTTTTTGATGGACCAATTACACGCAGTCGAGCTAAGAAGCTTCAACAACAGGTGCACGCGCTACTTTGTGAAATTCATTTTACTATTAATGAGAGTTATATACTACCTAAGTCGTGTACATTGCTAATGCTCAGGTTTACCAAGAAGGATGACAAGAACTCACAAGGAAATGGACACATAGAAGAATCATGCTCGAACCAAGCCAGTCCTGCAGGATCGTCTCAAAGAAATAATCATAACTTTTGATTTCCAAAAGCTATGAAGGCAAATGAGCACTTGTTGGAAAACTCTTGAAGTCTAGTTTCCAATGAATCTAACACCGACCAGTTTGAAGTTTGCGTGAAGGCGTCCGACCAGTTTTAGTGCTTGCTGGTTCGAAGGTCAATAGTCTGCATGAAGTCAATGTTCTCGTATTAAAACTGTATCATTCTACAGAGTTCCATGGTGCATATTCTACATGTTGTGAAACCTTATCAAGTCACCTTTCCAAGGGATCCAACCGTTCGTTAATTGAAGCTTCCAAGGAGGAGTTATTGCTGAAATACCGAAGACCGCTCAGAAGACCAACAGCCACACGGAAACTCTCCAGAAGCTGATTTGTTTTCACATAGTTTGCCTAGTCTTTTCTTTTCGTGTTTGCACCTATCTTCGAGGTCTACTCCTTGTATAAATACCCCCTAGCACCATTGTAATCAGCACTTTTGATTATTGAATACAGAACCGCTTGTTCAGCTGCATGCTAACAAATTCAGAGAGAGATCTCTACCTTCCTTTGCTCTTGTGATTTCCTTCGCGGGATTACAGAAGCAGTGGCTTCATCCGCTCCCAATTGGTGCTCCTACTCCCTTCAAGGTCCTCCTTGATTGATTGTAGGCTGTGTTGGTTGGTTCTTTGAGAGTGTGGTTGGGCGAATCCTCGATTCAGATTGCCGGTTAAAGACGGTGGTTGGCTTCGAGTTTTATTTGCTAGGTTGCACTAGTTATCGCTACTTGCAGCAAGTTAAACAGCTATTCTATAGCTAGTTATCTGAAGATCGATCCTACTTCGTGAAGATCGGGACCCTGTGATGCATTAGATGGATTAAGAAACATGCAAATAATTGGTTCTTGTGCAAGTGGGAGAATTAAGGAACTATGACCAACAAAATTCTAGGGATTGGAAGTTCCGATAGGTGTATCGGAATTTCCGACTATTTTTGGGACCCAAGTCACGGAGCGAAACGGACTTCAGAAGTTCCGATATGGTATTGGAAGTTCCGATAGTTGGGTTCATGACATGAATTGGAAATTCCGATTTGGAATTAGATGTTCCGATTATTTTCTGGAGTCGAGTTAGAGAGCGAAAGTTGCTTCAGAAATTCGGATATGGTATCAGATGTTCCGATGAGCCAAAAGTTCCAATTTTGGAATCGGGAAATTTGTACTAATCGAAAGTTTTGATATGTGTATCGGAAGTTCTGAGGTGGGCAAAAAAAGATTGGATCTGTTATGGTATCATAGTAGATCAAGAGAATAAAAATACCATGTCGGAAGTTCTGATCCAGGATCGGAAATTCCGACGTTGGTAAAATAGATTGGATCTGTTAGACCACAAATTGGTTGTAACCGATCTGTGGGTTTTGAGATGTCGGTGACCAAGGGCTCTCAACCCTATATAAAGAGAGGAGGAGGAGGTCTTAGGAGACAAGCAATTGCAAGTTTTGACCTAGCCACCAAGAACTCCTCTCCTCTCTTTCTTGATCTCAAAAGTTGAGATTGAGGATCTCCCGTTTGAGGAGCCATATTGAAAAGAATGGGCCTCATGGCTCCAGATGTGATAAGTGATTGTCAACGGAAGTCAAAGAGGACATGAAGAGAAGAGAAGACCTGCTGTGTCTAGGCCGCATGTGACTCAGGTACACGGGCAGCGAGCGACTGTCGGGCAGAGGGGCTACGAAATTGGGCTGGCCCAATCCGGGTACATGGGCTAGGAGCAGCAGAGGATCCATTGGGATGTTGACCGGGATTGACTCAGGTACACGGGCGGTGAGCGATTGCTGGGCTGAGGAAGCTGCGGAATCGGGCCCGGCCCAATCCGGGTACCCGGTGCGAAGACGGTGGACGCTTTGTCAGTTTCAGCGCAAAACTGACCGCTGATCTCAGATCTGACCGTTCTGAGGCGAAGCCGTAGCTGCTACGAAAGCTCCACTTCAGGATAAGTCATCTGTATTTTGGAGTTTACTATTTTGCCTTTAGGCCCACAGTCTGTCAGTCGAGTCTGTAAAAAACCCTAAGGGCATTCCGGTCTTTTCCATTTTTTATTCAGCGTCTGTAAAAACCCTAGGGTATTTTTGCATTTTCCCATTTATTGGGCTGCCTATAAAAAGGCCCCAATACCCTAGGGTTAGGGTTACCCATTCTTTTCCCACCGTGTTGTTCTTCATTGTTGACAGGTGTGCTCATCGAATCCTTTCTATGATCCATTCATAGTCTTTGTTTTTGGTGCAAAGCTATTCATCGGCGTGTGTCTTTCTCTAGCGTTGTGCCGAGTTTTCGTGTAGACTGTTTTGTCTAGATGCAGATCATTTTATATCATTAATCATCTTGAGCTCTGTGTTTTTTCGTTGCAAAAGCTATCTGTAATTTATTCAGCAAAAATGGTTCCCCTGTGATTTCATTGGAATCTCGGTTTTTGTGCTCAAGAATTATTTTTGGTCAGAACTGCTAGCATCTCTAGTGTCCTTGTGTGGTGAATGTAGGTTTATAGCTGTCAGCCAGCCGGTTGCGTGATACATTTTTTCTGCTTTGGGAAGTCCCTCCAACACTGTTTCGCAGTCAGTCCGTATTGTCTCATCAGCAACAGCCTACGGCTTGTTCATTGACTAGCGGCAACAGCTAGTTTCTGTTCTTTTTGTTGCGCTCTGTTAGAGTCACAATAGCGTTCTTTCGCATTGGGACCCGTGACTCTCAGGAGGAGAGAACAAGGCTCGGAGTTCATTGCGTAGGCCTCACAGCTTGCAGCACAGACTTCGTTGGACTGTAGGCTTCACAGTGGCTGCATACTTCGATTTTTCTGTTTGCTTCGGAGTTCACGAGAACGTGTTCGGAGTTCGAAGCCTGGTGTTTAGTCTTTTATTTTGCCTCAGCGAAGTGTGCAGCGAAGGTGTTTGCGAAGTTTCCTTCAATAGGAATCTTCAGGGTTGATTGGCTTCGGCTGGTTCTGCGGACTTCGGTTCGGAGTTAGCTCGAGTCGAAGCTAGTGCGCAAGTTGGCTTCGTTTTTGGAGTGTGAGCGCGTTGTGGACTTCGAAGCTAAAGTCTGACTTCGCTGAAAAACGGCGGGCTTCGCACGAGGGCTTCGAACGGGCTTCGACAAGTATCGAACTGGAGACAACCTTGAACAGTAAGATCTTGTTTTCCACGTGTATTCAAGTTAAATGTCTGTGATGATTAGTCTTTATGATGCTTAAGATGTCCATGTTTTAAATGCTTTGCTAATCTGCCTTTGAACACTGTGTTGGTGTCTTTTCATCTAGGACACCGGTCGTTTTTTTAGCTAGATTATTTTAAGCACCTGTGAACTGTTTTGTTTCTGCTGGTTGTTAGTTGATGTGCGTTGGGTGTTGGGAGAAGACCATTGATTCGCAAGAATTTTTAGGCTCCCATTCACCCCCTCTGGTCGCTACTTTCGGTCCTACAAGTGGTATCAGAGCCTGGTTAGGGTTTTTTCCATTTCTTAACCTTGGCCCTTGCTACACCCTCTGTTGACTCCTCTTCTGTGAGCTGTGTTGGGTTCTCCTTGATGACTATCACTGAGGACCAGCTTGAGTCGCTAGGAGATGATGATCTGTGTCTGTTTAACAACCGGGTGCATCATGTCTATGATAAGCGAATGTTCAAAAGACATGGCACAAAATCCAGATGCTTTGAGTGTGGTGATCCAGGTCATTTCATCACTGACTGCCCCAAGCACAATGGTCACAAGAAGGGTACCGGTGGTGGTGGCTCCTACGACTCCAGTAAGCACGACAACTCCTCCTTCACAAAGGGCAAGCCCAAGACAAGATTCTTCTGAAAGGCCTTGAAGGACTACCGGCATGAGAACATGAAGCGAGAGAAGGCCTTCTTCGCTGAGATGGAGAGAAGCTACTCCAAGCGGTCTTTGTCTTCTTCATCTTCATCAAGCTCAAGCGATGAGGAGATCGTGATCAGGAAGGGGAAGGACAAGGATGATCCGGCGGGCCTCTACATCATGGCCTTCGGGGATAGGATGAAGAGCCGCTCACATCACCGCCAAAGATCCCGCAAGAGCTTCTGCTCAATGGCTCTTGGGGATAAGGAAGAGAAGGGCTCCCCCGACAACTCCGACGACGACGACGATGAAAAGGTATCCTCCTATGAACAAGAAGTCGTTGATTTACTTGAAGAAAACCATCAGGAGTTGAGGTATCGAGAGAAACTGCTTAGAGGGGCTAAGAAGAGGATAAATGAGCTTGAGAGTGAGCTTGTCGTGGCCAACGGCAGGATTCAGAGTCTATCTTCTTCCCCTTGCTTGGGTGGTGGCAGTGAGTGCCCAAATTGTGAGGTGTTACTGTGTGACCCGATGACTCTGAAGTCCAGGTACACAGAGAGGGTAGATGAGAGGGACGCTTTGGCCATTGAGCTTGAGAGCGCTCAGCTGGAGCTGAAAGATGCTCATGCCACTATCGTCGTGCCTTGTGTAGACTTCCCATTCCATCTAGCTAGTTTAGCTGAGCTGAAAGCCAAGGGTGATGAGCAGTTGGGTGAGTTGGAGAGAGTCAGAGCTGAACTGGAGCAGACTAGGCTAGAGCTTGAGACATTGTCAGTTCCACCCACTATTTGTGAGAACTACTTGTCTCTTAGATTGGAGTTGATCAAGCTGAAAGCTGAGAAGTATGTCCAAGTTGATAGAGAGTGTGAGACCTGCTTGTCTCAGGTGGAGGTAATAGCTTTCTTGAGAGAGGAGCTAGCTAATGTTCAGAATGAGAACTTTTACCTCTGTCAGATCCTAAGTTGGGTGAGTGCCAGAGAGCCACAGCTCGGCATGATGATACAGCAGTTCAAGAGGCAGGATGGGTTTGGGGTAGGTTACACCTATACCAAGGCTGATTTTGAGAGTGCGTTTGGAGGTATGTTTTAAGAAGGGCATGTCTTCTGTGGTTGATTCTAGAGGGTCTTTGGTTTGCTAGATCTTACCCTTCGGTAAGGTTTTTCGGATTGACTTCTCTAGTTCTTTTGGCCCTTCTTGCTGTTTGATTGCTGGATCCTCCTCTAAGATCTGGAAGTGGCATAAGAGGTTAGGCCATTTGAGCATTGATCTGCTAGTTAGACTGAGCTCTATGGACCTCATCCGAGGATTGCCCAAACTTAAGATGGAGAAGGATCTAGTTTGCCATCCCTGTCGTCACGGGAAAATGGTTGTCGCTTCTCACTCACCTGTGACTCAATTGATGACTTCGTACCCGGGAGAGCTGTTACTCATGGACACTATTGGTCCAGCTCGGGTACGCTCAGTCGGTGGGAAGTGGTACGCACTTGTGATAGTTGACGATTTTTCTCGATTCTCGTGGGTTTTCTTCTTGGAGTCTAAGGATGAGACTTTTCAGTTTGTTCATGACCTGATTTTGAAGCTGAAGAACGAGAACAATGGTCGGATGCGAGCAATTCACTATGACAACGGCTCTGAGTTTAAGAACTCTCAGTTTGTCAGCTTCTGTAGTGATCAGGGTCTTGATCATCAGTTTTCTACTCCTTACACTCCCCCACAGAATGGCGTCGTGGAACGAAAGAACTGCACACTAGTCGAGATGGCCAGAACAATGCTTGATGAGCACAGGACTCCTAGGCGCTTTTGGGCTAAAGCCATGAACACGGCTTGCTATCTGGCCAACCGCATTTTTCTTATAGCTTACTTAGGTAAGACTTCATATGAGTTGCGGTTTGGCAGACAACCCAAGGTGAGCCACTTTCGAGCGTTTGGCTGCAAGTGCTTTGTGCTCAAAAGGGAGGGAATTTGGACAAGTTTGAGTCTCATTGCTGGGATGGAGTTTTTCTTGGTTATGCTTTGCATTCTCGAGGCTTCCGTGTTTGGAACCTCGACTCCCAGCAGCTTGTCGAGACTTGTGAAGTTTCTTTTGATGAGTCCTTGCCTTCATTGACTCATTCTTTTGAGCTTTCTGGAGATGATGAGCTTGGAGAGTCCATCTTCAAGGAAGATGATGATGTTCCAGCTGTTGATGAGGGTGGGCCTTCTGCATAGCCTGCAGACCCCACACCTTCTGAGACTTCGACTGAGGATGAGGGCGGACCTTTGATCACTTCTTCCACTTTGATCGAGCCCCCTCAGTCGAGTTCAGAGGTGCCAGCTGCTGACTCCGATGAGGTTACTTCAGATCACCTGGGATTCCGAGCAGTTCATCGTGATCACCCCTCAGAGCTCATCATCAGTGATCTTTTTGAGAGAACTTTGCGCTCTTCTGTTGACTCGCTTGCTGTGTTTGCTGAGTAAGCGTTTGTTGCCTCTTTTGAGCCCAGAGACGTTTCTCATGCTCTTTCTGATTCGAATTGGATTAATGCCACGCAAGAAGAGCTTGAGAATTTTGTCCGCAATCGGGTTTGGACACTGGTTGAGCTGCCACCCGGATGCAACCCCATAGGCACCAAGTGGGTGTTCAAAAACAAGCAAGGTGAAGATGGGGTTGTGGTGCACAACAAAGCTCGACTAGTTGCTGCTTCATCTCAGCTAGCTCATTGGCAGCCATCCGATATGGTCGCTTGTAGATGGGAGTGGTTTCGGGTACTAGATCAATCCGGAACTCAATGTCCCTTTTGGGTGGCATCCTTGGTAAATCCTCCAGAAATACATCCGGGTACTCGCAGACCACTGGTATCTCCTCCAAAGTAATCTGGTGTAGACGAGGTCTTCCGGACTTCTGACTTGGCATCTGGAACGTGACAACAGTCCCTTCTTCACTGGGCACATCTTATCACACCTTGGTGTTTTTTGAGCCAATCCATTCCTAAAATGAGGTCCAGGCCTTGGCATTCTATTAGGATGGGGTCGGCACAGAATATTGTGCCTTGGATATCTACCCATACCCTTGGACTATAAGAATGGGCTTGGGTTTGTTTGCCCGGGGTGGCTATTAATACTGGTCTTGCTAATTCGCATATGTTCAGATTATAATTCTCCACAAAAGTTGTTGAATTAAAGGAGTGCGTAGCTCCAGTATCAAATAATACCACTACAGGGGTCGAATGTACTGTGAACTTACCCATGACGATCTCGAGGGCGGCCAGGGCTTCCTCGGTGGAGACATGGTTGACGCGGGCGCGGACGACAGGGTTGGACGCGACTCCTTGCGTACGCTTGGGGTGGGGCATTGGTGGGAATAATGCCCTTCCTGGCGATAGTTGAAGCATATCACGGGCTTGCCGTGCTTGTCGCACAGAACCTCTGCTTTCTTGGGAGGGGCAGTGGAAGCGGCCGGTGCGGCGGGTGGCGCGGGACGGTATACTGGGCACGGATGATATTGGGGCGCCGATGGGGGAGGTGCAAATCAGGGCCTCTGTGCCATTCCTTGGTTCTGGCGGAAGGCGATCATCCTCTTTATCTTCAGGTTGACCTTGTTCTGCTCGGTCTCCTAGATAATTGCTTTGTTCACCAACTTTTGGAAGTTGGCGTAGTCTCCAGAGACCAGCTGAAGGGAAAGCTCGTCCTTCAGCCCCCAGAGAAACTTAGACTGCCGGGCCGTATAAGTACGCACTTCCTCCGGCGCATACCGGGCCAGCCAGTTGAACTCGTGCAAGTATTCAGTCACGGACCTACTTCCTTGTTGCAGATCCCTGAACTCCTGCTGCTTCTGGGCGATGATGCCATCGGGGACGTGGGTCGTGCGGAAAGCGGCGGAGAACTCCGCCCAAGTATGGACGTGTCCCTCCGGTAGAGTCTCACGCAGGTTATCCCACCATTCTGCGGCGGGTCCCTGGAGTTGGTGGGCAGCGAAGGCTACCCTCTCCTGCTCAGTGCAAGTCAGGAGGTCCAACTTCTTCCCTCTCGTCCTTAGCCAGTCACCAGCCTCCATGGGGTTGGTGGTGCTAGAGGACGTGGGAGGGCAGACTCGGAGAAACTCCAACAGCTGAGAGGCGGGTGCAGGAGCGGGAGTGGCGGGTCGTGGTATCTCGGGCTGCTGCTGGTGAAGATGGAAAAACTGAGCCTGCTGCTCCTACATCTGGTTCTGCTGTTGTTGCATCTGGTTCAACAGCGTGGATATCAACTGATTCTGGTTGCCCATCATCTCGGCCAACGTGGGGTGGTTGGCGACTGGGGCTTGCCTCTGTCCAGTCGCTCCCCATTGGGGTAGGTTTTCGTTGTCCCCTCCGTTTTGGGGAGCATCAGATCCCTGGGTGTTAGTCATCCTGAAGTTTCCAAAACAGAAAATAAACTCTTAGGGGAATCGAGACTATGTTTTATTTCAAAATGTGTTATTCTTATGATTACATATAAGTCTCTTATTTATTCTTAACCCATGCCTTATATTTGACATGAGTGGCAATACAAATCAAAACAATAGAAAGGAAACAATCGATCGTAAAAGCTACGTCTAGGACAGCTTGGGGGACGACTCGACCACGGGCTCGGTGGAGATGGTCGGGGTGGTGGAACTAGAGGGTCCGGCGGGAGGTGCGCTGCGGGAGATCCTCTTGGGCCTCACTGTGGGGATCCGGAGTGCTTTCCGCTTGCGAGGCGGAAGGGGGGCGACCTCCTCTAGATCCTTTTGCAACTCCTTGATCTTCTGGCGAAGCTGTGCGGTGTCGGCGATGCTCTGACGTAGGAGCTCATTCTGGCGTCTCAACTCCTCAGCCTCAGCAGCTAACCAGTGCCCCTGCTGGATACGGCGACGAAGTTCTCCGTTCTCGCGGTTTAGATCCTCTGATGAGTGACGATAGAAGTCAATCGTGTCATGATGTCTATTGGCATCTTCCAGGGCCTCATAGGGGAGCTCGTCCATCTCCTCCAACAAGCGTACTGTGTGCCCAACGGCGGAGTGGCACTGGGAGAGTGTGCTGACATAGACGTTGTGTGGACTACCTGGAGTGCGTAGGGGCACAAAGCGGTAGTCCGTGTCGTAGAGCTCGCTGTCGTAGAGCGGTACGCTGACTAGCAACCAAGAAGGTGGGTCCTCCGGCTCAATAAGTGTGGGTTGTCTGCGTAGAGGGCTGGATGACGATGGTGACCTCGCAGTAGCTCTCGTCCTCGTCGAGGAAGACTCCATGAAACATCGGCTCGTGCTCGAATCCAAGGAAACCGACGAGCATGCGAAGCTCGCGGATGAATCCAGCCTCGTCGCGATGAGTCCCACTCATGGTATGGACCGGCATCTACAAAAGAGAGAAAATTTTTGTGAAACTCCAGAAGATGAGAGGGTAAGTAATTTTGTAAGAAAATATGGTTCTTATAAATCCTAGGGTCAGGTCTGTTTGGCTTCCTACAGTCAAGTCGGCTCTGATACCATTTTGTAACGCCCAGATTTAATAAATCCGAACTTTTATTGAAATTCCATAGAAAATCAATAAACCAAGACGTTCATCATGCGACCATGTACAATACGAGCAATCATTTATGGTTCATAGACTGTATTAGTACAAAAGTGAATAAAGGTGAAGAGAAACTAATAAAACAAAGGTCCTAGATGAACGCCTCCTTCCAGTCTCGCCTTGACTGGGTCGCTACTCCAGACCTTCATCCTCCTCGTAGTAGACGGGCTTTGGTGGTGTAAGTCAATGGGGCTGAGTACAAACGTACTCAGCAAGCCACCGGATGCAAATATAATGCAGAGTAATAACAAGGGAGATAGTGGCTAATTTTGCGGAAGAGCGTAATTTGTAAAGCAATTAAATGTGATCAATTTATTAGTACTAAAATGTAAACATGTGTATGCATCATCATTTTCTAACTCGAGGGGTACAGTCAGCCCACCCTCGCTCAATAATCCTTACATGCCATGAAGAACTCAACCACTCAAACAATTGTAAACTAACTGCGAGAAGTCACACAACCCGCCCTTGACCGTGGGCTCGGCTTTTCGAAAAGATTAAATACTCTGATCAGAGGTGTACCACTGTACCCACAAGGCACACACTCATCACATACACCAAAGTCTAACGAGATGACCCATACCACGGGAACTCGTGCCAAAACCTTCCATATGGTCTGCCTCGACCCGACAGCACCCTCTTATGGGTTTCATATGGTGCCCTGACGTGTCGATCCAACACCAAACCCCCCTTGAGCCACTTCGGTACAAGTCACCCGTAGGTTGCCCCTTGCCCCCTCCACTATGGTGCATCGAGTCGGATTGTTCCATACTTTCAGTTAGGACTTACGCATTAGACTTGTGGTTAGTACGGAAGTGCTTTGCAATAGATCCCGCAGACCGGTCCTTATAGTGCCCCGAGTGCGACCAACCAATGCCCTAGCTTGCACCCGGAACCCAACATACTTATAACATAGCCAACTCCAACAGAGTCCAGAGACGAGAATAACGAGGAAATTCATATAGTAGAATCCATCTATCTACGACTCATTCTTTTTATCCTATAGCAGTTGTGTGGGTACATTGGACACTAGCAAATATATTATAGTAGAGTGACAAGGAGTTAAGGCTCAATAAGCATGGCTTGGGTTTGCACACAAGGACGGGGATCTGATAAATATAGTGTAGGGCTTGATATTTGACTAATGCAATATTATCCTATGAGTTATAGCGATAATTTATTAAAACATGGGCTCAATGATGATCAAAATGGGGGTTGTGACTTGCCTTGATCAGCAAATGGTGAAGGTGTAACCTCAGGGTAAAACTCCGACTCCTCGACGATCTCGTAGTCTTCTCGATATGGAAAAAGTAAACATACATTTCATAAACAAACCAAATCTCACAAAATAATAAGTATACAAGTATTAGGGGTTGCAATAAAGCTTTATTATTCTGAAGTTATGTTGAAAAACATTAAAGATTATATTTTAAGGTTTTTCCCAATTTATTTTATGGATTAACAATTTTATCCCTAAGGGGTTTTTATTTATTTAATTAATAAGATTATTTTGGGCAACAGGGACATACTGTTTTTATTGCATTAATGTGTAGAGAATAAAATGCTGAATTTAATGAAATTTGAATGGTGAAATTTGGAGTTAAATTGAGCAAGTTATGAATTTCCAAAGTTTAAATCAATTTCTGAATTTTATTTTAAACAGAAAATGGGTTCTGGTCCACGGTGAGCGAGGCCCACGGTGAACCGAGTTACTATGCGCATGGACCGGATCAACCAGGACCGTTGGATCTTGATCCGACGATCAGGCGCGAGGCTGTTGTAGCAATTGTGTTACACTACTACAAAGCGACACTGTAGCGGTGGGCAAAAATGACCTATAGTGGAGGGCATCAAGTCCGCCACTGCTCTAATGCCACTGCTATCGCTGGTTAGTAGTGGCGGTCAGAGCGCCACCGCTGTGTCAACAGCAGTGGCGGGCAGATGAGGTTAGCTCGCCCGCCACCACTATGTCAACAGCAGTAACGAGCGCGCTGACCTCATCTGCCCGCCACTACTGTTATCAATAGCAGTGGCGGGCAGATGATGTCAGCGCGCCCGCCACCACTGTGTCAACAGCAGTAACGGGCAAGCTACCTCATCTGCCCGCCACTGCTGTGTATAACCCATAACACAGAATGCTGTGATCCCACAAACCAAAACACAGAAATTATATGCTTCACACAGCCATCCACATACACAGCAGCAAAACATCCACATATCCTCATACACAGCAGCAAAACATCCACATATCCACATACACATCCACAACAACAACATATCAACACAACAACCATCCATCTCATCAATTTTCAAATATTTACAAAGTTTACATTCTTCCGGTTTATGTTTCACAATAACCATCCATCAACACAATAACCATTGTTTCACAAATACATGCTCATGCGGTTTATGTTTTCTTGGAAGGCCAACTCATATCTTAATTGGTTCGCCTTTTCATTCTTCCGGCCCAATCATACAGAGTTGGATGCTTGGCCACTTCACTCTCAGGATCGAAAAATACTCTAAGCTCATGAAGAATCTCATGCATCGTGAAGCGGCACATCCTTGATACGATTTCGTACATTTGTGATTCAGAGAGTTGGCTCTTCTGGGCAACGGTTGATGGACCTGACGCCTGCATACGTAAAATATAAGTACATACGCTGCAAGTTATATTAGATTAACACACAAGAAATCAACTTACTTTTTTAGTATCCACAGATACTGTCCGCCCAAACTTTCCTAAGTTATTGCTCATGAAATCACAAGTATAGTAGCCACAATGCACGGAACCAAGAGATTGTTTGTGACACTTCAAAATAGACAAAGTTAGAACGATATATAGTTTGGCTTTATCAATTGAATTAACAAATTTAAAAATATAATATTACCGGATAGTTGGTTCTGATAAGCATTTCTTTCGGCCTCTGTGGATCATGTGGGCCACCTAACTTTTCCACGTAGTATCTATATGCACTCTGAATAACATTTAATATATCTTGATATTCTTTTTTGGGTTTGTCGAGCGAGTCGAGCACATAAACCCTTGAGCTCTTTGGGTATATCAGAAGTGCAATCCAATGATCACTATCGAAAGAAGTAATATATGATTATGTTAGTTTCATAATCGATAAAACGTGATTAAGTGGATATAGTGGGTATACTTACTTAAAGTTATATGCCCCACTTATCATTTCTCTGTCCTTCCATTGATCCATGCACCGCGCAATATACAACGCGGCACAACTCCTTTTGTTCTTCTTAAGTTTGTCTTCGTCTTTATTGAACATCTTTCTTTGAAATTTTTTCTTACCCACAGTCCAGTACTTGCTATCGTTCTGGTTTAGTGTCGGGTTCAGCGCACTTTGGCTTATTAATGACGGGTTTAAGTACCCACACAATTTAGACTCATCACCGCGTGAATTACAACTGCATATGTTATAAAACAATAGTCAATATAAGAAATTATTTATTTTTGCTTTGTATTGACAAAGTATAAAGTACTTACATGCACCAGAGCATCATGCTTGTGATGTCGATTCGCTTCAGACGAAACATCCGATGGAAGTCGTCGAAAAATAGTGCAAGCTTAAACTCTGGGTAGTTGAATATTTCTTGTGGAACCTTCAGTTCTATTTGTGTTACTCCTAATGAAGACGCTTCGAGGTACCAGTCATGAAATGTTTTCATCATCCAAGGCATACAATTAAGTACTCCTTGGGGTAATAATGGTTTGCCTTGTTCGTATTCGATATAATCCTCATCTCCGTAGTTCCTCTTATCAACAGAAAGTGAGCCCGCATGCTTTTGTACTGGAGCCTTTATGGGAGCCGCTTCGGGCATAGAACGTGTTTGCCCCATAGTAGTAAAAAATTTATGCATCTCAGATTTCAGCGCAGAACACTGCCCAGCTTGAACAGTTATATTGTGGATTGCTGGCTTTGGGCATGCATCTTGTTTTTCAGGATCGGCAACTAGCACTGGCACTTTTGTTATGGCTTGGCCACCGGCACTTGAGGATCAGCCGGAACTAGCTCTTGAGGCTTAGCCGGAACTAGCACTTGAGGCTCAGCCGGAACTGGCACTTGAGGCTCAACCGGAACTAGCACTGGCATTTGTGTTGGGCTCATCAGTGGGCTCAAGCACTAGCACTGGCTTTGTCACTTGAGGATCAGAAGTCACTTTCGATTCTATCACTTCTGCCACTTTATCGGGCACTTGCTCTTCCTCTGCCTTTTCCTCTATCTCACGCTCATCAACAGGTGATAAAGATCCTATATTTTGCACATCCTGAGATGAAAGATATGTGGGGATTGCGATGAGACAATAGGTGATTTACTCTGAGAACTTGTCTGCAGTAATTTGATATCTCGGCTCGCCCATAGGACAAAGTTATTTAGAGCATCTCCGATTGTCTCAATCCCCTCATCAGGCATTGGAAGATCCAAGGGGTCATTAATAAATCTGTCGTTGGTGATCTCATTGACCTGAACCTTGGTATAGTCAGCAGGAATAGGCCGATTGTGAAATAAATCCCCAGGCATAGCAATGCCTCGTGCAGCCTCTTGGGAATGCCCTTTGCGCCCTATCGGTACATGTAGGCTGCATGGTGTGTCCTCTTTAATATAATTTACAGGAAATTTGTCTTGTACTGAGCCAACACTGCTTGGTACGTCTACTCGTACCTCTGGCACAATTATTTGTCCCGCTGCAGCCTGCATTATGTTTGGATTCTCGTTAATAAATTCAAAAAAATGTCGCTCCCACTCTGCACGGCGCTCTGCGGCGTCGTCTGTGCGTGCTTGACGCTTCTTGTATGTGGCACCCTCCTGTTTCTTGAAAGTATTTTTCTAGGGTGCTATAGAAGAGACACCTCGGGTGCGCCCTCGATGTTCCTCGTTTCCGAGAGCAGATGTAAGCTGGTCATTACATCCCTCGGGCTTGAACTTTCCAGTCTTCTCCAACTCAGCGATTTCCTGTGCTTTCTGGAATACTTCACTAGTCCGTGAGTCGGAGAGCATATATTGGCCCTCGGGTGTTTTTTTAGCTCGACCTAGGAGCCATCTCTTAGTGCGCTGATCAGCACCTGAAAACTGTTCAGGTAACCTAGCTGCACAGTCCTCCTCCTCCTTTCTACTCCATCATCCTCCTTGGCCTTATATCCACCTGACCCAAGTTTATGTGGGAACTTATTCTTCTTATTAAGTTCTTTGAACATGATGCTCTCTTGTTTGGCTTCTTCCGAGCAATGCTGCATTTTGAATTCGTTCCATTCATTTGGCGTTATAAAGTCGTAGTCGTTGAGTGGCAACTCATCTTTCTGAAGGTATTGTGTGTTCAGTTTAGTCCTAAATGTACGAAGAGCCTTCCCGATAGTCTTCAATGTGGCAGCTTTAGCGTCTTCTAAGCGGTCTTCCGGGAATTTATAATGCGCTTTTATATGCTGCCACAATTCGTTCTTTGTAGCTTCAGGGACAATCTTCCAATTTTTCCAAACTATCTTACATCGCTCCCTGTCGAGACATCCACAGTCGTTACGCCACTTCGCTGTGATTTCTTTTGGCTTCTTTGGAGCCCCATCAACATGCACTTCTTCAACCTCATAGATAGCTGTATGCAGCTTGTTCTTCTCCCGTTTCCCTCTCCTCTTCGCATTTGCAGACGATGTTGTGGCAGCGGGGCTCAACATCTGTTCGCTCAGCTGACTCAATAGCTGGGACAATAGTTGTTCTTTTCTCGACTTGGAATAATCGACGCTTGCTTCCTCGCTTTGGACGATCCTACGATGATAGACAATGTGAGCTTCAGGAATGTAATCCTCGGTTAGAAGCTGCTCTGACTTGTTACTAACGTAATAATTACCTCTGCTTGAGCTTCAGGAATGTAATCCTCATCGGCGTCTTCTCTCGTTCTCTTCTTCCTAGGCTCCATTGGATGTTCATTCTCCGGAGAGTGGTACGAAGATTCGCTATCGGAGGATCCTTCAGATGAACCCTCTTTATTTGTTTTTGCGGGAGACTCGTAGATGAGCTCCTCGATGGAACGTCCTTCTTCCGCCATAGATAAACTATGCATAGTTAAGAGGCTAATGTATCAGAATTTTGGTTATGCAAAAAGGTCTGATGTCATATTTTCATAGTTAAGAGGCTATTACTTCCGAAGCCACTATACTAATCATAGTAGCCTTAGAAGTAATAACAGTAGTAAACTGATCACAGTGTTGTTGAGGCCTCAACATATTTTGTGTTGTTTTTCAAAATGTTCATGGCTGCCATGGAACCATGAGCACATCCATTCCCTGTAAGCAACACGAGAAAGAAGAAGCTGTTGACGGGAATGGATGTGTCTCATGGCTTGATGACATACATGAGATAACTCAATAACAATTTGCATCATAGGCCTCTAAACGAAATTGCGGAATCTAATGTTGGCCTTCAGCCGAATGAACTTGAGGATTAGTATAGTAGCCTTAGAAGTAATAACAGTAGTAAACTGATCACAGTGTTGTTGAGGCCTCAGCATATTTTGTGTTGTTTTTCAAAATGTTCATGGCTGCCACGGAACCATGAGCACATCCATTCCCTGTCAGCAACACGAGAAAGAAGAAGCTGTTGACGGGAATGGATGTGTCACATGGCTTGATGACATACATGAGATAACTCAATAACAATTTGCATCATAGGCCTCTAAAAGGAATTGCAGAATCTAATGTTGGCCTTCAGTCGGATGAACTTGAGGATTAGTATAGTAGACTTAGAAGTAATAATAGTAGTAAACTGATCATAGTGTTGTTGAGGCCTCAGCATATTTTGTGTTGTTTTTCAAAATGTTCATGGCTGCCATGGAACCATGAGCACATCCATTCCCTGTCAGCAACACGAGAAAGAAGAAGCTTTGACAGGAATGGATGTGTCTCATGGCTTGATGACATACATGAGATAACTCAATAACAATTTGCATCATAGGCCTCTAAAAGGAATTGCAGAATCTAATGATGGCCTTCAGCCGGATGAACTTGAGGATTAGTATATAATAGCCTTAGAAATAATAGCAGTAGTAAACTGATCACAGTGTTGTTTAGGCCTCAACATATTTTGTGTTGCTTTTCAAATATGTTCATGGCTGGCATGGAACTGTGAGCACATCCATTCCCTGTCAGCAACACGAGAAAGAAGAAGTTGTTGATAGGAATGGATGTGTCCCACGGCTTGATGACATACATGAGATAACTCAATAACAATTTGCATCATAGGCCTCTAAAAGGAATTGCAGAATCTAATGTTGGCTTTCAGCCGAATGAACTTGAGGATTAGTATATAGTAGCCTTAGAAGTAATAACAGTAGTAAACTGATCACAGTGTTGTTGAGGCCTCAGCATATTTTGTGTTGTTTTTCAAAATGTTCATGGCTGCCATGGAACCGTGTGCACATCCATTCCCTGTCAGCAACACTAGAAAGAAGAAGCTGTTGATGGGAATTGACGTGTCACATGGCTTGATGACATACATGAGATAACTCAATAACAATTTGCATCATAGGCCTCTAAAAGGAATTGCAAAATCTAATGTTGAGGATTAGTATAGTAGCCTTAGAAGTAATAACAGTAGTAAACTGATCACAGTGTTGTTGAGGCCTCAGCATATTTTGTTGCCATGGAACATTAGAGGGAAAAACAACACAAAATATGTTGAGGTCTTAACAACACTAGAGAGAGAACAACACAATCTCCTAACTTGAGAATTAATATAGTGGCTTCGGAAGTAATAGCTGACTACTGTAGCCAAGAAGAGTTTTCATACATTTCCCACCTTTGACACTGTGATCAGTTTACTACTTTAGCCTCAGAAGTAATAGCAGTAGTAAACTGATCACAGTGTCAAAGGTGGGAAATGTATGAAAACTCTTCTTGGCTACAGTAGTCAGCTATTACTTCTGAAGCTACTATATTAATCCTTAAGTTAGGAGATTGTGTTGTTCTCTCTCTTGTGTAGTTGAGGCCTCAACATATTTTGTGTTGTTTTTCAAATATGTTCATGGCTGCCATGGAACTGTGAGCACATCCATTCCCTGTGAGCAACACGAGAAAGAAGAAGTTGTTGACAAGAATGCATGTGTCGCACGGCTTGATGACATACATGAGATAACTCAATTACTATTTGCATCATAGGCCTCTAAAAGTTGTTCTAAAAAAGTGGTAATGTGGTATGCAATATTTCTCATGGCATAACTTAGATATAGAAGACTTCACTCAAGAACTAGAGGGGGTGGATAGGCGCCTCGACAAAATTCTGTCGAATTAGATGGCCCTTTCAAAACACCCAACGCTCCTCCAAACTTAATCACAGATTTAGCTTCAATGAGTCAGATTAAAAACTATATCACAAACTTGCTATTTAATCTTTATGTCTGATCAAGAAATCAGAATTTAAACAAACTTATGTGTTTAGCACCATACAAATAAAAATGTAATCATGGTTGTCACGGCGCCCTGGCGAAACCAGTCGCCAGGGGGCCGACTGGACGCCTAGGCGCCTAAGCGGGCGCCTAGGCGACCAATTAAATTCAGCAAACAGAGGTAAGCACTTTGCATTTCAGCAAACATATCCATAGCACACATGTCCATAGCAAACAAAGGGAATACTTCATAGTTCATACTTCATAGCACACAACCACACATGCAAAATAAAGTTTCACACAAAAGCAGTAGGTAAATATAGAGACTAAAAGCAGTAGGTAAATATAGAGACTAAAAGCAGTAGGTAAATATAGAGACTAAAAGCAGTAGGTACAAAGTTTAGCAACCTGAACGGGGATGGGGACGGCGACGTGCGCTCGGGGAAGGGGATGGCGGTGATGGCTCCAAGACGGCAGCGCGGGGTCCGAGGACAGCGACGTGGGCTCCGGTGATAGGTGGAGCTCGGGGCGACGGTGGTGTCGGGTTCCGAGGGTGGCGGCGTGGGCTCTAGGACGGGGATGGCGACGTGCGTCGGGGACGGGTTCCGAGGGTGGCGGCGCGGGCTCTCGGACAGGGATGGCGGTGTGCGACGGCCCGAGGTGGCGGTGAGGGGTCCGGGTACACCGACGCGGGCTCCGGTGACAGGCTTTGAGGATGACTGCGATGGCTCCGAGGTGGTGGCGAGGGGTCCAGGGACACCAACGGCTCTTTGACGTCGGCGACGGGCTTCGGGGATGACAACGACAACGGCGGCGCGGGCTCTGGAAGCGGCAGCAACTGGCGGGAGAAGATTAGGGCTTAGGGTTTTCAGACGGCGGGAGTGAAAAATTTATATAAGCGGATTAGTAGTGGCGGGCACACTCTGATGTCAGCATGCCCGCCACTGATATTTATCGTAGTAGTGGCGGGCAAAGACATAGTAGTGGCGGGCCACTGACGTCACCGACCGCCACTACTAGGGTTTAGTCTGGGCGGGTGAAAAAAGTATAGTAGTGGCGGGCATACGCTGACGTCAGCATGCCCGCCACTACTAAAAGGATAGCAGTGGCGGGCTGGTGACGTCATCATGCCCGCCACTACTAATCCGCCGCTGGTGGGGTTATCTAGCATACGTTGCCACTCATGTCGAGAAACACATTGTAGCGTAGTGGTGCGGGGGTTGCTTTGGTGCCATGCGGTTCGAGGTTCGAACCTTGCTGCCTTGCAGGCGGTTTGAGATTCGAACCTTGCTGCTAGCATCCAAACATTTTTTTTAAATTTCTATTCTAATTTTCATGACTTTTTATTCATGTTTAAATTCTAGTTTGAACTTGATTTTTTTAACAATAAAAATACATCATAACTTATCAAATTTAAAAAATTGGTATTATTCTGCCTCACTTTACTTTTTCTCCCTTAGTTTACTGTTTTTATTTCATTAAGTGTGTTTTTATGATCAAGTCAAATAAGTTCAATTTGAACTACAAGACATGAAATAATTCACCAAAATTTATAGAAAAACCATATTCATGTTTTGACTCTATAATTAGTTATTATTATTCAGTAAATTTAAAATCATCATAAAAAATGTAGGTTTCCACAACACTCGATCGACAACTTGTATTTTTATAGTTTTTTAATCCTCAAAAAATAAAATAAAGTCTAAAAAAGATGAGACTTGTCATGTTGTTATGATATGATCGATCCATAGATGTTGTCATAAAAAATAAAATTGTTTCGAGAAAATAATCACGTAGGGCGTTAAGAAACTTAAGATTCTGCGGGGATGAATTAGGGTTAGAGATGAAATGACCTAGGTTTGAAAGCAAAACCTATAGTTGATTCTTCCTTTAACTTGAAACTTTTTTGTACAATAAAAATACAACACCTATAGCATCCAAACATTTTTTTTACATTTCTATTCTAATTTTCATGACTTTTTTATTCATGTTTAAATTCTAGTTTGAACTTGATTTTTTTAACAATAAAAATACATCATAACTTATCAAATTTAAAAAATTGGTATTATTCTGCCTCACTTTACTTTTTCTCCCTTAGTTTACTGTTTTTATTTCATTAAGTGTGTTTTTATGATCAAAGTCAAAATAAGTTCAATTTGAACTACAAGACATGAAATAATTCACCAAAATTTATAGAAAAACCATATTCATGTTTTGACTCTATAATTAGTTATTATTATCAAGTAAATTTAAAATCATCATAAAAAATGTAGGTTTCCACAACACTCGATCGACAACTTGTAGTTGATTCTTCCTTTGAAAGCAAAACCTATAGTTGATTCTTCCTTTGAACTTGAAACTTTTTGTACAATAAAAATACAACACCAATATTCTAATTGCAAAAATTGGTATCTTTCATTAACATAAATTGGTATTTAAATGCAAAAAAGTCCAGTAGAGGTAGGGATTATCTAGCATACACTGCACAAATAGCCGAGAAATACTTTGTAGCGCAGTGGTGCGGGGGGTTCTTTGGTGCCATGCGGTTTGAGGTTCAAACCTTACTGCCGACAGGCGGTTTGAGGTTCGAACCTTGCTGCTGGCACCAAATCAACATTTTTTTCTGTTTTGTACTTTTTTAAATTTTCAGCACTTTTTTATTGATGTTTAAATCCTCGTTGAACTTGACTTTTTTTAACAATAAAAATACATCATAATTTATCAAATTTAAAAGTTGGTATTTTTCTGCCTCACTGTACGTCACTTGACTTAGTGGTAGCAGGCCGATGACATCATGCGACCGCCACTACTAAAAGGATAGCAGTGGCGGGCTGGTGACGTCATCCTGCCCGCCACTACTGCCTCCGGTGGGGTTATATAGCATACGTTGCCACTCATGTCGAGAAACACTTAGTAGCACAGTGGTGCGGGGGTTGCTTTGGTGCCATGCGGTTCGAGGTTCGAACCTTGCTGCCTGCATGCGGTTTGAGGTTCGAACCTTGCTGCTAGCATCCAAACATTTTTTTACATTTCTATTCTAATTTTCATTACTTTTTTATTCATGTTTAAATTCTAGTTTGAACTTGATTTTTTAACAATAAAAATACATCATAACTTATCAAATTTAAAAAATTGGTATTTTTCTGCCTCACTTTACTTTTTTTATTTCATTAATAAACATGTACAATAAAAATACATCATAACTTATCTATAGTTTATTCTTCCTTTGAATTGAAACTTTTTGTACAATAAAATACAACACCAATTTTCTAATTGCAAAAATTGGTATTTTTCTCCCTTAGTTTACTGTTTTTATTTTATTAAGTGTGTTGTTTATTACATGTTGTTATGATATGATCGAGACTTTTGACACATCATGTTTATTTGAAAGCAAGTAACAAACACAAGTCCAGGCTGGGGAAACCAGCTTACACATCGAAACGCACTACTGGTCAAACCCAAAAGAAAGATATGGTTTGGAGCTTCTTCTTCTTCCTCGGCACAAACCCAACCTATTTCTGGTTAAACTGATTAAAAGCCTCAACTTGCCAATCCTCACCAACTCGGCATCATCAGGCAGTCTAACTTCTCTCCATGTTCCTGAACAAGAAAATACACGCGACGGCGATAGTGAGAACAACTTATTATCAATGATTGAATTGAATGATAAAAATATAAAATTTTCATAAAAAGAGGATCTTGCCTCCTTCCTCCTCTTGCTGTCGCATTGCTCTACATGCTTCCCTTTTCCACCGCTAGCCTCGGCATGTTTCCCTCTACCACCGGTTGTCTCATCATTCTTCCATCTGCAACACTTACCCTATCTGGTTGCGGCGATCGCGAGTCGTCCTCCGAGTCGGAGTCCATTATGAGAATCACTTTCTTTGCCAAACAACTGCAAACTATACCATCATGTACCTTATGTTTACCGCATTTGCAAACCTCACACACGCCACTTGATGTAGAGTCTGAGGATCCACTGTTTGGTTCAATCTTAGGAGGAGCCATCTGCAATTTTTTTGTCACATTGATATAACATTACAAAACCCTAAGCTAGTATTATTATAGTGGAAATTTTTTTTCTCAGAAATTTTTTATAGTACATTAAAAAACATTATTGTTATAGTGCATTCTACTAGTAATATTATACTAAATTATATACCACGCATAAATTAATATAACAATTAGAAATCATTTAACCCTAAGCTCGAATAAAATAGACTAAAGATAGGTTATCTAACATTTACTGACTGGATGGCGGCGACGCGGGCGGCGCCGAGACGGGCTCCGAGGAAGGCGGCGACGGGCGAGGGCAGCGGCGACGTGCTCCGGGACGTCGATGGCGGCGACGGGTGTGGAGGGGGGGCGACACGGGAGTTTAGGGTTTAGAAAATGAAACTAGGTTTTCGGACGGCGGGAGTGGAAAGTATATATAGGTGTATTAGTAGTGCGGGCATGCTGACGTCATACTGCCTTAGTAGTGGCGGGCATGATGACGTCATCCAGCCCGCCACTACTAATAGAGGGGATTATATATATAGCATATAATACTCCCAAAATTAAATTTTTTAAAAAAATTTCTATTGTTGTTTAATAAATTTTCTATTGATGTTTAATTAAATTCCTCATTTGATCTTGAAATGTTTTAACAATAAATGACATAATTGATTTTACAAATACGCACGCTAAACATAAATGATCTAGCCTTGCACTAATTTTCCATCGCCATTGGTGCGTAGATAAGGAATCAAACTGCCAAATGACAGTTTTGCTTCAACCACATTGATCCTTGATATGTCAACGAAAAACGGCACCTCATCAAACTGATTGTATTCTTCTTCGTCTTCGACTCCATCAACTCCAACAATTCTTTGTTTTCCTGGAGCAACGATGTATTTTTCTCATCTTAGGATCAAGTATGTAAAATACTTGTGCCACGGATTGAGCGAGTATCCAAGGGTCATCTTTATAAGCCACCTTATTAAGGTCAACTATCGTAAACCCGTAATCATCCACCTCCACACCTTCTGGATGTCTGACCCACTGACACTTAATACAGGGATTTCTATAGAGTTCCCATAGTTAAGTTCCCATATTTCTTCGATGTATCCATAATAAGCATTCTTTTGTCCAGTGCTATCTTCTGCTTCTCCTCTGACACCACTATTTTGGCGCTGACTCTTTTGATCCTTGCTTTGGTATAGAATGTGAAACCATTGATGTCATACGCTTGCCATGTTTTAACCATGCTCAATGGACCGTAAGACATTTATTTATCATCATCTCTTCGTCGGTTTCTCCAAGCGAAGGGTTTAGATCCCTCAGCCATGATGTGAAATAAATTTGTGTTCTTCATAATCCATTGTTCATCGCGATCTTCATTCTTTTCACGAAGCTCTTGCAGGTGTTGTTCAACATATGGTCTCATAATCGCCAACTGATGCATTACACTGTAATGTGATCTCTTATTGTTTGGTAACTATTGTCTCGTATGATTTTCCTGCCTTAGTTCCTTTACCGGTGAGTCTTCCATGGTGCCGGGACACGGGAACTCCTATTGGTCTTCCATCTCTTATGTAATCTGCGTAGCACTCAATGACTTCCTCAGTCGTGTAGCCCTCTATCATGGAACCCTCTGGATAAGCACGATTTCGTACGTAACCCTTGAAGATACCATTAGACGCTCGTACGCATACATATTGTGCAGGTACGTTGGACCGAGAACAAAGATTTGGTCTGCTATATGTATCATATAGTGCTCCATGATATCAAAATATGAAGGAGGAAAGCACATCTCAAGCTGACACATAGTCTCCCTCATTTGTTTACGTAATTCATTTAACTCTTCAGTGTCGATCACCTTCTTTGATATGACATTGAAGAAGTGACACATGCGTGTTATCACCATCTTCAGAAATGAATGTTTGACTCCTCTTACTGCGATGGCGAGGAATAGCCCAAGCATAACATGACAATCATGAGTGTTGTAGCCGCTCATCCTCAAATCTGCTACAGAGACAATATTCTTTATATTCGTTGAGAATCCTGTTGGAACTCTAATTCCATGTAGACACCTGCAGATTGATCTTTTCTCGTCAATTGTGAGGTTATAGATACAGCCGGAAGGAAAAATTTCCATTGGCCCTTTCCTGTGGGTGACGCTCGGGTCTAATTCCGGAGTTTGAAGGTCCCTTCGTACTTTGAGTCCATCTTTTGATTTGCCCGGTATGTCTAACAAATACCGATAGTGCTTTTGAAGACATTCTTCTCAACGTGCTCTGTATCGATAGCATGACCAATCTCCAACTCCTTCCAATAGGGCAAATATCTAAAGAAGATCGACTGGCTTTTTAAATGGAGCGTCCTTTGAAATTTTTTCAGATTTCTTCCTCTTCTTTCCGAAAACATCTTTGATATTCTTTACCATTTCGAATAGAAATTTGCCATCTCGATTTCGTGGAGGCTGTCCAAGCTCGATTGTACCGTCGAAATGGTTCCTATTTCTTCGATATTTGTGGTTTTTTTGGTAAAATCTGCGGTGTCGCATATATATCGTCTTAACAAATGATGGAAGATGCATAGATTCTGTCTGGTCCACACACACTACACATGCTGTCTTTCCTTTAACCTGTCCTGTTAGGGGACATGCGTCCTGGGTTGTCAGCTTTGGTGCAAAAGATTATGGCTCTTAGATTGAAGTGCTCTTTCTTGTGCTCATCCCACACACAGACACCATGTTCCCATAGACGTTTCATATCCTCCATCAAAGGTTCTAGAAAGAGGTCAATGTCATTGCCAGGTTGTTTTGGACCAGAAATTAGAGTAGTGAGCATAAGGTATTTTCTTTTATGGCACAACCATATGGAATGTTGAACAAGCATAGAAAGACTGGCCACGTACTATGTGGGTTCCTCATCTCACCGAAGGGATTCATTCCATCCGTGCTAAGTCCCATCCTGATATTTCTAGGATCGTCCGAGAAATCTGGATGGGCCAGGTCAAATGATTTCCACTGCCTGGCATCCGCAGGGTGCCGAAGTTTTCCGTCCTTCTTTCGCCCAGCGAAATGCCAGATTAATAGTTCAGCATCTCTAGGATTAGATAACATATGTTCAAGTGATCAATCATCGGTAGGTACCACATTACTAAGGCTGGAACTTTCCTCTTCGTCTTTTTCCAGGATGGTCTTCAATAACATTTTTATCCCTCTTCTGCAACCTCTTATTATTTTCTTCTGGTGGTCATTGTAGTCCTCCACACAGTCATTTGGACGTTTGTATCGACTCGCGTTGCACTGCGGACATCTCTCTAACAATCCATACTCTTTTCGATATAGGATACAGTGGTTCGGGCATGCATGAATCTTCTGAACGCCCAAAGTCAACAGACAAATCATCTTCTTTGCTTGGTACGTATCAGATGGTAAACCATTGGGTTTTGGCAAAACCTTTTGTAGGAGTTGTAAAAGATCTGAAAAATAGTGTCAGACCAGCCATTGCTGGCCTTACTTTCATAAG
>JAAALK010000018.1:0-48701 GCA_019279435.1 Zizania palustris
CACTTCGTTTGTTAGTTTCTAACCTTCAGAAACCTGTTAGCGTAATCTTTTACGCCAACAGTTGGCGCCGTCCATGGGGAACCTAGTCCAAAAAACTTCGTTCTCTACCAAGTTCTCAAACCATGCCTCCCAAGCGGAGTGCAGGTGGTAGTCCTATTCGGAGGTCTCCTCGGACCTCCGGAGCAGAGATCTTCAAACACAGTTGAGGTCGGAGGGCCTTCTACTTTTCCTCCACCTCAGACTTCGGAAGGGATTTCCCTTCCTCGAGCATACGGAGTTCCTCCCCAACTCCATCTATACTTCGACCAGCCGGAGTCCCTCTTCCACCCCAAGTTCCACTTCAAACTGATGCTTACAGTTCTCAAGACCCGGAAGGTCCTTCCGGAGGAGATGAAGATGGTCTTGGTGATATGGCCACTCAAATGGCCAGTCTCCAAGCTGAAGTAGCAAGGTGGCGGCAAGAAGCCGCAGATAGGCTTCGTTCTCAGACCACCCCAGTCATCCCCAAAGTTCCTTATCCCGAAGCCCCGGAGAACGCTTCCTTCGACACCGAATCTCCGCTGCATCCTGAGTTGCAGAAAGTGCGCTTCGACCCTAAGTTCAAAACTTCGAAGCTTTGTAAATATTCCGAAGATGAAGATCCTGGAGAGTTCGCTCGCTCTTATGCATTAGGAATTGAAGCCGGCGGGGGAGTGCGAGACACTATGGCCAAATGTTTTCCCCTAGCTCTCGAAGGAGTGGCACTACGGTGGTTTTGGTCTCTGAAGCCAGGATCAATCAGATCATGGGGGGAGTTGAGGAAGAAGTTCGTGAGCAACTTTCAGGGTACCTTCGTACCCCCAATGTCAACAGGAAGTCTTTTCCAGGTGAAGCAGCTCCCTGGAGAGACTTTAAGACAGTATTTCAAGCGCTTCGCTCATACGAAGTCGCAAATTCAAGGGTTAACTACGTCTTTTGTAGTTGACGCAGCTCGAGAGGGAGTTATTCATGCGGGCCTCCTCGATAAACTTCACAGGAAAAAGATATCTTCTGTTGCTCAGTTGATGTCTTATTTCGAGGAATATGCGAGGTCAAAAGAGGGGTGGCTTCGGAGAACTGCTGCGACTCCGTCAATACTGCAAGAAGTTAAGTTGGAAGTGAAAACTTCAACACAGCCGCAAGGGCCTAGCTTCGAAGTTCAGCACGACAGGCGTCGGGGGCAAAAGCATCCTCGTTCAGAAGTTTTGAACATTGCACCCTCGCAGAAGTTTGCCCCAAGGGCTCCGCAACCTTCAGGAAGCAAGACCAGCGGCTGGAGGCCGCCAGGGAAACCGGCTGGCAAAGCCCAGGCCTTTTTCTACTGTGTCCATGGTGAGAATCGGAGTCACACGACTGATGCGTGCAAATCTATACTTGCTTTAAGAGGAGAATACTTGGAAAGAACTTCGGGTCGAGGCACTACTGACCGAGTTCCGACCGAAGTGCGTCCAGAGCCTGTCCAGGCTGTGGCACGAATAGAGAACTTCGACCCTACAAGACGGCCTCCGGCGGTCAATGTTATGCCACCTCCGAAGCAAGAAGAGGGACAAGATCGAGGAAAAAGAGTAGTCCTCCCCATCTCCGGAGGAGGGACCCTCGGAAGTATGTTGAAGAGGCAGAGAAGAGAATATGTTAGAGAAGTGGGCCATATTGGAACCTCTTCGTCTGCAGATGCTATGCCCGAATGGTCCCATGTGCTGATATCTTTTTCTGCAGATGATGCAGCTGATATTAAGTTTCCACATGCAGACCCACTCGTCATCACTGCCGACATAGCAGGGACTGAAGTCCGGAGAGTACTAATCGACGGAGGGAGTTCGGCAGATATTATCTTTGTTCAAGCTTTTGATCAACTCTGCATCTCCAGGAAGCATCTTCTCCCAGCAGCCCGTCCCTTGCAAGGCTTCGCAGGACCCCCCCTCGATGCCCTTGGCCAAATTGGCCTGGAAGTTACTTTTGGAGAGGGGCTACTGGCCAGGACGGAGCAAGTGATTTTGATGTTGTGGATGCTCCATATGCATACAATGTCATCTTCGGAAGGGGCATGCTGAATCAATTCGGAGCTGTGGCGCATCATAATTACCTGTGTATGAAGATGCCCACACAGGCGGGAGTGCTCATTATTTTCGGAGATCAGGCCACTACGCGAAGAGCGGAGTATGGTCATGGCCCTCCTCTTGACCCGAGACAGGTGAACAGTATGCAAGATAACCCGGAGAATTTCTCTGCTCCTAACGAATCTTCGAAGAAATCCTTCCCAAGGCCAAGCCCCGAAGGAGAGATTGCAATGAAGGTTATTGTCAAAGATGGCAAGGAATATTCATTTCAATTTGTCAAAGACTTGCCTCTAGAATTCGCTACTTCGTTAGAGAAAGTAGTTGAGGAGAATTTAGATGTCTTTGCTTGGTCTGACGAAGACATCACCGGAGTCAGTCGGAATATTATTGAACACAGTTTACTTGTGAATCCGAAGGCTCGGCCTGTTCGACAAGGACTCCGGAAGTTGTCCACAGAGAGATCTATCCTTGCCAAAGACGAAGTGGAAAAGCTGCTGAAGGCTGAGATTATTAGAGAAGTGGCTTATACGGAGTGGTTAGCCAACCCTGTCTTCGTTAGGAAGAAATCTTCCGGGAAGTGGCGCATGTGTATTGATTTTACATCTCTGAATAAAGCATGCCCCCGCGACCCCTACCCCATGCCCCGAATTGATCAATTGGCCGACTCTACTGTCGGTTCGGAGTTATTAAGCTTCCTCGACGCGTACTCCGGCTATCATCAAATCTGGCTAAAGCGCGAAGATGAAATCAAGACAAGCTTCGTAACTCCTTCAGGAGTCTTCTGTTATGTAAGAATGCCCTTTGGCTTAAGAAATGCCAGGGCTGCTTTTTCAAGGTTAATTGCTTAGGCTCTAGGTCATCAATTAGGTCGCAATGTAGAGGCCTATATGGATGATATTGTAATAAAGAGTTCTTTAAAGCACCAACATAGCCTAGACTTAGCAGAAATATTCAATAGCCTTCGGGCATGTGGGATCCGTCTTAACCCCGAAAAATGTATCTTCGGGGCACAGGCTGGAAAATTGTTAGGGTATCTAGTTTCAAGCAGAGGGATCGAAGCTAGCCCCACTCAGATAACTGCGTTGCAAAGGATGGCTCCCTAGAGAATTTAAAGAAAGTGCAAAAGCTGACTGGTCGTCTTGCAGCACTTAGCAGATTTTTGGCAAAGTCTGCGGAGAGAAGTTTGCCAATCTTTAAAGCATTGAAAGGGTCTGAAGATTTTGCATGGACACCAGAGTGTCAAAAGAGCTTCGAAGATATTAAGAATTATCTCAGTAACCTTGCTACACTCACGGTGCCTATTGCGGACGAAACCCTACTCCTCTACCTTGCAGCTACTGGCTCTGCTGTCAGTGCAGTCCTTGTCAGAGAGGTTGATTTCAACGGGAAGTTGGTACAGAATCCAGTTTATTTTGTGTCCGAAGCATTGTCTGGAGCAAAAACAAGATATTCCGAGCTTGAGAAATTCACTTATGCTTTGATAATGGCTTCGAGGAAGCTAAGGCATTATTTCTTGGCACATAATGTAATTGTACCAACTTCATATCCTTTGGGAGATATGCTCCGAAGTAAGGATTCTACATGAAGAATTGGGAAGTGGGCTGTTGAGTTAGCACACTTCGGCATATCCTTTGTGGCAAGAACAGCAATTAAGTCACAAGTGTTGGTGGACTTCATGGCAGAATGGACTCCCCCTGCTGCATGGGCTCCGGAAAAGCCAAGTGAAGGGATCTGGACTATTTACTCTGATGGAGCTTTCCAAGCATCTGGAGCAGGTGTCGGAGCCGTGATAATTTCGCCTTCAGGGCAAAAGGCAATGTACTCTGCAAGACTCAACTTTAAGTCTACCAATAATATAGTGGAGTATGAGGGAATTTTATTGGGACTTCAAAAGGCACGCGCTCTAGGGGCTACAAGAGTTGTTATTAAGATAGATTCTCAGATTGTAGCAGGGCACGTAGACAAGAGCTTTCAAGTTCGGCATCCACAGCTTGCAAAATACTTGGAAGAAATCCGTAAGATTGAAGCAGCATTTAAAGGGATTTCCATTTGGAGTATACCTAGAGCAGAAAATGTGCAAGCTGACATCTTAGCAAAAGCTGCAGCCAGAGCTATGGACATACCAGAAGAGGCTTTTTATGAAGAACTCAGTACACCTTCGGTGCCACAAATCCCTGCTGCGGAAGTCCTTTGCATTCCAAGTACAGATTGGCGAAGTTCAATTATGGAATTGTTGCAAGGAGAAGCAAATATGTCTGAAGGGCCACAGCTTTCGAGGTTGAAACTCAGAATTCGGAGTTATCATATAATCAACGGTATTTTGTACAAGGCCGGAGTATGTTACCCTTTGCTCCGATGTATATCTCAAGCCGAAGGTCAAGAAATTCTTCGAGAAATTCATAAAGGACTCTGCGGTAGCCATTTAGCCCCTCGAGCTTTGGCAGGAAAGACACTTCGCCGGGGGCTTTATTGGCCTACAATAGTAGCTGATGCGGAGAGCTGAATCCGCACTTGCCAAGGATGTCAGTGGATGGGACGAAGAAGTCATCGCCCACCAACAACTCTCCAAGTCATTGCTCCAGTATGGCCCATGGCCAGATGGGGCATGGATCTTATTGGCCCCTTCCCAATAGCAAAAGGAAATTTGAAGTTCGCAGTGGTAGCAATCAAATACTTTTCAAAGTGGGTAGAAGCAGAGCCCCTAACAGCTATCACTTCGAATAATGTACAAAATTTTTTGGAAGAATATTATATGCCGGTTCGGAGTGCCTCGGCAGCTGACAGTTGACAATGGAACACAGTTCGATGCAGAACCCTTCAGGAAATTCTGTGAAGACATAGGCATCCAATTATGTTTTGCTGCAGTAAGGCATCCTCAGTCTAACGGAGCTGTTGAAAGAGCCAATGGTAATATCTTATCAGGGCTGAATCAAAGAATAGTTGGATTGGCAAAAGGACTGTGGAGTGAAGAGCTCCCGAAAATCCTATGGTCCATTCGGACAACTCAGACAAGGTCTACTAGTTTCACTCCTTTCAGACTATTATTCAGAGACGAAGCTATGACACCAACGGAGCTTAAAGGAGGGTCTCTTCGCAGCACCGAACCGAAAATAGAAGCAGAAAGACAAACTTCGCTTGATTTAATAGAAGAGATAAGACTTCGAGTTGTTGCTAATTTGTCAAAGTATCAGTAGCAGACAAAGACTTGGTTCAACCTGAAGGTCAAGATTAATGAACTTAGACCGGGTCATCTCGTTTTGCGAAGTATTATAGCGCCAGGGAAATTAGGAAATAAGTGGGAAGGTCCATACATAATTGTCCGCTCAGGGCGTCCTAGTTCTTTTAAGTTAGCTAATTTGGAAGGTGAAGAGTTAACGCATACATGGCATGCGGAGCACCTAAAGCGATATTTCACATAGGGGCTCCTTGTAATCATTTGTAAACACCTTCCGAATCAATAAAGCTTATGGTTCAGATAATGCCTACCCCCCATATACTTCCCACTTCTAGTGGACGCACTGGAATAGCGAAGTTGACCGGGAGGGAAGTGTCATTAATTTGAATCATATTTTTCGGACATCGGACCATTCGTCCAAAGCTTCCGACGAGGTGGGAAAGTCACTGAAAAAACGGATTCCAAGCCACCGGCTTGAAAGCATCCGTAAAAAGAGTCCAAGGAGACCAAATAATGCGGATTCCAAGTTTCGGCTTGAAATCATCTGTAAAAAGAGTCCAAGGAGACCACTGCGAATTCCAAACCACCGGTTTGATAGAATTCACAAAAAGAGCCGAAGGAGGCCAAAACAAACAGAGTTTGAGCTCATGAGCTTCGAATATCTATGAAAAAAGTCAAAAGTGACCAATCGTTTGGGACACTAAAGTGTCCGGAAAGTTGTCCAAAGTGATTTCTTTCAAAACACAAGGTACTAAGTTACCAATCTTCAGACTCCAAGTAGTCGAAGACATTTTATAAGATTTTAATCAATCTTTAAATTGCTGAGGGGCTCCGAGAACCCAAAATTGTACTCCTAAGTTTTTCTTTGCGCCTAACCATCTTTGAATATAGTTTGAAGTTGCTTACGCCCAAAGAGGGGCTGGGAAATAGGGAGACAATTTTAAATCGATATTTATTATTCGAACAAATTATGATTACATCATGAAAAATTGGTATCTATACCGAGAAGGAATTGAAGACCCCTTCGATCTCTAGAGCTAAGGTTGGAACGACTAGTTCCAGAGCCGGGAGTTCTAACAACTTTACGTTTAACTCTCCTACCTCCCTTCGAAGCTCTAAAGTCTTTCTGTTCTTGTTGAAGCTCGGCCCAAGTTTGGAGTCGTTCGGGGCTCCTTTCCCAGCTTCTAAGTTCTTTAGGTTTTTTACCCTGAGCTTCGTCTTCGGACCAGGCGATGTCTTCGGAAGATGAAGCTTCCAAGCTAACTTCTTTTTCTTCCTCTTTAATATAAGATAGTATATCTTTGCTTACTTCGAGCGTAATTGCACTAGAGCTATCTCGAGGAACTAAAAATTTAGGTCGCTTGTGAAGTTTTAAAAGATCGAAGGTAGCCCATAGTAGGCGAAGTTCTTCGTTAACGTTTAACACTTCGACATCTTCCATATGAGGTGAAGCCTAAAAACACGATAAGCAAATTTTCATTCATAAATGTACAAAAAGCATGATTCTTTACATAGTCAGGATCCTAAGGCAAATCTAGACCTGCGGGTTTGGCGGAGGCTGGTTGCTCGAGGCTTGCGACCGAGCTTGCTTCTGGCGTTGTCCTTCGTCAATCCAAGCCTTGCTCGCAGTGCGACCTTCGGCTCTCCATGAAGCTTGGAAGGCTTGCCAAGCAGTGGCCACATCTTCGGAAGGAGTGAGAAGTCGACTGTCGTTGAAGGTAATAGGAGCCGCCTCTGTGTTTGGAGTTATCAATATTCCCAGATCTTCGTAGTAACGAAGTATGCCGATAGTAGCCACTTGTCCGGAGATTTCTCCGTCCTGAATTCCTGCCATATCTTCATTCTCTTCGCAGCTCCTTGGATCATTTTTAGCCACCGAAGCAAGGAGGCGTTGTCATTCGAAGGTAGTGTCCCAATAGTACCGAAGTACTCTAGAACACCTAGGAGTTGGTTCATGACCTCTGCAGCTACCTTCTCCGATTTCAGCTTATCTTCAAGCAAGGCGTCCTTCGCCGAAGTCAATTCTTCCACCACACCGGAGAGCCCAGCTGCCTCCGTAGCCAAAGAATTTTTCTGGTTAAGTAGGTGGCTAGCCTCCTCTGCAGTTTTGGCTTTTTCCTCCCAGATCCTGACAAGTTCAGCCCCCGCCGTAGCATGCTCCGCCCGCATCTTTTCTATTTCTGCCCGAAGCACGATTTGTTCTGCTTCGAGCTCCTTATTTGCAGTTTCCAAGCTTTTCCTGGCCCTCCGCTCTGCTGAGACCATGTTGTCTAAATGGGAAACTCAACCTTCAGAAATGCTAAGATTTCATTGAAGAGTAGTGACTTCCTCTCGAAGGTGAAGGTTTCCACGTTCGTTTGAAACGTTCGCAGCTCGGGCCAAGACTATTTGCTGCAAAGAAAAAAAACCAAGGTGAGAAATTATTTGTATATGAGATCAATTTTGTTTTGTAGACGAGGGCCGCATGCGGGCTTAACTTCGTCTAGAGCGGAGTACAATCGTGGTGAAGCCTGCTGTGACGAAGCCTGTAGCCTGTCGTCGAAGCCTGTAGCCTCGCCGAAGGGTGTCCTGATGACTTTCGAAACCGATCTCTTAGCACCGGACACCTCCAACAAAGTAGCTCTGAACGTGGGAACCTGCAACAAAGAGGGTTCGAAGTACCAATTTGGCCTGAGGACCGAATTCTGCTAAGTGTTGCACTAGTAGCGAAGGTAGCAATCTGTTACGCAGATTAGCGGATACTTCACAAGCGAAGTAACAAGGCGATAACAATCTATTACGTAGATTAACGGATACTTCACAAGCGAAGTAATAAGGGTTACCACTGTTCTGAAGTGGCCGGCGGAGGGCTTCCAGGCAAACCCACGAATAGGTACAGAAAATTAAAGGTAAATAAATGCGATCAAAGCTAGGGCTTTGTGTTGATTTTTTTGGGGGGGGCTCTAAGCTGGCCTCGCCTCTCTATTTATAGGGCCAAACTTCTAATATAATCTGCTATATTTCAGCTTGGATAGAGATTAAAATTTAGCCGGAATTGTATCCAACTCTGTCTCTGCCGAAGTGGGCTCCGACCAGGCCCGTCGAAGCCTGCTCCTCGGGCCGAAGCTTCGGTGGCGTGGGCCTCCGAAGGCTTCCTGGCTGAAGGCCATGGGCTAGCTAAATGCTTTCGGAGCCCATGGCCCAATGGTCCTTCGGCACTGTAGGGCTTCGGCCTGACCCTGTACATGTGTATTTTTGGCCCAAATCACCAAAAAATATATTTTGACAATCTCAGCCATTAATGCCATTTTTTGCTATCAACAGATGGATGAACTTGCTCAGTTGAGTCTGATCCATACTAAAAACATTGAAAAACTTGAAAATGTTCCGAAGCAACTAATGGTGGTGGAGTCTAGTCCTGATGTCATAGATGAATGCTTAAACTGCACCCTTTTGATTGAGAGTGTTAGTTTGAGAGACAAAAATATCAAAGAGCTTAAGGCTAGATTGGAGAGTGCTGAGTGTTCGAAGGATGTGTAGCCGGCTTGTCCGACCTACGTCACCCTGAAGGACCAACTCAGCTTTGCTAGAGAGCAAGGAGAGAAATTAAAATGTGAGAATGACTATCTTCTATCTATAGTGGAAAAATGCACGGAAGGAAAGGGTAGGATGGACCTTCTTTTGGCTAAAACCAAAATGTGTGCTGACAGGGCAGGGTTAGCTCTCGGATTGGGTTATGAGAGAACCACTCCAAACACTTGAACGATAATGTGTTCACTCCTCCCACTACCCTTCAGAAAGAGAGAGCCCAGTTAGACACCGATCAAAAAGCCAAAAATCCTATCCAACCGACAAAGAAAGCTCTTCGTGCTTCAGATGAAACTCCTAAGCCAAAACCCAAGAAAACCATGAGATCTGCGCCTGAGACCCATACCCACACTCCCAAGAAAGTGTATCACTGTTCTTATTGCCATCGGGTGAGTCATTTGGTTGGGTTTTTCTTTCGTCGTATTAGGGATGAGCGATGGTCTTTTGCTATGAATTTTTAGGACATGCACTACCCATATTTAGGTATGCACGAGTCTGCTTTTCGCTCTCGTCCTGATTTTTGAGGCTCCTTACAGTTATATGAGTGGCTATGCTCATCGTGGTGTATATCGTACCTCGTATGATGATAGAGCACGTAGGCATTTTGGTCCTAATTATTTTAGGAGACCTCAGCGAGTTGCTAGGAGATCACATGCACAGTATGATTCTCATCACACACAATCTCCTGCTTTATCCACTTCTCGGGTTGTTCAGAGCTGGATACCTAAGTATCTTATCTCGAAACTCAGCGTTGAGTACTCGAGATTTTACTTCTCTACTTAGGAGAGTATTTTTGCCCCTCGTGGTGTACACCATGCTTCATATGGTGATAGATCACGTGTAAGAGGCTTTGTTGCTCGACAGGTTGGGAGACCTCGTTGATTTCCAGGATTGCACTTTATTGCTAGACCACGCACGTTTTATCATGGTTTATCTTCTATGCATGGTCAGTTTTCTATTTTTCCTGGATTTCGTGTTTTGCGCTATTGGTTTCCAAAGAAATTTTTATCTCACCCTCTCACTGAGCATTCGAGAGATACGAGCATGTTTTGAAGGGGAGTTGTGTAGCATTGCATGAGCTTTTGTCATATGATTGATTGCTTTTACAAGTACATGTTTTGTAATGCCTTTGAACTATTATCTTTAATACTGTTGACTACTTGGCATGTATTCATCTGAGAATTGACATGAGTATGGCTTTTATTTGTGAAAATTTGAAAATGGTCACTGCTTAGTCTGGGATCTAGTATGAGATTTGGTTTGTTTTTGCTAGTAGTCTTTTGAGAAGAGTTGGGTGTTAAGAGTAGGCCATCGATTCGAAAGAATTTTTGAGACGCCCATTCACCCCCTCTCTGGTCAATGACTCGGGGCCAATACGAGGTCGCTTCAACGATGTCATGGACCGCCTTTTCCAGAGCTGGTCGATGCTCTCATACTGGCCGCATACCTAGAGTTCCACCGGCTAGACGTGCATCAGGCGGTGAAGCAGATGGCCGATCGCACCAGCTATGTGTTGTAGTGGGAGGCGATCAAGGTCCACGACAAGGCAGTGCTCACCAAGGGCACTCTTTTGGATGGCATCCAAGATGAGTCAATAACCACATCACTAGCACTTGATCAGCTGTGGGTGGAGGAGGTCGATCTAGTGTCAAAGCTGGATGGGGTCCAAACAAAGATCATCATGAAGGAAGGTGTTCAGGCCTCCTTCCCGGCTCGGATTGAGGCCCAGAAGAAATGGCTTTCCTATGTCGTCTGACATGCACAACGCCGACATAGCGCCCTTCAATATGTCCCCAGCTTAGATGATGAAAACCAAGCCATCCTCTGGAGCGTTGATACGATCCGGCTACGGGCGATTGAAGCCATCCATCATGTTCTTGATTAGCTTTGTGTTGAGCCTTCGTCTTGTACCATGAATGCTATGCTTCTGCAATATATTTACCATTGATTTTTTTGAATTGATCTTGGGCTTTTTGTGTCTAGGGGTGATGCTTCAGTATCGTCCATCTAAAGGAGATATCATCGGTATCGGTGTAGCACCCCGATTTAACAAATCGAGACATTATTGAATTTCATAAGAAAAACAATAATACAAGAGGTTCATCATGCGACAGCGTACATACGACAGTATTCATGGTACGCAGACCATATTTATTACATCAAAGTTTTGGTAAAAACAGTAATAAAGATAATTAAAATTCTGCATGACGAACGTCTTCTTCAGGATCTTTCTTCTCGACTGGGTCGCTACTCCAGACCGTCTTCGTAGTAGGCATCCTCTGAGGTGTTCAACGGGTATGAGTACAAAAGTACTCAACAAGCCACCGCAAATGCAAGTAATAATGCAGGATAATAAACAAGGATGGGTAATGGCTAACAATGCGGAAAAGTACAGTTTCATTTATTGCATTTAGTGTAATCAATTTTATCATGCGGAAACATAAACATGAACCTTGATAACATCATCTAACTCGAGGGGTACAGTCAGCCCCACCTCGCTCAACAGTCCTTACATGTCAATCCATCATGCACATACATATTCAAAGTAATCTAACTGGGGGATGTCACGCAACCCGCCCTTGACCGTGGGCTCGACTTTTCGAAAAGATTTTAGACTCTGATCAGAGATGTACTACTGTACCCACAAGGCACGCACTCATCCCAAACGAGATGACCCATACCATGGGAACTCGTGCCAAAACCTCGGCATAAAATGCTCCAAGCGATAACCACCCGCTCTAGGTTTCGCCGGCGCGCCGGGCCGCATCCCGGCTAACGTCGCACCCCCTTTTGCGCCACATTGGTACAAGTCACCCGCAGGTGCAACTTGACCCATCTCCAAATGGTGGCCTCAGTTTGGAACAATCCATACCTTAGTTAGGACTTACCCACTAGACTTGTGGTTAGTACGTAAGTGTATTGCAACAGATCCCTCAGACCGGTCCTTATAGTGCCCCGGGTGCTACCGACCAATGCCCTAGCTTGCACCCGGAACCCACCATGCATTCACTCATAACCACAACTCCAACACCGACAGAATTCCATAGATAAGAAACAATGGGGATCATATAGTAGAACCATGTACTACGACTCATTTTTATCCTATAGCGATCGTGTCGATACATTGGACACTAGCTAATAACATTTATCATATGGTGACAAGGAGTTTAGGCTAGAGAGCATGGCTTGGGTTGCACATCAAGGTCGGGGGATCCTAAATAAATATATTGTAAGGGTTCATTTGACTAATGCACATATAACCTATGTGTTTAGCGATAGTTTAATCAAACATGGGTTCAATATGCTCAAAAGATTGGTTTAGTGACTTGCCTTGTTCAGCAAAGGGAGAGGGAGGGACTTCGGGGAAGTACTCCGGCTCCTCGAGGGCGTCGTAGTCTTTTTAATATAATAAAGTAAAATAAAATGAATACAACATTTAACCAAACAATATAACATCACATAATAATCACATAGGGTTAAGTTGGTTTGATAAAAAAATAAATCAAGTTGTTAGGGTTCTGAAATTCAGTTTATAGATAATTTTAAAAGAAATTAAAATGAAGTGTTGTCCTTTGAAAAAGGGTTTTAAAAGGGGTTATTCTCGTTTTTAAGTCCTCTAATAAATTTAAAATGAAAGTCCCATAGAAAACTTAGGGGTTTGTTCATATCACTAGACCACAGCACAGAATTCCCTACCAACGTCTGTTGGGAAAAGTTAACATATACCGACCGACAGTTAGTCAGTAAAACTAGCGACAAATTGTTGGTCGGCAATAATTACATATCATATCAGACTGTTGGTCGGTAAAGCTAATATTTTTATTGTCTAACAGCTGGTCGGCAATAGTGTTTTTACTGATGAACCGTTGGTCGGTAAATGTCGTCCGTCGGTAATGGGCTTAATTTCAAAACCCTAAGTCCATCCTGTATATTCCCGTGAATCCCTCATTCCCTCCTGAGACCCACCGCCTCTCTTCCACAGATCTGCCCAGGACCGCCAAGAATCCCAACTCCCCGGTTGCGCCGTCCGCCAAGAATCCGCCGTCCGGCGAGCCCGTGTCCGTCGTCCGCCGCCGCCGAGGTCCGCCGAGGTCCGCCAAGAATCTGTCGTCGCCGCACCGCAGCGCTTCGGCACCGTCGCTCTCTCGGACGTGCGGTTCGTGCGGCGGCTCGGATCCGGGGACATTGGCAGCGTCTACCTGGCCGAGGTCAAGGGGAAGGGCGGCGACGGCGGAGGGAGCGGGAGTGGGGGCGTGGCCGCGCTGGTCGCCGCCAAGGTGATGGACAGGAAGGAGCTCGCGGGGAGGAACAAGGAGGGCCGCGCGCGCACCGAGCGCGAGATCCTCGAGGCCGTCGACCACCCTTTCCTCCCGCGCCTCTACGGCGTCGCCGAGGGCGACCGCTGGTCCTGCCTCCTCACCGAGTTCTGCCCTGGCGGCGACCTCCACGTCCTCCGCCAGCGCCAGCCGCATCGCCGGTTCTCCGAAGCCGCCGTCAGGTACGTCTCTTCGATTGTTCGATCGATCGCCAAGTTATTTTCTTCCATGACACATCGACACACACACACGCACACATTCAGACATTCTCATTGTTGTAAAATGTAAAAAAAAATTGCAATCTGTCAGACCAACCAACATTAATCGCCATCTTGTTAATCTGTCGTTTAATGCAAATATTTTTTTATCAATCTTTTTAACCAATTCATTCTTTGCCCCCCTTTTGGGTGTGGACTGTGAAGTAGTAGTAGCAGCCATTAAGCTAGTGATCACAGACTTTTGTGACAAGAACATGGCTGGTTTCATGCGTTCTAATTGCCTTCGGTTTTACACTCTGTTTTTTCTTTGTACTCTAAAAGCATTTCTTTAGGATCTAGTGGATGGAGCTCAGCTGTTCTGTTGTTTGTTTGGCCCCATCATGTTTCTGTTAGGCATGCATGTTCATCTATATTTAGTTAGAATGTGTTCAATCATGAAAACATACATAATGCCATTTGATGGTAGCTTCCTCTCTTGTATTCATCCTTAATCCAAGAGACATACAATAGTGCCTCCAAAGCAACATATGGATGTGACATGAAAAGCATTTTGCAAACTAAATGATGGAGTATGTGCTCAGATGTCTCCCTTTTCTTCTGAAAAATGTCTCGCTGTAGTAGACATTGCAAGGATTGGACATCATGGACAGGAGCACTGTTTCTATACAGCTTCTTGCTTTTCAGCCACACAGTCGCACGCCCATATCACCTTGCAATCACTCAGTTTGTACTCAGTTTTCAATCAAAGTTGAGAGCAAAACTCTGTAAAATTGATTCTGTTCAGAGTTAGGAGTTTGATGTTTCTCTGATGCACTACAGTGTTGTCGACAAAACTTGTTTAGCATTTAACTTTCTTGTTTCAGCAAGTAAATCAGTTGTGGGTTGAAATATCATTTGAATTCATTGCTTATCATAATCTGAAAGTATCGTAGAATCTATTTGTGCTTTTGTTGGTGAATAGTGTATGCTGTTAATTATCAGTTTCGGAGAGGATGAACTTAGGAAATCAGAATTCAAAACCTGTGATTCCATTCATACATCATAAAAAAGTATAGCATGATGTACCTATCTTACTAGATTACTCTTTAGTATCTTTGCACATCATGTTGAAGTGGTTGCATTCAGTCGTTCCGACTCCCTGTAACTATAATGCTAGGTTACTTGGCTAACCTTTTATTTGGCTCTCCACGCGCACTACATTCCCAATCCCCTAGCTTTAATTAGAGCTAAACTGAATTGACTTTATATTAGATTTGTAATAAATCTATTGACATGGTTTATCTTATTGACATGTTTTGTAGGAAGGAAAAAGGCAAGCTACCATTTTGGGGGCGAATGGATTAGTAGCTTTTTGGATTAATGTATGTCGTGGTAGACGACCTTCTAGCCATTGTTTGGGATCATCAAGGCCGATTATTTTTGTGAACTTGTTATGGATGATTATGACTTTCACACTAAGTGGTGGATGAACTTGTATTTTTTAGTAATCAATACAATGAAAAGATCGTGTATGGTTGACTATCAATTCTTCGTTTAATTATGGTCAGTTATGTTCACTTATGTTTTGAGAGATGATTGGTTGGCAATAGGCTATGAGAGTATAGTCAAGTGTTGGTCGGTAAAATTTCACACTATCAGACTGTTGGTCGGGAAAAAGATTTTGAGCTATGCCTACTGATAGTCGGTCGGTAAAAGTCTAGTGTCCAACCGTCGGTCGGGAAACGAACGTCGGTCGGGAAAGAATTTGTTGGTCGGTAAAAGTTTTTATCCCCGACCAACAGTTGGTCGGCAAAAAAATGTTGGTCGGGAAAGAGCTTTGCCTACCGAACTTTTAGTGACCGACAAGGTTGGTCGGGAAAACTCTTTCCCGACCAACATTCGGTCGCTAAAAGTGGTTTTCCCTACCAACTTATCTGTAGGGAATTCTATGTTGTGGTGTAGTGTATATCAACAGGAAATAAATAAACACAAACCTTACTGGATTTTAAATAATTTAAATTTACATTTTTAACCTAAGGGTATTTGAATGTTCATTTAAATAAGCATGAAAGGTCTAAAGTAAACCTACTGTTTTTATTGCATAAACATGTAGAGAATAATATTATGAATTTTTTGAAATTGGAATGGCAATTTTTAGAGTTCAAATGCGCCAGATATGAATTTTACAAGTTTAAAAGCATTTCTGAAATTCATTTTCAATTTTTAAACCCCTCGGGTCCACGGTGAGCCAGGCCCACGGTGAACCCGCGCACTGTGCGCGTGCACCGGGTCGATCTGGACCGTTGGATCCAGATCCAACGTGCGCAGGCGAGGCGGGGCGCTTAAGTTATAATGGACGGCCAGGATTAAAATGTGCGAAAGGGTACTACGTGGACGCACGAGATCGATCGCGGGTTTTAAATGGAAATTGACGCGCGAGATTAAAACGTAACGCTTTGACCAGATCCGACGGTGCGGATTAGATCGCGTACGTGGGCTCACACGCGTCGTCCGATCGTGATCGCACGGTCGGGATCAGATCCGACACGGCACGGGTACTCGACCCGTGCCGGTCGTCTTCTCTGGCGACGGCGAGCGGGCCAGGGGCCACGGCGAGCGACTAGGGTCCTATCTAAGCCTAGAAATGGAAAGAGGGCACTACGGCGGTCACGACGGTACATTAGGCGAGGCGAGGGGTCGACGGGAAGCGGTCGGCGGCGAGGGTAGACGACGAAGCTGTTCGGGCTCCTCGTCGGCGATGGTGTTCCGGCGGGGTTCGACGTTGGCGGAGGGGTGGCCGAGGTCGGGGTCGTCCTTGTGGTCGCAGCGGTGCGGTCGGCGAGGACGGAGAAGGACTCCGGCGACGGCAAGCGACGGCTGAAGATGTGACGGCGGTGGTGCGCTAAAACTTGGAGTGAGGGCGTTCTGTGTGGTCTCGCAATGTGTAGGCGTGGGGGTGAAATGCGGGTGGTCGGGGGGTTTAAATAGAGTCGCCGGCGGGGGCAGAGGGGGCGCAATTGACGGTGGCCGAGGGTTAACGCGTTTAAACTCCGGCGAGGTTCGGGTGGCATGTAGATTCATCGAACCTGGTCGCAATCGGGCTAGGTTTAATGGGGGAAACGGTCACCGGAGCGCGGGGGTTTGAATGTCGGGCTCAATTTGAGGGAAGGGGGTCAGGGGCAACGGATCTGAGGCGCGTTATTGCGTCGGCCGGCGAGGGGGGATTTGGGGGCGGATCTCGCGGAGACGAAGGATCTGACAGGCGGGGGCCACTGGCCAGTGAGCGCAAGCGAGCGGGGTGGCGACTGACGGGTGGGGCCGGGCTCGAGCGCGAGAGGGAAACGGTTGGCGCCGATAGGTGGGGTCGGGGTGTCGGGTGCGCGCGTGAGAGGAGAGGGGGTCACTGATGGGTGGGCTCCACTGGTCAGAAGGCGCGCGCGGGTGGGAGTGGGCTGGGCCTGCCGGGAGAGAGAGAAGGGAGGGGAGGGGGGCCATTACTGTTTCTAAGCATTTCTGATTAAAAATAATTCCAGAAAATAGATTAAAATCTTAGGGCTACTTCCAAGGTTGGTAAAAATTTATAAAAATTCTCAAAAATATATTTTGGTCTTAGGATCATATACAAAAAGTTTCACCTCCTAGTTTGGCCATCTACTCTATGTTGTAGTTCAAAAGGGTATAAAGAGAATTAAAAGTATTTTCAGAAATATAAATTCCAAGAAATTGAATTTAATGACATTTTTATTGTTTTGGAAATTTGGGGTGTTACAAACCTATCCCCCTTACAAGAATCTCGTCCTCGAGATTGGAACGCTACTCGAATAACTCAGGATATTGGGCTTTTAGTTCGTCTTCCTTTTCCCAAGTAGCTTCTTCGGCGGGGTGGTTGTCCCACTGAACCTTGCAGAAACGAACTACGCGACTTCTGGTTACCCTTTCCTTGGTTTCTAAGATCTTGATGGGTTTCTCTATGTAGGTCAAGTCTTCTTGGACATTGAGCTGCTGGAGGTCGGCTTGCTCGGTGGGTACACGGAGGCACTTCTTCAGCTGCGAGACATGGAACACATCATGAACTCCTGCCAAGGATGGAGGCAGTTCGAGTTGATATGCCACTTCTCCTTGCCGTCGGAGGATCTGGAAAGGTCCGACGTAGCGGGGTGCTAGTTTGCCTTTCATGTTGAACCTTTGAGTGCCACGGAGGGGAGTGACTCGGAGATAGACATAATCGCCCTCCTCAAAGGCTAGGTCTCTTCGACGGTTGTCGGCATAGCTCTTTTGACGGGATTGGGCTGCCTTCAATCGGTCTCTTATGATCTTAACCTTCTCTTCAGCTTCTCTTAATAAATCAGTCCCAAACAGTTGCGACTCTTCGGTTTGATCCCAGAGCAATGGCGTTCTGCACTTACGTCCATAGAGTGCTTCGAACGGGGACATTTGCAGGCTGGCTTGATAGCTGTTGTTGTAGGAGAACTCTGCATACGGTAAGTTCTTGTCCCACATTCCGCCAAAGTCTAGAGCACAAGCTCTAAGCATATCCTCCAATATCTAGTTGACCCTTTCGGTTTGACCGTCGGTCTGTGGATGATAGGCGGTGCTAAAGTTCAGCCGGGTGCCGAGTTCCTCTTGAAGGTTCTTCCAAAACTTGGAGGTAAACTGACTCCCACGGTCAGATACAATCTTTTTAGGAACTCCGTGAAGGCACACGATCCGGGTCATATACAATTCAGCCAACTTGGCGACGGTGTAAGTTGTCTTGACCGGAACGAAGTGAGCTACCTTGGTGAGTCGGTCGATGATCACCCAGATAGAATCATGACCAGCTTGGGTCCTGGGCAGTCCCGTGATGAAGTCCATTCCTATCTCTTCCCACTTCCATTCAGGGACCTTGAGAGGTTGAAGAAGTCCGGCAGGTCTCTGATGCTCTGCCTTGACTCGCCAGCATGTGTCGCACTTGGCCACATACTCAGCTATTTCTCTCTTCATGCTGACCCACCAATATTTTTCCTTCAGGTCTTGATACATCTTTGTACTCCCGGGATGGATGGAGTATAGAGTATCGTGGGCTTCTTGAAGGATGAGGGTCTTCAACTCAGGTTTGTTGGGTACGCAGATCCGGTTTCCGAACCAGATGGTACCATGCTCGTCCTCGGAAAATCCGGGGGATTTACCCTTCCTCATGTTCTGCTGGATCTCCAGGATGTCCGGGTCTTCCTTCTGCTTTTCTCGGATCTGGTCTATTAAGACAGGCCGAGACTCCAAGGCAGCGAGGTATGCTCGAGTGGTGATCCCTAGGTTTAGCCTTTCCATCTCCTTGTAAAGTAAAGGAGCTTGGTCCTGAATCATGATGGCATTGCAGTACCCTTTTCAACTAAGGGCGTCTGCCACCACATTGGCCTTGCCTGGATGATAATGGATGCCCAAGTCATAATCCTTGATCAGTTCCAACCATCTCCTTTGCCTAAGATTCAGATCTGGTTGGGTGAATATGTACTTGAGGCTCTTGTGGTCGGTGAAGACCTCACACCGATTCCCCACAAGGTAATGTCTCCATATCTTCAAGGCATGAACCACGGCTGCTAATTCCAGGTCATGGGTTGGGTAGTTCAGCTCATGCGGTCTCAGTTGCCGGGAGGCGTAGGATATCACTTTCCCTTCTTGCATTAAGACGCATCCCAATCCTTGACGAGAGGCATCACAGTAGACGTGGAAGTCTTTCCGGATGTCTGGCAGAGTCAGAATGGGAGCTGACACTAGCTTCTTCTTGAGGGTCTGGAAGCTTTCTTCGCAGTCGGGGGTCCATTCAAACTTCACTTCCTTCTGCAAAAGTCTGGTCATAGGCTTGGCGATCTTGGAAAAATTCTCGATGAACCGGCGGTAGTATCCGGGCAATCCGAGAAAACTCCGGATCTCGGTCATGGTCGTGGGCTGTAGCCAGTTGGTTACTGCTTCAACGGTGGTTGGGTCCACTGCTATTCCTCCGACGGATATAACATGGCCGAGGAACTTCACCTCAGACGACCAAAATTCGCATTTGCTGTATTTGGCGTACAGTTGCTGCTCCCTTAGCTTTCCGAGGGTCAGACGGAGGTGAGTCTCGTGTTCTTCCTTGGTCTTGGAGTAAACGAGGATATCGTCGATGAATACCACGATGAACTTGTCCAAGAACTCCATGAATACATTGTTCATCATGTTCATGAAGAAGGCCGGGGCATTCGTGAGTCCGAACGACATCACGGTGTACTCGTAGAGTCCATAGCGGGAGGTGAAGGCAGTCTTGGGTATGTCTTCTTCCCTAATCCTCAATTGGTGATAACCTGACCTGAGGTCAATCTTGGAAAACACCGAGGATCCTTTCAGTTGATCGAACAGGTCGTCGATCCGAGGCAATGGGTACTTGTTCTTGATGGTTACGTCGTTCAAGGCTCTATAGTCCACGCACATCCTCTTGGTCTTGTCCTTCTTCATGGCAAATATAACCGGTGCACCCCAGGGTGAGGTACTCGGTCGAATGTACCCTTTTTGCTCTAGGTCTTCGATGTTGCTCTTGACTTCAGCTAGTTCATTAGCGACCATCCGGTACGGGCGCTTGGAGATTGGAGTGGTCCTGGGGACAAGTTCGATTCTGAATTCGATGTCCCGCTTGGGAGGCATTCCGGGTAGGTCTTCAGGGAAGACGTCCGCAAACTCCTTGACTATGGGTACCTCTTCAAGAGCTATCGAGCGAAGGGATGCTCCGAGTGGTTTGTGACTAGTCATTCGAAAGGTGACGACCGCACCTTCAGGGTTGGTCACCGTGACGGACTTGTTGGCACAGTCGATCACTCCCTTGTGCTTCATCAACCAATCCATTCCTAGTATAAGGTTGAGTCCGGTGCACTTTATGAGGACTGGCTCGGCCCGAAATAATACTCCTTGGATCTCAATCTGAACCTTAGGGCTGTATAAGCGGGCTAAGGTCCTATTGCCGGGAGTGGCAATCACCATGGGGGTGGGTAGAGGGAGCACGTCCAGTTCGTTTGTTTTCACAAAATCTTCCGAGACGAAGGAGTGGGTTGCTCCAGAGTCAAATAATATTACGGTCGGTACGGAATTCACAGTAAACGTACCGAGAATGACTTCAGGAGCCTCCTGAGCTTCCTCCGCGCTGATGTGGTTGACGCGGGCGCGGACTGCCTGGTTGGGTGTCGCGCCTTGAGTCTGCTTGTGGTGGGGACACTGGTGTGCGTAGTGCCCTTCCTTGCGGCAGTTGAAGCAGACAACCGGTCTCCCTTGGCAATCCTTCAAGATTGGGGCCTTGGCGGCTGGTGTCGGATGAATGGCCAGAGCTGGTGGAGCGGGGCGAGGATGCCCGGCGTTGGATCCACCGGTGGCGTGAGGTGGCCTGTAGGCGGGCCGAGGATGGTAAGCGGGCGCTGGTGGCGGAGGGACGAAGCGGGGTCTCTGCGAGTTCGCCTGTTGATGCTTGAAGGCGATCATCTTCCTCTTCTTGAGGTCCAGCCTATTTTGCTCAGTCTCTTGGATGAGCGCTTTGTTGACTAGCCGTTGGAAGTCGGCGTAGTCGGTGGCGACGAGCTGGATGGACAGCTCATCCTTGAGTCCCCGGAGGAACTTGGCTTGGCGAAGGGCGTCGGTGCGCACTTCCTCCGGTGCGTAGCGGGCGAGGCGATTGAACTCATGGAGGTACTCCATGACGGTCCTGTTGCCTTGTTGCAGGTCACGGAACTCCTGCTGTTTCACCGCGATGACACCGGCGGGGACGTGGGTGGCACGAAAGGTGATGGTGAACTCCGCCCAAGTCACCACGTGGTCCTCTGGCTGGGACTCACGATAGTTGTCCCACCATTCAGTGGCGGGACCCTGGAGCTGGTGAGTGGCGAAGGCCACTCGCTCTCGGTCGGTGCAGGGGAGGAGGTCGAGCTTCTTTCCGATGGTACGAAGCCAATCTCCGGCCTCCATCGGGTTGGTGGTGCTCGAGAAAATGGGCTGGCGCACGCGCAGAAACTCGGAGAGTTGCGGAGCGGGCGCGGGTGCTGGTGCGTGAGGGGCAGGTTCCCCGTTCTGCAGACGGTCCAACTGAGCCTGTTGGTTCTGCATTTGGGTGAGGAGGGAGGTGATCAGTTGGTTCTGATTCGCCATCATCTCCGCCAAGGTTGGGTGGTTGGCGGAGGGCGACCCAAACTGACGCGGGCCCATTGCACCCTAGTTGGGTACAACACCCTCGGGCGCATCACGACTTCCTCCTGCTCCGTTGTTGGAGCCGGTGTTCTGGTGGTCGGCCATCTTCTGAATTCATAAGGTTATAAGGCAAAAAGTTGACAACACAATTAACAAGAATAGTTTATGCATATAAATTAAGTGGTAAAATGTTCATTACAATCAAGTTCTTATTCTACCCACAACACACTCGTCGTGGGTAGCACCACATACAAAATCATGCTTTTTATTTAAATAGCAACTCCTAACGCCTACTCGGCACCGGAGGCGGTCTCCGTGCTCTTGGAACCACGAGTACGCGGCTCCAGAGGGATGGTGGGTTCGAGAAAATTCTCGATGATCGAGTCGGAGACGAGGCCGGGGCGTGGTGCAGGGGCGCTGGTGGAGGGTCTGGCGGGGGAGGGTCGTGGCGGGATCCTCTTGGGGTGAGGGAGGGGCTCACGGATGGGCTTCTTCTTCCTTGGAAGAAGAGGAACCATCTCCGCAATATCCTTCTGCAGCTGCATGATCTTGCGCTGCAACTCGTCGTTCTGTTGGATCAAGTTCTTCGTCTCTTCGCGAAGGAACTCAACCGCCTCATGGTGCTCGTCGGCGTCGAGCACCGCCTCGGTATGGAGATCGTCCATAACCTGTAGAAGACGTGACTGCCGGGCCATGACCGGATCACGCACGGAGTGAACTCCGAGGTAGATGCTATGGTGGGCTCCGGGAGTACGCTTCGGCACAAGCCGGAAGGACGAGTTCTGAAGACGATCGTCGTAGATCATCCTCAGCTCCATGAGGGCCTGGAGGGCGACTCGTTGGCACGCGACGTCGAAAGTCAGGCCTCCAAGTGCTGTGGTGTAGGGCGGCAGGTGTTCTCCGGAGCCGTGGACGGTGAGGGAGATGTCGCAAGGCCCGGCGAACTCGTCGGGGTACACTCCTTGGAATTCGGGTTCGAAGAGGAACCCGAGGAAGGTGAGCATCATACGGAGCTCCCGGACGAAGCCCTCGTAGTGGCGGCAGTAGCTGTGGACTTGGTAGACTGGCATCTACAAAACAGCAAGTTGAATAAAGTGAGGAGAGGAACAAAGTTTATAAAGTAGATTTTCGAGAAATAATTTCTTGTGGCTAATGGCTAGGTGGGTCTGTTTGGCTTCCTACAGTCGAGTCGGCTTTGATACCATCTTGTAGCGCCCCGATTTAACAAATGAAGACATTATTGAATTTCATAAGAAAAACAATAATACAAGAGGTTCATCATGCGACAGCGTACATACGACAGTATTCATGGTATGCAGACCATATTTATTACATCAAAGTTTTGGTAAAAACAGTAATAAAGATAATTAAAATTCTGCATGATGAACGTCTTCTTCAGGATCTTTCTTCTCGACTGGGTCGCTACTCCAGACCATCTTCGTAGTAGGCATCCTCTGAGGTGTTCAACGGGTATGAGTACAAAAGTACTCAACAAGCCACCGCAAATGCAAGTAATAATGCAGGATAATAAACAAGGATGGGTAATGGCTAACAGTGCGGAAAAGTACAGTTTCATTTATTGCATTTAGTGTAATCAATTTTATCATGCGGAAACATAAACATGAACCTTGATAACATCATCTAACTTGAGGGGTACAGTCAGCCCCACCTCGCTCAACAGTCCTTACATGTCAATCCATCATGCACATACATATTCAAAGTAATCTAACTGGGGGATGTCACGCAACCCGCCCTTGACCGTGGGCTCAGCTTTTCGAAAAGATTTTAGACTCTGATCAGAGATGTACTACTGTACCCACAAGGCACGCACTCATCCCAACGAGATGACCCATACCATGGGAACTCATGCCAAAACCTCGGCATAAAATGCTCCAAGCGATAACCACCCGCTCTAGGTTTCGCCGGCGCGCCGGGCCGCATCCCGGCTAACGTCGCACCCCCTTTTGCGCCACATTGGTACAAGTCACCCGCAGGTGCAACTTGACCCATCTCCAAATGGTGGCCTCGGTTTGGAACAATCCATACCTTAGTTAGGACTTATCCACTAGACTTGTGGTTAGTACGTAAGTGTATTGCAACGGATCCCTCAGACCGGTCCTTATAGTGCCCCGGGTGCTACCGACCAATGCCCAAGCTTGCACCCAGAACCCACCATGCATTCACTCATAACCACAACTCCAACACCGACAGAATTCCATAGATAAGAAACAATGGGGATCATATAGTAGAACCATGTATTACGACTCATTTTTATCCTATAGCGATCGTGTCGATACATTGGACACTAGCTAATAACATTTATCATATGGTGACAAGGAGTTTAGGCTAGAGAGCATGGCTTGGGTTGCACATCAAGGTCGGGGGATCCTAAATAAATATATTGTAAGGGTTCATTTGACTAATGCACATATAACCTATGTGTTTTAGCGATAGTTTAATCAAACATGGGTTCAATATGCTCAAAAGATTGGTTTGGTGACTTGCCTTGTTCAGCAAAGGGAGAGGGAGGGACTTCGGGGAAGTACTCCGGCTCCTCGAGGGCGTCGTAGTCTTTTTAATATAATAAAGTAAAATAAAATGAATACAACATTTAACCAAACAATATAACATCACATAATAATCACATAGGGTTAAGTTGGTTTGATAAAAAAATAAATCAAGTTGTTAGGGTTCTGAAATTCAGTTTATAGATAATTTTAAAAGAAATTAAAATGAAGTGTTGTCCTTTGAAAAAGGGTTTTAAAAGGGGTTATTCTCGTTTTTAAGTCCTCTAATAAATTTAAAATGAAAGTCCCATAGAAAACTTAGCGGTTTGTTCATATCAACAGGAAATAAATAAACACAAACCTTACTGGATTTTAAATAATTTAAATTTACATTTTTAACCTAAGGGTATTTGAATGTTCATTTAAATAAGGATGAAAGGTCTAAAGTAAACCTACTGTTTTTATTGCATAAACATGTAGAGAATAATATTATGAATTTTCTGAAATTGGAATGGCAATTTTTAGAGTTCAAATGCGCCAAATATGAATTTTACAAGTTTAAAAGCATTTCTGAAATTCATTTTCAATTTTTAAACCCCTCGGGTCCACGGTGAGCCAGGCCCACGGTGAACCCGCGCACTGTGCGCGTGCACCGGGTCAATCTGGACCGTTGGATCCAGATCCAACGTGCGCAGGCGAGGCGCTTAAGTTATAATGGATGGCCAGGATTAAAACGTGCGAAAGGGTACTAAGTGGACCCACGAGATCGATCGCGGGTTTTAAATGGAAATGGACGCGCGAGATTAAAACGTAACGCTTTGACCAGATCCGACGGTGCGGATTAGATCGCGTACGTGGGCTCACACGCGTCGTCCGATCGTGATCGCACGGTCGGGATCAGATCCGACACGGCACAGGTACTCGACCCGTGTCGGTCGTCTTCTCCGGCGACGGCGAGCGGGCCAGGGGCCACGGCGAGCGACTAGGGTCCTATCTAAGCCTAGAAATGGAAAGAGGGCACTACGGCGGTCACGACGGTACCTTAGGCGAGGCGAGGGGTCGACGGGAAGCGGTCGGCGGCGAGGGTAGACGACGAAGCTGTTCGGGCTCCTCGTCGGCGATGGTGTTCCGGCGGGGTTCGACGTTGGCGGAGGGGTGGCCGAGGTCGGGGTCGTCCTTGTGGTCGCAGCGGTGCGGTCGGCGAGGACGGAGAAGGACTCCGGCGACGGCGAGCGATGGCTGAAGAGGTGACGGCGGTGGTGCGCTAAAACTTGGAGTGAGGGCGTTCTGTGCGGTCTCGCAATGTGTAGGCGTGGGGGTGAAATGCGGGTGGTCGGGGGGTTTAAATAGAGTCGCCGGTGGGGGCAGAGGGGGCGCAATTGACGGTGGCCGAGGGTTAACGCGTTTAAACGCCGGCGAGGTTCGGGTGGCATGCAGATTCATCGAACCTGGACGCAATTGGGCTGGGTTTAATGGGGGACACGGTCACCGGAGCGCGGGGGTTTGAATGCCGGGCTCAATTTGAGGGAAGGGGGTCGGGGGCAACGGATCCGAGGCGCGTTATTGCGTCGGCCGGCGAGGGGGGGTGATTTGGGGGCGGATCTCGCGGAGACGAAGGATCTGATAGGCGGGGCCACTGGCCAGTGAGCGCGAGCGAGCGGGGTGGTGACTGACGGGTGGGGCTGGGCTCGAGCGCGAGAGGGAAACGGTTGGCGCCGACAGGTGGGGTCGGGGTGTCGGGTGCGCGCGTGAGAGGAGAGGGGGTCACTGACGGGTGGGCTCCACTGGTCAGAAGGCACGCGCGGGTGGGAGTGGGCTGGGCCTGCCGGGAGAGAGAGAAGGGAGGGGAGGGGGCCCATTACTGTTTCTAAGCATTTCTGATTAAAAATAATTCCAGAAAATAGATTAAAATCTTAGGGCTACTTCCAAGGTTGGTAAAAATTTACAAAAATTCTCAAAAATATATTTTGGTCTTAGGATCATATACAAAAAGTTTCACCTCCTAGTTTGGCCATCTACTCTATGTTGTAGTTCAAAAGGGTATAAAAGAGAATTAAAAGTATTTTCAGAAATATAAATTCCAAGAAATTGAATTTAATGACATTTTTATTGTTTTGGAAATTTGGGGTGTTACAATCGGCTATCTTGTGTATATACTTTTAGGTATTTATCCAAACATTTCTTCTTTTAAGGGTGCTGCTTCAGCACCGACCGTCTAAAGGTGATACCATCGGTATCGACTGTCTTGCGTGTAGTTCTTTAGGCATTTATCCATATGTTCGGGACATAATTCTTCGAGTGCTCCCCATTCTTCTTCCATGCTGGCATGATGTTAGGTATACACTATGCATATTGGCAAGGTCTTGTGAATCCGGGAGCCGATGCATTTATGATCGATTGGCTTAATAAAAGGTTGGCCTCGGTCTATCACTGGGTCAAATGTCTACCTCTTGTAGCTCATCGGTTCTAGCAAAGCCTTGACTGAGTTCACCTTCTGATTCATCTATGCTGCCTTCAGAGGGTGATCTTGGGCTGTTCACTACTGACTTGTTTGATTCCACCATTTGATACTTCAATAAAGTCATCATTCCAAGCCATGGAAGATAGGTAGACAACTTCTTTCATCTCCCATATCGATAAATCGACTATGGCAATGTTAATCGATTTATTGTCGGGGACTATTTCCACTTGATCACCGACCCACTGCATGAAGCTTTGATGCATTGTCGATGGACACACAGCAATTCGCATGAATCCAGTCACGCCCCAGCAACAGACTATAGGATCATTTCCCTTCTATAACGAAGAATGTGGTTGGAACGGTCTTGATCCCAACCATCAACTCTATGTTCAACACCCCCATCGTATCCGATGAATTGCTACTGAAATCCCTCAGTACCATATTAGTTTTGATAAAGTCCTACGACCCTTTTCCCAGCTTCTGGAAGGTGGCATATGGCATTAAGTTGATGGATGCTCCTTCGTCTATCATCATCTTGGACATCGGCTTGCGGTTGACTAGGCCTTTGATGTAAATGGGTCTCATGTGCCGATGCTCGTGATCTTCTGGCTTGTTGAATACTGACGACCGTGGGGCCAATACTAGTTGTGCCATGGCATTGGCCTGCTCAGCGTCGGCCTCAAGGGTGGCCCGATACTCCACAGGGAGGAAGAACACCATGTTTACCCCCGCGTCCTTCTTGCCGTCGTGATCGGCCTTGTCCTTCACTTACCATTCACTTTTAATACTTCGGGGCCAATCATTCTCATCCTTTCGGCTCTATACCTTTATCTCTCTCTGCCACGATCATTGTACTCTCCTCTTTTGATTCTTCGTGAATGTCCCACTAGGACACCACTATGGTTGTCCTGCGGTGGTGTCACCATCAGTCGATTGACCACTTTCCTTGGCATTGATGAGTCTTAGTCTTTCGAGTATCGACACCCTTGGCGGAGATGACCTCCGATGGGTAGCCACCCTTTCTTGACTATGTGACCCTGCCCTATCGATGCTCGAGTCGTGATCGTCCCGCCACCTATCTCTACTGCTGCATTCAGGGAAGTTTTTCCTCTGGGAGGTGGAGCCCTTCGTTCCAGCAGAATCTGAAGAACTCACAATTCCAATGGGGTTTGAATCATGAGTACTAGTGATCGTCCTCGCCGCCCATCCTTTCTCTTGATTTCTTTTCATATTTTCTGATTAAATCCGAGGAGGTGATGCCATTGTTGGTCTTCCTGCTTTTCTTCAAGTGCAGGTCGTCGGCGTGGTGCACATGCACCATGTTGACCGAGAAGGGGTGACCGTCAATATTCATCGGCTTCTTCCCGTCATCAAACTTGATTTGGCCTTGCTCCACGACCGATTGGATTTGTTGTATAAACACTTTGCACTCGTTAGTATGGTGAGACGGGGAGTTGTGCCACTTACAATATTTACTTTTCTTTAGTTCATCGACGGGCGGTATCACATGGTTAGGTGTCAATTGGATTTGCTTTTCCTTGAGCAATAGATCAAATATCATGTCGGCCTTGCTGATGTTGAAATCATACTTCTCTTAATTGTCAGCTGGCTTCACCCACGAACACGTGATCTGTTTCTTGTTCCTAGTACATTTGGCTAGACTGACCTTTGCGTCGAACCCGCCATCCTCATCGAAGTCCGAAGGGGATGCATGGGCGTATACCACCTTCTTATGATACATGTCTCTTTTGTCTCTTGGAATCGGCTCTCATGGGCCGATACCCGCTGTACCAGGTGTGATAGACTCTCAAACTCCTACAATGAAAACTTATCTTTTATTGGGTACAGGAGCCCCTAGAATGCCATCTCGGCTAGTTGCACATCGCTGAGGTTTAGGATATAACACATACTCCTCACATCAGGAAACTGTTGATAGCAAAAAATGGCATTAATGGTCGAAATTGTCAAAAATACCAATTTTGGTAATTGGGACCGAAAATATGCTAGACCTGGCACAGGCTGGTCCAACCAGCCATGTATGCCTAGTCTGACCGACCATGTAGGCCCGGTCAGACCGGCCATATGGGTCCGGTCAGACCGGCCTAACCTGAGTCCGAGTCAGATTAATTGGTTTCAGGGTATTTTTATCTCTAATAAATTTTTAATGACATGGACTCGTATCAAAGTCAAATTAGAGCCCAAGCATGTCAAGTCCAACCCTTATAAATATAGAGGTAAGGCCGATTGAAGGGACCCCACGAAACCCTAATAGATCCAATTTATTATTTAACTTTAATCGTACCATCACTTTTCAATCTACTTCCTTGCCCTAGGATTAGTTTAGCACGTCCATCTTTATTGGTTTGCGCTGTAAACAATCCATTCACCATGTCGTAATCATGGTAAGCCTAGTTGATTCACCTGTGAATCACCCGTTTAATCCACGTAACGGATTTCTATCGGTTTGTATCGGTAATTCAGTCTCTTGGCCGAATTGCCTCTCATCTTTGGTGTTTTCTAGTGTTTTCATCTCCATATTACTCTCCAAAAGCCTCTGCATAAATCCATCTTCGACAAAATGGTCGTTGGACCCCTAGAGACCGATGTCCAGGAGCTGTCGATCTGACCAGAGGAAACACCCCTGTTTGACCAGCCCATGTCGTGTTGTCATCTGACGCGTTGGCACGTGTCGGTCTGACCGGGCTTCGTAGGAGGCCTCGGGACCATTTGTGCCGGACGGTGGAGCCTCTCCTTCGGAACCCTTCACGCCCTTCAGTTCGACCGGGGATCACCCTTTGGTCCGACTGACCGAAGGCCAAAGGTCACACAAGACACCGGAGTACCTCTCCGGAGAACTCCGAAGCCCTTTGAACACCTTCGGTCCGACTAGATCCCTCACTGTATGTCTGACCGATTGAAGGCCATAGGGACCCCTTCGGCCACCCCTTCGCATGGTACACCGGAGCCCCCTTCAGCCCAACCCTTTGCACTGCCGGTCCGACTGGCTGTATAGCGACAGTCTGACCGGCCTGTCTTAGCTGGTCTGACCGCCAATTTAGCTTCAGTCCAACCGGCCCTAAATTGGCCAGTTTGGTATTTTATCTACAATTCGGTTAGTTGAATAATATTTTGATATTGTTTAATTGCCTGGCGACTCCACCCTCCCTTGTCACTATCACGGTTCGTCGGAACGCGACGTCGGCATTTTGTCATGTCTAGGGTTATTTCTAGGTATCCAAGTGCTTTTGGATCGTTGAATCTATGTCAGTGAGTTGGTACTTTGATCGACAGATTTTAGCATCAACAGAAACCTTTGTGCATAATCTTGGACTTACTCGTCCATCTTCTGCTTTACTGCCATCAAATCGGTGAGCTTCATCTCATGTATGTCAGCGAAGAAATATTTATGAAACTTCTTCTCCATATATGTCCATCCTCTGACGGAGTTCTCTGACAGTGATGAGAACCATGCAAAGGCTGATCCTGATAATGACAGTGAGAAAAACCTGTTCTTCAGTGCTTCTTCAGCCGATGCCTCACCACATTGAGTGAGAAAACAACTAATATGCTAAATCATGGAGATCGAGTCCTGCCTTGAGAACTTGGTGAAGTCAGGGACCTTGTATCAATTTGGTAATGGCACCTAATTGAACCATTCTGGGTACGATCACTAATACATGTAGGTCTGGTCTTTGGGCTTGAGTCCAAGTTGTTGTTGAAGCAAGGCTCTAGGTCCCTCTCAGGAGGAGAGAAATCCTAGATCTGATCAAGGTGCACTAACACATTGTACTTTAGAGCGCTTGGAGTGCCAAGCTGGGTTGGTGGCTCCTTAATGCCTAGCTTTGGGAAACTGCGAGTGGGATAGGTGATTTTGTGCGGCTCAGCGATGAGGAGGCTAGCCAATTTAGGGATGTGGTTGACCTCCTACACCCAAACCCAAATACAAAGGCATGTCGCCTCCTTCTCATACAGGGAAACATCATCCACTTTGTCGAGGAGACAGCCATCAGCCAAGAGAATGGAAGTCGTGTCACCGCTCCAAGCGTGACGGGTGATCTCCTCCAAGCATAGCTGAGCTCTGAAGCAGAAGTTGGCGAAGGAGGCTTGGACCCTTCATGACCAAAGAATGAGATTCAACTCCAACTCTCACAAAGGCAGCCAATTGGCAGTAAGAGCAGTGACATGATCTTCAACCCATGAGAAAAACACCAAGAAGCTTCCTCCCAGGTGCATGAAAACGTCAACATCAAAAGGTTGGATGCAAAGATATTATGTGAGTCGGTGCTTGACGTGAGCCACTAAGGAGGCACTTCTAGGACTGACCACTGCTGCAAAGGCGTCATGTCGTAGAAAGCACCTTTCTAGCTGATCAACAGCATTGGGGGGATTCACCATCTTGGATAGGGCAGTCAGGCACTGAGCGTGGTGTACTAGTTGGTCCATTAGAGAAGGAGAGTGGTGTAGTGTAGGAAAGGAAGCTTTGTAGTGAACGTTGGGCAGTAGAGGATAGAAGCTAGTAGGTGGAGGATGTGGATGACTGTAGTGGAATACATAGAAGGAATTTGAACAGGTCCCTACATTGAGAAACGAGGTGCTTCTTTAAAAGACATCGGAAGCAATGGTCGGTGAGCAGGGAGAAAAAACAACTTATGTGGGTGGTGCATTGAACACTACAGGGATATGCTCCATTGTAGACCTGTTGAGCCGGATCCTATGAGATCTTAGACCTTTCATCACTGTCAACTCCGAAGGGTTAGAATCAGCGAAAGCCAATACATCCTTAGGATCATCCGAGCTGGAGTAATCGAGGCATCCCCTTGGGCTTTAGGGCGAAGAGCAAGGGGCAGGGAGACTTACCAGTACTAGATACTATTGGCGTTACAATCATTGAATCTAGGTGAGAAGGGTTCCTAGAGGGGATCGGCGACCCTGAGGTGGAGGGGCCTTGATAGGGGTTCGGGCTTGAGGACTCGTCGGGCTCTAGATATAGAGCTACAGACCCTAGGGTAAGGGACCCTTCTAGAGAGACGATGTCGAGGAGCCTAAGTAGCTAAGTCGAGTGAAAGTTTGGGGTTTGTGGCTTTGGGTGGATAGCGTGGAGGTGGTGCTGCTAGCGAGCCACCCGCCCGACCATTTGGGCAGTCGCTAGAGCAGAGCATCACTTGATTATGCTGCTCTCATGGTCTGAGCCACTAGTAGGCTATGACTTCCGGATCAACCAAATCCTGGTAGCTGAACCTTTTTCCACAAAAACTCTTTTCATGTTTTTGACGCCAATATTTGGTAAAAGTCCAGGACCCACCAGGGATGCCGCATGATCAATAGAAGTCAAAGAGGTTCGGTCAAACATGGTCAAAGAAGCACATCCATGTTGTTACAACGTCACCGGATGTAAAGGAGCCGATGGAAATAAAAGTGAGAAGTTAAAGGTGATCCAGAATTGGTTAAGTTAGATTGCTATGATGACAAGTCTTCGTACTATAAATATGTATGCCTTAGTTAGATTAAACACACAACTCTGCCAAACAACTCTTCGGCGCATCACCACCCTTGGCTTCCCAAGGTTAATCCCGGTGGGATTTGACACTCGGAGCTGGGCTACATCGTTCCGATCTCTAGTGAAGAGATGAGTCCCTCCACCCCTGACGATCGTATTGACTAGGTTAGTGTCTTCATGGCTGCATCAAGTTGATCTCTTGAGGCATAAGCTGAAACAGTATGATCACTGGTTTATCTCGGTGTATTGGCTAGGTCTATGGTTGCATCAGTTTGATCTCTTAGATTGATGTGATTTGGGTGTGGTATCCTAAGGCTTCATCGGTTAGGTTCAACATCTCTTTCTAGCGTATCTTCTTCATGCTATATACCGTTCATCTAAACAAATTATGCCTGATACTTTGAAGTATGTTAAGTTCATCACGACTAGCTACTGTCTTGGTAAAGTCCAATCTTGTTATTCTTATGATTTTGATGATATAGACATCTTATCTGGCATGTTTTATTTATTTCTATCGGAGTACAAGCCGATAGGTTATCTTCAATTCAACGACATATCTTATCCTCTATCGGGGAACGCTCATCGGCCCATATGCATGAACTTCCTATCTCATCGGCCGATGGCACATTCATCCCGATTGCTCTACCTTGGTCATCAGCCTCATGGACGATTGACATTATTCACTCATGATTGTTTTATCCTCCCCACAGTCATCGGCTTGGTAACCGATCGGCTTTGCTACTAACGATATTTTCTATGTTTCCTTATCAGTTGTATGGTCAAACTAATTGGCACGCCTTGAACCATTTTTATAAGATTGTAGGATCTGCACTGGAGTTAAGAAGATCTCCTAGGACATGAGTGTGTCAAAGTATGACCAAAAAAGACACCAACACATTTTTTCGGCATGCCTGATGGGACCTTTTCACCAACTCACCCATGGTGGGAGAAATCAACGATGACAACATCATCGCGATCACTCTGTACACACTGAAAGAATATCAAAGGGCAGAGATGTAGAAGCATGTGGATGATTTCCAGAAGTTGTGCCTGCAAGCCTACGGTATGACTCAGTCGGGTCCTATCCAAACGAACCCATTGCCAAGACCAGCTCTGGCCTTTAAGACTAGCCAGCTAGCAGAAAGCACTCATCGACAACGTCCTTCATCAAGCACTCATTAATCAATCTGGAACACTGGTCAACACCCTCCACGGTTTGATCAAGAAGACTGTTGATGGCACTATAGCCCACGAGCCACCACAATGGTCATCGTACCTCCCTAACGGCCAGACAAGATTACTGCAGAATCCACAGCTACTCGGTTGGCACCACAGTCGCAGGGTCCGATGAGGCTAGAGCAACCGTGGGCCTCGTTCGGACATGAAGGAAACAAGACGATCCAGTCATTGGCGCCCGCACAGGATCCACTGCAGAGAACACCATATGGCCCCGAAAGGGGTGCACCGGCACCACTTCCGGCATCTAACCCAAGACTACCAAGACAATAGATGCCTCACGTGACATATGATATTACAAGGAACGTACTATCAGACCTTGTGCCGCCAAGGAGGGAACCCGATGGTATTCCTCTGGGGTATCATTAGACTGCATATTATGGAGCATTGTCATACGGTTATGAGGGACAATACATGCATAATGTTGCTCAGTCGGACAAATATCAGCAGATCTCAATACCTGATCGACACCCTACACTGGGATAGCAGGAAGATGACTGGGTGAATCGGATAATAGAGGTTATTTGAGACTAATTTGGGTTGAATCCCAAAGAATAGATGTACATGTATCGGTGGCCTTACCCAGAATGGTTTGATCGAGTACCACTACTAGGACGATACAAGGTACCCAACTTCACCAAGTTCTCAAGAGAGGACTTAGTCTCCACGATCGAGCATATCAGTCATTTCCTCGCCCAGTATGGAGAGGCATCTGTCTATGAAGCGCTAAGGGTCCGATTTTTCCCGCTTTCTCTATCAGGATCGGCCTTCGCATGGTTTCCCGATGAGGTTAGTGACTCTGATGAAGAGGTCGGTTTGGCCGACTGGTCCAAGAACAAGAAGCGGGTTGCATGCCCTTGGGTGAAGCCAGCCGATAAAGAAGAAAAGTACAACTTTGACGTCAACAGGCCGATAAGATATTTGATCTATTGCTCAAAGAAAATCAGATCCACTTGTCACCTAACCACGTGATACCGCCCGCCAATGAGCTAAAGAAGAGGAAATACTGTAAGTGGCACAACTCCCCATCGCACCACACCAATGAATGCAAGGTGTTTAGGCAAGTACATCCAATCGGTCATAGAGCAAGGCCGAATCAAGTTTGACGATGGGAAGAAGCTGATGAACATTGATGGACATCCATTCCCAGTCAACATGGTGCACATGCACCACACTGACGATAGGCATGTGAAGAAGAAAAGGTGAGCCAGCAGCAGCATCACTTCCACAGACCTCATCGGGAAGTATCAAAGGAAGTCGAAAAAGAGGATGGACAGCGAAGACAACCACTGCTACTCATGTTTCAACCCCCAATGGAATTGTGAGTTCTTCAGGCTTTGCTGCAATGAGGGGCTATGTCTACCATCAATGGATGACTACCCAGGATGTGGTGCCAAAGGAAGGACAAGAGGTGATCATCGGCCACATAATATCCAGCTAAGGCCACGTGGTCAAGAATGCGTTCACCAAAGTTTGTCACCACCAAGGGTATCAGCGCTTGAGAGGCTCTACCCCATCAATTCTGAGGATGTCGGCTAGACGGCCGACGATGACAAAACCGCACTAGAGAACGCGCGATGGTGCCCAGTGGGATTTTCACAAGGAACCAAAAGAGAATGGTGCAATGTCTGTGGTAGAGAGAACTGAAGCCACAAAGGTACAACGAGGAAGCTGATCGGCCCTGCAGGATCAAAAGTGAATGACGAGTGAAAGATGAGGCCGATCACGAGGATAAGAAAGACGTGAAGGTAAACATGGTTTTCTTCCTCCTCACAGAATATCGAGACATCTCAGAAGATGATGCGGAATAGGCCGATACAATGGCCCAACTAATGTTGGTTTCGTTGCCAGTAGTTTTCAACAAACCAGAAGACTCTGGGCATCGACACCTTAGACCTCTTTATAACAAAGGTTTGTTCAATGGAAAGCCGATGTCTAAAATGATGATAGACGGAGGGACAGCTATCAACTTGATGCCTTACGCCACCTTTTGTAAGTTGGGGAAAACACCGAAGGCCTCATCAGAAATAATATGGTATTAAGGGACTTCGGCGGCAACTCGTCAGACAAAATGGGAGTGCTAAACACTGAGCTGATAGTTGGAACCAAGACCGTGCGACTACTTTTTTTGTCATACAGGGAGAATGATCTTATAATTTACTGTTGAGGCGTGATTGGATACATGCGAATTGCTGCGTCCCCTCGATAATGCCCTAGATCCTGGTCTAGTGGGTCAGTGATCAGGTGGAAATCATTCCCACCGATAGATCGATTAACATAGTAACAATCGATCTATCAATATGGGAGATGGAAGGAGTCATCTATCTGTCAGGGAAGGTTTGGGAAGGTAATTTTCTTGAAATATCGGATGATGGAGTCAACTCCGTCAATGAAGAGCAACCTAATCTCACCCTGTAAAGATGACATCGACAAAATGAAGGATGGACTTGGTCAAGGCTTCACCATAACCAACTACAAGAGAAAAGAATGACTTGGTGACATACAAGGCTAACCTTTGTGAGTACCCAAATTCCCCGATGAAACAAAAATATATTGAATACGACTACATCGGAGATATGGGAAGAGGTCGAATGAGAAATACTTAAGGAAATATAATTCCAAATCGTTAGGGCAGTTTTGGCCTCCTACCTCAGAAGTTTTGATGACACATCGGAAGTTCTGATCAAAAATAAATTCCAAACCGAGAGATCAAATCGGAAGTTCCGGTCCCAAATCGGATGTTCCGATGGAAAATATAATTCCAGACAAAGAGATCAAATCATAAGTTCCGATGGAAAAATTAATTCAAGGCCGAGAGCTCAGATCGGAAGTTCCAATCCAAACTAGAAGTTCCGATGAAATAATAAATTCAAGGCCTATAGCTCAAATTGGAAGTTTCGATCCAAACCAGAAGTTCCAATGCATTTTAATTTTTAAACCGAGAGCTCAAATCATAAGTTCTGATCCAAACCGGAAGTTCATATTAGTATAAAAATTCTGGAACTGAGTTTGAACTTGTCCAAAAATATTTAAAAAAAATTCTTTGAGCACAAAGTTTTGGAACAAAACCCAAATGCATCCCTCTTAATAGGACGGCGATCCTAGACTCAATGTGAAGAATAAGACAATAATTTTAACCTTTTGAGCCTATTTGGACCAAATGGAGCTTTTTCTCCAAATTTGTTTCAACAGAACTTTCTTTTCTTGTGAAATCTCTGCAATCATCTTAGCAACTTGATTAGTAGCATTTGATCAATAATTGTCATTAATACAACAAATAAAATAGGGGCCTAGGTGCACCTTGATGCACTTTCAATCTCCCCCTTTTGGTGATTGATGACAACATGATCAAAAAAGTGATAAACTTGATACAAGAGATGCAAATTTGACAATTTAGCTCCCCCTAAATGTATGCACAAGTTCACAAACAACACATATAGCATTTAGCGAATTTCTAACTAATCACATTAGAGATTCACAATTCATCACAATTAGCTCATATTTGCCACAAATCACAAGTTCATAACGATTAACATTAAACTTGAAGCAAATTAAGCATCCATGAAAGTTTGACGCATCCATGTCATACACAAGCATAGAGTAAATAGTGGTTCAACATTATTACAACCCAAGTGTTCATGACACGGAAAGAGAACCAAACTAAATAAACTAACTTGACTTCTCAGACTTTTCTCCCCCTTCGTCATCAAAGACACCAAAAAGAGAAAAAAAGATGGTGATCACACGGAGTCACTCTCTAGTTCTTCTTCTCTGCTACCGGAAGCATCCACAAAAGAAGAGGACTGATGAGGTTGAGGCTGAGGTGGAGGCGGAGGTGGCTACTGATGGACGACGTCCGTAGCTCCAAAGAAGTAGGCATAAGAATCATCACCAACTTCCGCTCCCACGGTATCATCAAACTCATCATAGCGAGTAGGCCAAGGTGCCATAGGAGGCGCACTAGCTCGCTACTAAGCTTCATTCACGGTTCGATAGAGCTCCCTGGATACCTCTCTCTGAGCATCAAAGGAAACTTAGATGCCACGGCACATGATGAATATCTTCGAGAGCATCCTTTTGATGGGAGAAGAGGAAGGCGAGGACCTGGATCTAGAGGCTTGACCACTGGACTGAGCTAGAGGGTGAGAGGATACTGGAGCTTCTTGAGGTGGAGCCTGACCCGGAGCTGGTGCCTTGGGCACCCTTGGAGTAAAATCGCAATGCTCCACTTCAGTGACCATCTTCACGTGAGTGACAGTTTTTATGACCCTCTGGATGTAAGGAGCATAGATGAGGCTCCTATTGGGTGACACTAAACAGTTCCAGATCTCACTCCAAAGAAAGTGAGCTACACTGAATGGAGGTTGATCCTCCCTCATGGCGCTCAACAGATTTCTGGCATTGGATAGCAAATGAGTGGCATCACCTTGCTTAGGTAGCAAGGTCTTCCTGAACATGTTGTTCAGTACCTCAAAGAAGGGGAGGAGACCCTTGGTCATCCCCACAAGATACAAATCTGGCTGGTAGAGGTACCTCACATGATCTTCCTCCAAAATTTGATCTTGGTCCAATCTATGACAATTGAGGTCATTTCGATCAAGCTCGAGAATGACAGCAAAGTCCGAGATGGACACCTCATAGTCAATGCCCTCAATCCTCCAGTGATAGGTGGGCTCATCATCCTCTATGGTCTAGAAGAGTGTGGTGTAGAACTAACAGACAACTTCTTCACACCAATATTGTTTCATCCCCATCAGACCAGAAAGGTGCTTGTCCTTGCAATCCTTGAGCACCTCACTGAAGACTGCACTGTTCTTCTTTCTTAGACTAGACCAGTTGATCCACTTCATGCTGGCAATTGGGTTCTTCTGAGGAAATATCACATAGTGATAATAATTGTCATGAAAAGTGTTGAAGAACCGGTAATCATGAGCATCCCTTTCATACACCCTAGGGTCCCCATTTCTGTCTCTGGCCACTCTGTTTGAAAACCTTGTGTAGTCACACTTCCTCCTGACTTGGTTAGGCAGAAAGGACACTGGCTTTCTTTTCAGAACAAGAACACGAGAGGCAGATGTACTAGCTGGGGCCGTCTCTTTGCCTTTGGACTGATCTCTGGCAACACCACTAGGGCGAGGGATTTGGAGACTGCGGCGAGGGACTTTCACACTAGGGCGAGCTGGCGACTGAGGAACAGAAGCAGGAGGATCTGTTTTCCACTTCACAATGCGCTTTAACCTGGCAGCTGAGGAGGGCGACTGATTTCCCTCGGGAATAGAGGGAGTGTATTCACTCCCCGACCCTGAGTCACCCCGGCGGGGCTGAGGGTCATGTCATTCCTTAGTGCAATGCTCCCGACCCATGGGAAAAGCTGCAGCCAGGAGTGGAGGACAAAATCAGAACTGAATTTAAAGTGTTGCCTGCATCAGAACTTCCGATCCAAGGATCAAAACTTTCGATGGATCGGAACTTCCGACATAGGGTAGGAACTTCCAATCAGCACAAAAGTGTGCAAAATCTTTCGATCTGCACAATGTATCTAGGTCACACCTAAACAAGTTCCTAGGAGAAATTTGAGCCAAAAAGAATGAAATTTCGATGGCTAAATCAAGGAGAAACCCAAAACTAGGGTTTGAGAAAAATACCCCAAAAACGATGAAAATCGATGGGGAAAAGAGCAGATCGACGCTCCGGAGGACGTCCTTGACTCCCCCTGAAGAGATCCTACAATTCCCACGGAGAGAAATGGCTATTTGATGTGGATTTGGTGTGCACCCGAAAGGAGAGAGAGGAAGCCAAAGGAGAGAAGAGAGGAAATGGGGGCCATTGAGCATATTTATACCAAGTCCCGATCGGAACTTCCGATCGGGCATTGGAACTTCCCACGCATCTAAAGATGATCGGAAAATTCTGATCGATCGGAACTTCCAATATGAAATCAGAACTTCCGACACAACTAGAAACACACAAATAGCCTTGGACCAAGAACATAACTTAGCTAAAAGAAAGCTAAGTGCCATGAACTTTTGGGCAATGCAACAATATTTCACCACAAACAATTCAAAACATGTATATGACCATAAAATTATCATGGTGTGGCATATAATCAGTCATTTACCGTAAATTTGCATAGGTAACCAATATCACCTAAAGTGGCATTTTCAGCATATCACAAGCATGACATTGTCAATGGAATAGGCATGGGATAGCATTTGACACTACAACACACTCATGGCATATGCAAGAGATGATTTGATGTTTATTGTAAAAATGTGGCCCAATACATGAGAAGGAGAGCAATTATTTACTCTCCCAATTTTCAACATGGGCATAATCAATATGCAAGAATTTCAAACTAAGTTACAAGAATCAAGGATATTTAGCTCATTTCTTAACTTGCAAAACCATTGCTCATCTAGAGGCTTGGTAAATATATCGGCGAGTTGTTTTTTCGGTTCTCACATGGCTTATGCTAATATCTCCCTTGTTCTCGTGGTCTCTCAAGAAATGATGGCAAATATCAATGTGTTTGGTTCTTGAGTGTTGGACGGGATTGTTGGCTATTTTGATGGCACTTTCATTGTCACACTTAATGGGGATTTTGGTCATGTTGATCCCAAAGTCTTTTAAGGTTTGTTTCATCCAAAGGAGTTGGACACAATAACTATCGGCTGCTACATATTTGGCTTCGGTTGTGGATAAAACTACATAATTTTGTTTCATGGAAGACCATGAAACAAGTGATCTTCCAAGAAATTAGCAAGTTTCATATGTACTTTTCCTATCCACTTTGCAACCGGCATAATCGGAGTCCAAATAGCCAATTAGTTCAAAGGTTGAGCCTTTGGATACCAAAGTCCTAGGTTTGGAGTGTGAGCCAAATATCTCAAAATTCTCTTAACAACTACCAAATGAATTTCTTTTGGTGCAGCTTGAAATCTTGCGCACATACAAACACTAAGCATGATATCCGGCCTAGATGCACATAAGTATAAAAGGGAACCGATCATGGAACGATATACCTTTTGATCGACGGCGGTTCATTCTTGATTTAGATCTAGGTGGTCGTTGGTTTGCATGGGGTCTTGATGGGCTTCGCACTTTCCATGCCAAACTTCTTCAACATGTCCTTGATGTACTTTGTTTGGAAAATGAAGGTGTCTTCCTTAAGTTGCTTGATTTGAAATCCCAAGAAATACTTCAACTCACCCATCGTGGACATCTCAAACCTTTTAGTCATCATCTTACTAAACTCTTCAGAAAAATTATTGTTAGTAGAACCAAATATAATGTCATCGACATATATTTGGCAAACAAACAAATCATCATTGAAATGCTTAATGAAGAGAGTAGGATCAGCTTTGCCTATTTCAAAGCCTTTCCTTAGGAGAAAATCCCTAAGGCATTCATACCATGCTCTAGGGGCTTGCTTGAGCCCATAAAGTGCCTTATGGAGCTTGTAGACGTGGTTGGGTTGGATTGGATCTTCAAATGTGGGTGGTTGCTCCACATACAACAATTCAGAGATTGGTCCATTTAGGAATGCGCTTTTCACGTCCATTTGATAAAGCTTGAAATCATGGTGAGTAGCAAAGGCTAATAATATTTGAATTTACTCAAGCCTGGCTATGGGTGCATAAGTCTCACCAAAATCCAAACCTTTGATTTGTGTGTAGACTTGAGCAACCAACCTTGCTTTGTTCCTTGTGACCATGACGTGCTCATCTTGCTTGTTGCGGAAGACCCATTTGGTGCCGATTACGTTTTGCTTTGGTCTTTCCACCAACTCCCAAACTTCATTCATCTTGAAGTTGTTGAGCTCTTCTTGCATGGACATTACCTAGTCTGGGTCTTCAAGAGCTTCTTCCACCTTGATAGGTTCTAAGGAAGACACAAAAGATTAACATTCACAAAATTTACAATTCTAGAACGAGTAGTTACCCCCTTTTGAATGTCTCCTAAGATGTTGTCGACGGGATGGTCTCATTGAATGCTTTGGTGGACTCTTGGGTGTTGAGTTGTTTCTTGAGTAACTCCATCTTGAGTTTCTTGTTTTTCCTCCAACAACACTTGCTCTTGAGTGGGATTTTCCTCTCGTTGAGTCTCTTGTTGATCTTCTTGTTGTTCTGTAGGCGCATCTTCTCTTGGACTAATGTCTCCAATAGGCATGTTCTTTATTGCCTCACATGGAGGTGCTTCATCACCTACATCACTTAAATCAACTCGCTCTACTTGAGAGCCATTAGTTTCATCAAATGCCACATCCCTAGTGACCTCAACAACACTTTTGGTTTTGTTGAATACACGATAGGCATGTGCATTTGACTCATATCCGACCAAAAAGCCTTCATCTACTTTAGAGGCAAATTCTGAACTTCTTGGTCGTTTAACAAGAATGTAACATTTGCTACCAAAAACTCTAAAGTATGAGACATTTAGTTTGTTACCGGTTAATAGTTCATAAGACATTTTCTTGAGAATCTTGTGGACGTAGAGACGGTTGATGGCGTGTTATGCAGTGTTGACGGCTTTGGCCAAAAAGATGTCCAAAGTCTTGTACTCATCTAGAATGGTCCGCGTCGCCTCCACTAGAGTTTGGTTTTTCCGCTCTACTACTCCATTTTGAGGTGGATCATATGGAGCGGAGAACTCATGCTTGATCCCTTCCTCGTCAAGAAAGTCTTCAATGTGAGTATTCTTGAACTCACCTCCATTATCGCTCCTCACTTTCTTGATCTTTACTTCATACTCATTTTGTGCTCTTCTTTCAAAATTCTTAAAGATTTCTTGTGTTTCTCCTTTGTAATGCAAAAAGAACACCCAAGTGAATCTAGAATAATCATCTACAACAACAAAACCATATTTGTTATCGCCAATGCTTATGTAGGCCACGGGTCCGAAAAGATCCATGTGTAGGAGCTCAAGTGGCCTCTTTGTTATCATGATATTCTTGGCGGTGTGTGGCACTCCAACTTTCTTTTCGGCTTGACATGCGCTACATAACCTATCTTTCTCAAAGACAACATTTGTTAGTCCTAGAATGTGATCCCCTTTGAGAAGTTTTGCCAAATTCCTCATCCCAACATGAGCTAGTCAGCGATTCCATAGCCAACCCATGCTAGACTTGGCAACTAGGCAAGTTTCCAGTCCCACTTTATCTTGTACAAAGTCGACAAGGTATAGCTTTCCCTTCAACCTACCCGTGAATGCCACATAACTGTCACTTTTTCTCAAAACGGTCACACCCTCATGAGAGAAGTTACAATTATATCCCATTTCACACAATTGCGAAATAGAAAGTAAATTGTAGCTCAATGATTCAACTAGAAGGACACTTGAAATTGGAAAATTACTTGTGATAGAAACTTTACCTACGCCCAATACCTCACCTTCTCCGTTGTTGCCAAACACAATGGTTTCATGTTGATGTTGATTTGGCTCAAAGGTGATGAACATATTCTTCTCTCCGGTCATGTGGTGGGTGCATCCACTATCTATCACCCAACTTGATTCACCGGAGGCATATTCCTACAAGATATTAGTTCTTTATTTTAGGTACTCAAATCTTTTTGGGTCCTTCAATGTTAGTAACAAGGACTTTAGGAATCCAAATTTTCCTAAGAGGTTTTTCATTTCTATTTCCTACAAATTTAGCAACCACTTTACCACGGTGGTTCCTCTTAACTAGGTATGAAGCATAAAAAGTAGCTTGTGAAGCGTGGGGCTTGTTGTTGGCCTTTTGTGGAGCACCCTCTTCCCTCACAAACTTGATTACCTCTTTACCCTTGTTCTTCACTCTAGGGGTAGACTTGATTTCATTAGGGTGATAAACAAGCCCATGCCTCTCAATATTACCTTGGGCGTTGAGCGCCTTGTATAGGGCATCCTTTGACTTGTAGGTCTTGATTCACCCATAGCTCACTATGGTGCCAAGCCTTTCATTCTATTTTCTTAAGATCTCTATTTCCTTCATGTTAGTCTCATATTCATTTAAATCAAATGTATAACATTTATCACAACAGTTACTATTGGAAGCAACAGAAGAAGATGGAATAGGGTTTGAATTAATAGACTCAAGTTTCTCATCTAGACACTTGTTGGATTCTTTTAGAATCACAAGTTCACTAGAAAGAGACTTGATAGTCTCTTTCAACTCAAGATTTGATTCATTGACTAACTTGTTATCATTAGTCAATGTCTCAACCTTTTCCTTCTCCTTAGCAAGAAGCAACTTAAGATCCGTATTCTTTTCCTTTTGAAGAACAAATAGCTCATCTTGATGTTCAAGAGTTTCCTCTTGTTTTTCAAGGGTTGCCTTTTGCTTCTCAATGGTTGCTTCTTGCAACACTGTTGTTTTTAAGAGTTCTTTAAATTTTAATTTACATGATCTACTCATGGATTTAAGCAACAACTCATTTGATTCATCATCACTAGAGCTACTATCACTACTAGACTCAAAAACATCATTTTTAGTTACCTTCTTGCTTCTTACCATGAAGCACTTGGGGGAGATGATGTAGTTGTCTTCGTCGCTTGACTCTCCAAAGAGTGAAGGCTTTGGAGTCTTGAGATGGGCAATGGCGACGGTGGCGACTCCCTTCTTAGATGAATCGGAGTCCGATTCCGATTCGGATTCAGAGTTGGAGTCCCACTCCTCCCCAATATGTGTGTGGCCTCTTGGCTTCTTCTTGTGGTACTTGTTCTTTCCTTTGTAGTCTTCATCCTTCTTCTTGGGACAATCCGCTATTAAGTGGTCAATGTCACCACACTCATAGCAACCTCTTTTAGATTGCCGCTTCTTTTTCTTGTCATATTTCTTATTATGCTTATCTTATCCACCCTTCTTCATAATTTCTTGAATTTATTGACTAGTAGGGCTAGTTATTCATCTTCACTTTCATCACTTGAGTCTTCATCCTTTTTATCTTTTAAGGCTACATCCTTGCTTCTATTTGTGTACTTGGCAAAGTCCTTCACCTCTTTTGCTTCTTCCTCCATTAGCTCATGTGTTACAATCCTTCCTAGCACATCACTTGGAGTCAATGTCTTGAAATCTTTCCTTTCTCGGAGAAATGTCACCAAGGTTGGATTCCTTGATCCAATTGCTCGGAGAAGTCTTTTGACCACAACATGGTCGGTCATATCTTTGCTTCCAAGACCTTTGATCTTATTGACCAACACCATGAGTCAGTCATACATCTCTTGGGGAGTCTCATCATCTTTCATCACAAATCTTCAGAGCTTCCCTTCAAGAAGCTCGATCTTTGACTCCTGCACGGATGATGTACCTTCATGGGCCACTTGCAATGTGTCCCATATTCCTTGGCATCTTCTATGCCATCCACCTTGTTGTACTCCTTGGAGCTCAAGGCGGAAAGTATGGCACTTGCCGCTTGAAAGTTACGGTGGAGGGCTTGTTCTTCTCCTGGAGTCCAATCCTATCCTTGAGCATCATAAACATCAAAATATAAACCATCTTTCACAATTCTCCATATTTCAGGATGCATTGAAAATAAATGCATTTTCATTTTGTTTTTCCATGTTGCGTATTGTGTACCATCAAAGTAAGGTGCACGACCCATGGGAATGGAACTACTATGAGAACTAGAATTTAGTTTTGAATAATCGAAAGGATATGCGGCTCCCCTTTTGTTGTTGTCGTTGCTCTTGGGAGAGATGGATCCATCAATTGTCTTGGTTGGAGATCTTTCCATATTTTCTCTTCAAGCAGTTAAGCTTAATCGAAGAGACCTGCTCTGATACCAATTGAAAGTTTCCTAGAGTGAGGGTAAATAGGCAATTTAATTTTTTTTTGCGAAAATAGTGTTCTGAGAAAATGCTTGATCGGAAGTTCCAAAATGTTATCGGAAGTTCCGATCTGTCGGATTTTTTTAAGCTTCTGATGGATCGGAAGTTCCGATATGTATCAGAAGTTCCGATCAGTGGATAGAAATCAACAAAATCAAAAACTTGTTTTCTGGAAAAAGTGTTTGAATAGAAGTGTGCACAAGTATACTAGGATAACTTTAACACATTGAATTTCTTTAGATCTACGTCAAAAGACAGATCAGGTGAAAATAAAGTTTGACTTAGTATGAACCCTAAAATAAATATTAACACAAGAGCACACAAGACAAAAGTTATATTTCCCGGAGTTCGGATCCACCGATCCTATGTCTCTGTTGAGGGACATCGAAAGGCAGGGTGTATTTCAACCCTTTCCTCACCAAGTCCTAGCCTTCGCTAAACTTGGGTTTTCTCTTCGTTTCCTTGTCCAAGCAAAGGGAAAGCTTTTAAAAACTTTTTCGGGCAACCACAAACTCCTTGGTTGCTCACGGAGTAACTCCTAGCCGTCTAGGAGAACGAATCCTCCAAAAGTAACAAATGTGTTTGAAGATTTTGCCAACTCAAACTTTTGTGCTCAAAGATTTGCAACAAAATCAACAAAAGCAACCCACGAAAATCTTCTCAAAAGAGCAGCAACAAAAACTCGAGAACATTTCTAATGTGCTCTCAAGGTGAATCACAAAGACTCGCACTATTTCTAGCCTTGAATCACAAGAGAGATTGAGGATGAGAGTTAGGGTTTTCAATTGAGAGAGTTTGGGGGCCAAAAGTTGTTGTACGAGTGAGTGGTGGGGTTTTTATAGCACCCCAAAAATTCTAACCGTTAGGGCAGTTTTGGCCACCCACCTCGGAAGTTCCGATGACACATCAGAAGTTCCGATCAAAAATAAATTCCAAACCGAGAGATCAAATCGGAAGTTCTGATGGAAAATATAATTCCAGACAGAGAGCTCAAATCGGAAGTTCCGATCCAAATCGGAAGTTCCGATGGAAAAATTAATTAAAGGCCGAGAGCTCAGATCGGAAGTTCCGATCCAAACCATAAGTTCCGATGAAACAATAAATTCAAGGCCGAGAGCTCAAACCGGAAGTTCTGATCCAAACCGGAAGTTCTGATTTATTTTAATTTTTAAACCGAGAGTTCAAATAGGAAGTTCCGATCCAAACCAGAAGTTCGGATCAATATAAAAATTTTGGAACTCAATTTGAACTTGTCCAAAAATCTTTTAAAAAAATTATTTGAGCACAAAGTTTTGGAACAAAACCCAAATGCATCCCTCTTAATAGTACGGCGATCCTAGACTCAATGTGAAGAATAAACAATGATTTTAACCTTTGAGCCTATTTAGACCAAATGGAGCTTTTTCTCCAAATTTGTTTCAACAGAACTTTCTTTTCTTGTGAAATATATGCAATCATCTTAGCAACTTGATTAGTAGCATTTGATCAATATTGTTATTAAAACACCAAAATAAAATAGGGACCTAGATGCACCTTGATGCACTTTCATGTATCATATCGGCCGACCACTAGTGCTCACTAAGGGGGCATCACGGTAGTCTTCCTACAAGAGGTAAAGTCAAATCAAACAAAAGAAAGGCGGTGGAAGCAAGTGAAAGGGTGAGTCAAATGTTTTACCTCAGGTCCCATATCAGCATCACCCAGGTGAAGCGGCCCCTGGTAAGTCGATGAAAAGCGGTTGAAGAGATGTTGCTTCAACTCACCCCACCATTGATGGAAAGCGACGGAGGTCTCTTGGTAGGTCATCCAGGAAACAAGATTTTCGGTAGGGATCCCATTGGTCATATGGGAAAGGCGATTCTACTCCAAGGCATTTGTGACTCTCCCGCGGGTTCGGATCTGATTGACAAAAAAGAGATGGGGCGGGAGCTGACCGAAGCCTAGTTGCCTTGAGAAGATCGATGGGTGGTAAAACTCATAGGAGCACTACTGAGGACACTTATCGGTAAAGTTAATATGGAGAAAACAAGGAAAAGTTATGGCTAAAAAGATGTGAAGGGATTCTTCATCTCGAGTCACATCGGGCAGAACTAGCCGATGAGGGCGTTCATACTCCGAGTAATATCCGAAGGGAAACCAGGTGGTCCGATCAGAGAACCTGAGGTAAAAGCTCTTGAAGAAAGCGACCAAAGTCACGGGGACAAAGGAAAAGCAAGAAAAAATGTTGTCGCATCGCCCAAATAAGAGCAGCAGCAATATGTAGGAATGGCCGATTATGAAAAATCGACAAAAATACAATTGAGCAAGAGGAGTCCCACCAATAACACCAGTCGTGTAGACACTAAGCCAAAGCTGGAGGAAACACCAACGACCTTTAGGTCGGCCGATGAACTTGTCGGCCGATAGGTTGGGCGATACAAGATGAAGGAGGCAATAGGTAGATCCTAAGAGTAAACGACCAAGGGGAATCCGCACGTGGGCGGAAAGATGTTTAGCTAAAAACTGAAATTGAAATGTTAGGGCCAGAGCCAATACGCAAAAGACAAACTCCTCCAGCCAGGGGTTGAGGAAAGCAATGTGTTCGTAAGTATCTACAGGAATAGTTTTCCTTGTTGTGCCTCATGATATATCGGCCCCTACTATCAGTTGACTTGATACTAAGATAGTGAGATGGTTAGAAGCGAAAGGAAATGGGATTGGTTGGTGGATCAATGTCGAGACAAGTTAAAAAAACATCAAGCAAAGTGGGACTCGTCGGCCCATGACCAAAAATGAAAGCTTTCAAGGCATCAGACCAGAAGTAACAAGACGCGGCCAACATAGGCTTGTTCAGATATGGCTCAGCAAGGGAATGCCGATGCAATGATTGATGTCAATCTCATCCCAAATGGCGTGGTAGGTGGTTGATACCCTAAGATACTAGTCACGCCAGCCATGGACATGAGAAGGGAAATTCCTAAAAATATTGTTCCAATCAGAAGGGGGACATGGAGGAATTCTTAAAGGGGATCTGATTGGTTTCGGTGTTTATAATATTAGTAGGATCGGGATTACCCATCGGACCTAAAAATTGTACGTCAGGTATTCGGCCATGGGATCAAAACTTGGTTCTGTAAGTTCTATAAGGGAAGAAAGTAAAGAAACCAGTAAGAAAAGGGAAATCAGAAAAGGAGATAGCGAACAAACCAAGAATGCCAAAGGCAATGAGGAAAGAAAGGAATGTCGAAGACCTACCTCAGGGATTGCATCCGTTGTAGCCATCGATGGAATCGTTGAAGTACGGAACTAACGAAGAAGACAACAAACGACAATCTCAAATAGTACTGGTAGCAGACAATAGCAGGCTCGAAAGGCTAGAAGGATGAAGAAGCACTGTGTGCGGAGGGCATAAAAGCGAGAAGAAGTGGCCAGCGGCTACTATAGAGAGAAAAGCGACCCCTTGCCATCCGAATCGAGCCAATCCTGGTATTTGGTCGGACCACTTCCAATGTTTGACAAAAGATAATCATGGGTACGGTTCTCAAATGCTAGAATGTTTGTAGGTCTAGGATTGGGGGAACATAATCTTTGGCCTAAAGATACCAATACAAAACTATGTGGATGAAACCTGGTCCGGCGCTACCACAAAGAAAAGTAAATGTGTCGGTCCAAGCAACATCCATCACAGGTGTGAACGGTTTGAAGAAG
>JAAALK010000019.1:0-48836 GCA_019279435.1 Zizania palustris
GCAGCATAGCCTGATCCCAAGTCCAGGTACAAGGAGGAGGGTTGCGTTAGGCGTGGCGAGCCAGCTATAAAAAACTTAGCCACTCAAATGGAAATGAAACCCAATAGAAAACCGTTGGGGCGTAACCCTCTTAGCGACACGCCATATCGGAACCCGGGTATGGTGTTAAATGGGCAAGGGCCGGGCCGCCACCCCCTTGGTGGCGCGCCGTGTCGTGATCTGGATGCGGTGTCAAGTGAGCAAGGATCGGGTCGTCGCTTCCTTAGTGGCGCGCTACATCGGTGCCCGGGTGTAGTGACAAATGTGCAAGGGTCTTCGCATCTGTCTCAACGGGTGCGAGGGGTAAGGAAGCTAGTTGAGCCGATTAGGATCCATGTAGGTAGTTGGAATGTAGGGTCCCTTACAGGTAAGCTAAGAGAGTTAGTCGATGCAGCGAGCAGGAGACGTGTTAATATCCTATGTGTCCAGGAGACTAAATGGAAGGGGCAAAAAGCGAAGGAGGTGGAGAACACTGGTTTCAACCTTTGGTACTCAGGAACAGTGGCAAACAAAAATGGAGTAGGTATCCTGATTGATAAGATCCTTAAGGATGGAGTGGTGGATGTCAAAAGGCAAGGAGATAGGATTATCTTAGTCAAACTAGTTTTGGGGGATGTGGTCTTGAACATAATAAGTGCATATGCCCCTCAGGTTGGTCTCAGTGAGAGCGAGAAGAGAAAGTTCTGGAAAGACTTAGATAGCATGGTCAGAGCAGTACCAACCAATGAGAAGCTTTTCATAGGAGGAGATCTCAATGGTCATGTAGGTTCAACAAAGGCAGGTTATGAGCTGGCTCATGGAGGTTTCGAGTATGGTTGTAGGAATAAAGAAGGAGAGGATATTTTGGACTTCGCTGTAGCCTACAACCTAGTGATAGCCAACACTTTCTTCAGAAAGAGAGACTCTCATTTGGTGACTTTTAGTAGTGGCCATCGTTCGAGCCAGATCGACTTCGTTCTCACTAGGAGAGAAGATAAACAAGCATGTTTGGATTGCAAGGTGATACCTGGAGAGAGTGTTGTGCCCCAACATAATCTCGTGGTGGCTGACTTTCGTTTTCGGATCCGTACCCATAGGGATAAACAAGCCAAAATTGCGAGGACGAAGTGGTGGAAACTCAAAGGGGAGACATCTGAAGTTTTTAAGGAAAGAGTTTCTGTGGAGGGCGCTTGGTCCAAAGAAGAAGATGCAAACAACATGTGGGTGAAGATGGCAACTTGTATTAGGAAGGTGGCGTCAGAAATGTTTGGAGTGACCAAAGGGAGCAGAGGTGAACCTAAAGATACTTGGTGGTGGACCGAGGATGTTCAAAAGGCAATAAAGGAGAAGAAAGAATGTTACAGGAGCTTGTTCCATGACAGGAGCGCGGTCAACATAGAGAGGTATAAGGTAGCAAAGAAGACTGCTAAGCGAGCTGTGAGTGAGGCAAAGGGTTGAGCCTATGATGATCTTTACCAAAGACTAAGTACAAAAGAAGGGGAGAAGGATGTCTACAAGATGGCTAGGATTCGGGAAAGAAAGACAAGGGACCTCAACCAAGTTAAATGCATTAAAGATGAGATGGATCAACTCTTGGTGAAAGGACAAGACATCAAACAGAGGTGGCAGAGGTATTTTGACAACCTTTTCAATGGTGAGAATGAGACTATGGACACCCAATTGGATGACTCCTTTGATGATTTAAATAGATGCTTTGTACGCAGGATCCAAGAGTCAGAGGTCAAAGAAGCTTTAAAGAGGATGAAAGGGGGCAAGGCGATGGGTCCGGATGGCATCCCAATAGAGGTGTGGAAATGCCTTGGGGATATTGCTATCGGTTGGCTAACCAAGTTGTTCAACCATATTTTTCGATCAAACAAGATGCCCGATGAGTGGAGGAGGAGTACATTAGTACCAATCTTCAAGAACAAGGGAGATATTCAAAGTTGTACCAACTATCGAGGGATTAAGCTCATGAGCCACACTATGAAGCTTTGGGAGAGAGTTATTGAGCATCGCCTCAGAGGAATGACGCATATCACCATGAACCAATTTGGATTCATGCCTGGAAGGTCAACCATGGAAGCAATTTTTTTAATAAGACAGGTCATGGAGCGGTTATAAGGAGCAGAAGAAGGACTTGCACATGGTTTTTATCGACTTGGAAAAGGCCTATGATAAAATACCTAGGAATCTCATATGGTGGGCATTGGATAAGCATAAAGTCCCAACAAAGTATGTTACGCTCATTAAGGACATGTATGACAAGGTTGTGACTAGTGTCCGAACAATTGATGGTGATACAAATGTTTTCCCGATTAACATAGGACTACATCAAGGTTCAGCTTTGAGCCCTTACCTATTTGCCTTAGTGATAGATGAGGTCACGAGGGATATACAAGGAGATATTCCTTGGTGTATGCTTTTCACTGACGATGTAGTTCTAGTAGATGAAAGCCGGGAAAGAGTAAATAGAAAGCTAGAGTTATGGCGTCAGACCCTAGAGTCAAAAGGATTTAGAATTAGCAGGACCAAAACCGAGTATATGAGATGTGACTTTGGTACTACAATTAGTGAGGATGGAGATGTAATCTTGGGAGGCCAAGTAGTACCAAAGAAGGACACCTTCCGTTATTTGGGATCGATGCTTCAGAGAGATTGTGATATTGATGAAGATGTTAGCCATAGGATCAAAGCGGGGTGGATGAAATGGCGTCAAGCATCGGGAGTCCTATGTGACAAGAGAGTGCCACAGAAGTTGAAAGGCAAGTTCTACAAGACGGTGATTAGGTCTGTTATGTTATATGGGGCTGAGTGTTGGCCTACTAAGAGGCGGCATATCCAACAACTATGTGTCATAGAGATGCGTATGTTGCGTTGCATATGTGGGCACACAAGATTGGACCGAGTGAGAAATGATGACATATGCGATCGGCTAGGAGTAGCACCAATTGAAGAAAATCTTATGCAATACCGGTTGAGATGGTTTGGCCATGTCCACCGGAGACCCCCAGAGGCACTGGTGCATAGAGGTATCATAGGACGGGTCAATAATGTGAGGAGAGGTAGAGGGCGACCAAACTTGACATCGGAGGAGGCAATCAAAAGGGACTTGAAGGAATGAAATATCCCAAAGGAGTTGTGTTTGGATAGAAGTGCTTGGAAAGAAGCTATCCACGTGCCCGAACCGTGATTAGGCCTTTTCCCTTTTAGTGCTCTTAAAAGCTTTCCCCCCTTTTTCTCTCTCCCTCTCTTTTTAGTGACTTCTTGTTGGGTTTCAACTCTAGCCTACCCCAACTTGCTTGGGACTAAAAGGCTTTGTTGATGTTGATGTTGATGTAATAATGTGGTCTGCGAACCACGAATATTTGCCCGTATGTACGTTGTCGCATGATGAACCTCTTGTTATTATTGTTTTTCTATGGAAATTCAATAATGTTCCGATTTAGTAAATCGGGGCGTCACACTAGGCATGCCCCGGGAGCTGATCGAACATGAACTCCATGTAAACCCGGCCGCCTAGCTGGTCAAGCAAAAGATGCGGAGATTTGCGGAAGACCACAAGAAGGCCATTAGGGAAGAAGTGACCTGCCTCTTAGCAAGAAGGCCATCAGGGAAGAAGTGACCCGCCTCTTAGCAGCAGGATTTATAAAAGAGTTGCAGCATATGGACTGGCTAGCCAATTCAGTCCTTGTAAGGAAGAAAAATGGGAAATGGAGAATGTGCGTTGACTACCCTGATCTCAATAAGAGGTGCCCAAAAGATCCTTTCTCGCAACAACGCATCGATCAAGTCATCGACTCGACTGCTAGCAGTGCCCTCCTATGCTTCCTAGATTGCTATTCAGGCTACCATCAGACCATTCTAAAGGAGAAAGATCAAAAGAAGACAACATTCATCACCCTATTCGGCACCTACTACAACACATTGATGTACTTTGGGTTGAAGAATGCGGGAGCCACATACCAGTGAACTATTCAGCGTTGTTTGGCTGTCCAGATCAGCCGCAACATCGAGACATATGTCAACGATGTGGATGTCAAAACCAAGAAGCCTAAAGATCTTATTCTTGATTTCCAAGAGACGGTGAACAACCTCCGCAAATTCCAATGGAGACTCAACCCAAAAAAATGTGTGTTTGGAGTCCTGACTGTGAAATTGCTCGGGTTCATCATCAGCTGTCAAGGCATTGAGGCAAACCTAGAGAATATCTCGGTGATATTGAATATGGCAAGGCCTAATAACATCAAACATGTTCAATGTTGACAGGCTCTATGACCTCCCTCGGCCGGTTTATTTCACAACTAGGAGAGCGCGGAATACCGTTCTTCAAACTGCTGAAGAAAGAAGACTTCGTCTGGACACCGGAAGCTGAACATGCGTTCTTTGACCTCAAGAGGTTCCTGAAGAAAGGACTCACCTATCTGGTCCAAATACCAGTATATTTCATATCAGAGGTCCTCGGGCCTTCGAAGGTCCGATATCCTCAGATGCAGAAGCTCCTATATGCCATCCTCATCTCCTCTCAGAAGCTTAAGCATTATTTTCAAGCTCACTCAATGGAAGTGATTACAGAGTTTCCTCTTGGCAACATTCTTCGGAATTAGGATGCCACAGGACGAATCACCAAATGGGCCATTGAGCTCAAAGAATACACCATCAACTTCAAACCACGCACCACCATTAAGTATCAAGCACTCGTCGACTTCATCACCAAATGGACTGAGTTTCCGCTCCCGCCGAAAAGTGTCATCCAAGATTACTGGATCATGTACTTCGACGGGTCCCTTAGTCTTGAAGGAGATAGAGCCAAAATACTCCTAAGGTCTCCTCAAGGTGAAATTTTGAAGTTTGTCTTTCGACTGCTATTCGTCGCATCAAACAATGTAGCAAAATATGAAGCCCTCCTTAACGGTATTCGCATCACCATCTCCCTTGGAGTAAAGCGACTAATGGTGTACGAAGATTCCAAGTTGGTAATTAGTTAGCTGAACAAGGATTGGTCATGCACAAATGAGAAGATGGATGCTTATTGTCAAGAGGTCTGCAAGCTAGAAGGCAATTTTAGCGGCCTCGAGTTTCATCATGTCCCTTGGGATAGGAACTCATATGTTGACTCGTTGGAAAAGCTTGGGTCATCTCGAATGCTACTCCCTGGCACTTTTCTTCAAGAGATCCCAAAGCCTTCTATCAAGGCTAAAGAATCACCTTCATAATCACCTCCAAGATCCCCCAAGACAAAGATGTTGTGATTTAGTTATCTCGAAGGAGAAAGCGATATGTCTTAGTAGGATCAGAATTATATAAAAGAGCCGTGTCGACCAGAGTGTTGCTAAAATGCGTCGACAAGGCTGAAGGCTTGAAAATATTAGAAGAAATACATTCCAAGAAGTGCGGGAACCATGCTAGAGCCCGTACACTAGTCGACAAAGCATTCAAATCTATGTTTTATTGGTCGTCTACCAACCTGGACGCTCGTATATTGGTCCGCAACTACAAAGGTTGTCAATTATTTACTAATCAACATCACCTCCCTGCTTAAGTCCTCTAGACCATTCCGTCTTCTTGGTCATTCACATGCTGGGGGTTGGATATGGTCGGACCGTTCCCAAAGGCTCCCTAGGGGTATGATGATCTTTTTGTGGCCATCGACAAATTCACTAAGTGGATTGAAGTAATGCTGGTGAAGATGAGGACCGCAAAAAAGGCTGCGAAGTTCCTTCAAAGTATAGTTTACCGATTCGGAGTCTTGAACCAAATCATCACTGATCTCAAGACCCAATTCACTGGTAATGATTTATGGGAATTTTGCGAGGAATGGTGTATTGAGGTCAAGTATGCTTCAACCACACATCTCAGGGCTAATGGGCAGGTCGAGCACACCAACGACATGATTCTACAAGGGTTGAAAGCGATAGTGTTTGATCCTCTTCACAGTTACGACGGTCGCTGGATGAAGGAATTGCCCGTTGTTCTCTAGGGGCTTCGCACCCAGTCAAGTAGGGCCACTGGTTGAACTCCTTTCTTTCTAGTCTTTAGATCAGAAGCCGTCCTACCAATGGATATGTTTCATGAAAGCCCCAAAGATTCTCCAATATGAAGAAGGTGTCGCCGAACAAACCCGAGAAGTAGGGCCACTGGTTGAACTCCTTTCTTTCTGGTCTATGAAGCTTGTCAACGGTTTGGTAATATTCAGGTCGCTCTTGCATCTTTACTTAACCCTATTATCAAACCATGGTCGTTCTAATGTTGGGCCTTGGAATTCATCGGCTAAATTTATCCTTTCTCTTCAAAAGGGCATCGGTTCGTGTTGATGGCTACAAATTACTTCACCAAGTGGACCGAGGTCGTGCCTCTCAAGAACATAACTCATAACGAAGTAACTGATTTCATCTTGAAGCACATCATACATAGATTCGGTATTCCCCAAACTCTCACTACAAATCAGGGTACTTCATTTATTGCTAAAGAAGTGAGAGACTTTGCTGAATTTTATGGTATTAAGTTGATAAACTCTTCACCATACTATGCTCAGGCCAATGGTTAGGTCGAGTCTAATAATAAAACCATAATTAAGCTCATTAAGAATAAAATTGAAGAGTTCCCTAAAAGGTAGAATGAAGTGCTTTTTGAGGCGTTATGGGCTTGTAGAGTCGCAAAGCATGGTGCTACAAAAGTTAGTCCATATGAGTTAGTATATGGACAAGAAGCCATTCTACCAGTAGAGGTAGATCTTGGCTCATTAAGATTTCTTAAGCAAGATGACTTATCGGTCGATGAATATGAAACTCTTTTGAAGGATAATTTAGAAGAAGTGACTGATAAGAGGTTAAGGGCTCTAGAAGCCATCAAAAAAGATAAGAGGAGAGTAGCTAGAGCCTAAAACAAAAGAGTCAAAACAAAATCATTTTAAGTTGTTGACTTGGTTTGGAAGACGATTTTGCCCTTAGGCACTAAAAACCTCAAATTTGGTAAATGGTCGCCAAGTTGGGAAGGTCTTTTTAAGGTAGCTGAAATCGCTCCAGGTAATGCATACTTATTAAAGTCTCTACAAGGAGAGCGGTTTCGAAGAGCTTTGAATGACAGGTATTTGAAAATGTACTTCCCAAGTATGTGGCAAAGTGATTGAAGTGTCAGAAGGCCGATATGGAGTGTATCATCCTTAACCCGTTGTGCTTTTAGCCTACTAAGTTTTTCTAAAAGGCAAGGATGCATGTGTTGATAGCAAAAAATGGCATTAATGGTCGAAATTGTCAAAATATCAATTTTTGGTAATTTGGGCTGAAAATATGTCTTCCCTGGCACAAGCCGGTCCAACCGGCATGGTAGGCCAGTCCGACCGTCCATGCAGGCCTCGGTCAGACAAGCCCAATGGGTCTGGTTAGACCGGCCTAGTCCGAAGAGTAGAGATAAAAAGTGGATTTCGGTTTGATTTTATCTCCAAGCAAAATCCCAACTAATTTGGCCGAATCCTACTTGATGTAGGCGCCAGGGAGTACAAGTCCACCCCCTATAAATATAGGGGTGATGCCGATTCATAACACCCCACAGATCAATACTTCAAAACCCTAGTTTTGAATCGTACGTCTACTTTTCATCTACTTTCCACATTAGTTCAGTTCATCTTCGTGGGTTTGCGTTGAAAGCCCTCTGTGCATCACGTCGTAACTGTGGTAATCCTTGTTGATTCGCTTGTGAATCACCCGTTTAATCCACGTAACGGATTTTTATCGTCTTTATCGTTTTTATCGGTTTTTCTAGCTACACATGGAAATCTGGTCTCTAGGCCGAATTGTATTTGATCTCTTACTGTTTTGTAGAGGAATCACTTCTAAAATCATCGCCAAGAGGTTTGGGAGCGATTGGCAATCGTTTACAGAGTCACTGGAGCCTTTAGGCAATCAGACCGGAGCCTGTCGATCTGACCAATAGGGCTTCACCGGTCTGACTGAGCATTACCGTGTCGAGCCATCAGGTTATTGCTGGCACGGTGTCGCGCCCCGATTTAATAAATCAGGACTTTTATTGAAATTCCAAAGAAAATCAATAAACCAAGACGTTCATCAAGCGACCACGTACAATACGGGCAATCATTCACGGTTCGTAGACCGCATTAATACAAAAGTGAATAAAAGTGAAGAGAAACTAATAAAATAAAGGGTCCTAGATGAACGCCTCCTTCCAGTCTCGCCTTGACTGGGTCGCTACTCCAGACCTTCATCCTCCTCGTAGTAGACGGGCTCTGATGGTGTAAGTCAACGGGGTCAGTACAAACGTACTCAGCAAGCCACCGAATGCAAATATAATGCAAGGTAATAATAAGGGAGATAGTGGCTAATTTTGCGGAAGCGCGTAATTTGTAAAGCAATTCAATGTGAACAATTTATTAGTACTGAAACATAAACATGGGTATGCATCATCATCTTCTAACTCGAGGGGTACAGTCAGCCCCACCTCGCTCAACAGTCCTTACATGCCATGAATAACTCGACCATTCAAATAATTGTAAACTAACTGCGAGTAGTCACACAACCCGCCCTTGACCGTGGGCTCGGCTTTTCGAAAAGATTAAATACTCTGATCAGATATGTACCACTGTACCCACAAGGCACGCACTCATCACTTACACCAAAGTGTAACGAGATGACCCATTCCACGGGAACTCGTGCCAAAACCTTCCATATGGTCCTCCTCGACTCAACAGCACCCTCTTATGGGTTTCGTATCGTGTCTCGACGCGTCGAGCCTCACCATACCCCCCTTGAGCCTCGTCGGTACAAGTCGCCAGCAGGCTTGCCCCTTGCCCCCTCCACTATGGTGCATCGAGTCGGATTGTTCCAGACTTCCAGTTAGGACTTGCCCATTAGACTTGTGGTTGGTACGGAAGTACTTTGCAACAGATCCCACAAACCGGTCCTTATAGTGCCCCGGGTGCGACCAACCAATTCCCGAGCTTGCACCCGGAACCCACCATACTTATAACTTAGCCAACTCCAACAGAGTCTAGAGACAAGAATAACGGGGAACTTCATATAACAGAATCCATATATCTATGACTCATTATTTTTATCATATAACAGTTGTGCCGGTACATTGGGCACTAGCTAATATAATATTTGTAGAGTGACAAGGAGTTAATGCTCAATAAGCATGGCTTGGGTTCGCACACAAGAACGGGGATCTAATAAATATAAGTGTAGGGCTTGATGTTTGACTAATGCAATATTATCCTATGAGTTGTAGCGATAGTTATGAAAAACTAGGCTCAATGATGATCAACTATTTCCACAAGAGGGTTCGATGACTTGCCTTGCTCCGCGAATGGTGAAGGTGGAACCTCGGGGTAAAACTCAGGATCTTCGACGGCGTCGTAGTCTTCTCGATACGGAAAAGTAAACACAACATTCAATCAACAATCCAAAAGAAATCATTCATACAAACATACAAGTTGTTGTTGGATTAAGTAAAGGAGATAGGGTCTTAACTTTTAGGGATTTGTTACTTAAATATTTAAGATTAATTTTTAATGAGATTCCTTAATTTTATAGCTTGATATAATTATTTTTCCTAAGGGGGTTTTTATTTTCCCTTTTTAAAGTTAAAGTAAAAAGGTATAGAATAACATTATTACTATTTTTAAAATACTGAACTTAAGTTATTAGGTCTCCTGAGGTTTTTGTATAAGTTTTTATGATATTCATGTAAGGGGTTGAGTTTTTATTATAAGAATTAAATAATTACCCTAATAAAATTATTTAATAGAATAAAGTGGGCATAATGAACATTCTGTTTTTATTGCATTAAAACAGTGGAATAAAGTCATTAAGTCCTCTGAATTTAATATATACATTATTAAAGGTTTTTCTGAATTATTTAAATGAGATAATAATTAAATCCTAAAGGGGTCTTTTCTTTATTATTTAATAAGATCATTTTTTGCAAATAAATATATTGTTTTTATTGCATAAAAGTGTAGAGGATGAAAAGACAAATCTTCCAGAATTAAAATGGTGAAATTTGGAGTTAATTTGAGCAAGATATAAATTTTGGAAGTTTAAAACATTTTCTGAATTTTATTTAAACCAGAAAACCTGCGTGGGTCCACGGTGAGCCAGGTCCACCATGGACCCGCGCACTGTGCGCGTGAGCCGATTCAATCTGGCCCGTCTGATCCAGATCGGGCGGCCAGATGTGAGGCGGGGCACTTAAGTCACAACGGACGGCTGTGATTAAAAGAAATCTAACCGATACGCGTGGACGCACGAGATTAAATCTGGATTTTAAATAGTGATTGACGACTCTGATTAAATGGTACCGGTTTGGTTTAGATCAAGGGCCAGGATTAAATCCCACGAGGATTTAATCCGGGCCATCAGATCAAAATCGTGCGGTCCACGAGGGATCCGGCACGGCACGCTTAGAAGGGGGCTGGTTAGCCCTTCTTCTCCGGCTCTGGTGACGCTACGGCGGTAGATTCCTGGCGAGGGCGAGGTACTATGACGCGGTTGGGGTCAAAATGGAAAGGTGAGCATACGGGGAACCCAGGCTTACCGGCGGCGATGACGTTGGAGTAGTGGCGGTGGTTGGTGTCGAGGAGAGGGAAGCGGTGTCCTTCGGGATCAACGGCGGTGACGGGTTCTAGGGGTGTTCTGGCCCAACAGAGGTGGGGCCAGGGTAGAGGGGGCGATGACGGTCCCGGCGGTGGCCTCAGCGAGGGCGGCGGTGGCCCGGAGCGCCGGCGATGGGCTACCGGAGAGAGAGAGCAGAGGGAAAACCGAAAAGGAGGGCGGTGGCCTTCGGGATTGCGCCAACTAGGGCTCGGGTGGTGTGCTCAGGTTGCGGCGAGGCTGGGGTGCTCTTATGGGGGCTCGCCGATGTATAATTGGTAGGCTACCGATGCGAATCCGAAGGGATTCCATCTAGCGCCGGCGAGCTTTCCTAATGCTCGGGTTTATGCCATTTACGGTGAAGGCACGTGGGGAACTGCGGGAAAGCGATCACCGGAGATGGGGGGATCGGGATCCGTGGTTGGATCGGCGGGATTTGTCGGCCAGCGGCTAATAGGGCATGGGGCCGACGAGAATGGAAGGGGGAGATCCCCTTCCATGGTATCAGATGAATCTGACAGGTGGGTTCCACCTGTCAGCGAGCGCACGCGAAGGAAAGAGGGGATGATAAGCGGGCAAGGCCTAGCAGTGACAGAAGAGGGGGCGCGAGAGACTGACGTGTGGGACCGGCCAGGCGCGAGCGGGCGGGGAGCGAGGGAGGGTGCGCCAACAGGTGGGTCCTGCCTGTCGGTGGGCGCGGCCGGACTGGGCTGGGCCGAAAGGCTTTGAGGGGGAAAAACGGGGTTGTGGCCCATTGTTATTTTAAATCCTTTTTCGATTTAAATTAATTCCAGAAATTCATATATTTGCTTAAGGCTTGAAGCTCTGTTGGAAAAATTTTGTAAAAATTCTCAAAAATATTTCTTAGCTTCTAGATTCCACCATAAATTTTTCAACTATAGATTTGAAATATTTCTCCCTGATTTGCTTTAATTGAGTTATTTTTAGCCTTTTTCTTTAATCTAATAAATCATTTATTCCAGAAAATTCATTTCCCTTATTTTTATTACTATTTTAATTCTGGGGCTGTTACAATCCTATCCCCCTTACAAAGAATCTCGTCCTCGAGATTCGAAGCGAACCTCGGGGAAACTAGGGGACGAGGTTCCATGGGAGCTCCGGATTAGGAGAAGGAATTACATCAGAAGTAGGCAAAGTGATCTCTGGATCTGGTTTGGTTGAGACCAAAATGGGAGTGTCTTTGGTTGTATCTGGGTTTGCTTGAGCAGAGTTGTGGTGATCTAGGGTATGTCCCTCTGGACTTGGAATGGAGGATGATGACTGCTTGGGGTAGGAGCACTTGCTGGAGTAGTGGCCTTCTTGGCGATAGTTGAAGCACATAATTGGGTTGCCGTTCCTGTCCCTCTTGTATCTGGTAGCTTGTGCTGGTGTCCTTCTGGCTGGCGGTGCTTGGGGTGGGATGCTTGAGCTTGGTCCTCCCAGGGTGGTCCGTGGCTTGGCAAGGGTTGGGGCTTGAGGCGTAATCACTCTGGTTTCCGGTAGAATTGCTTTGTTCACCAATCTTTGAAAGTTGGCGAAGTCCCCGTAGATTAGCTGAAGGGAGAGCTCGTGTTGGTGTTGTTGGAGATGGAACAACTGTGCCTACTGCTCTTGCATCTATTTTTGTTGTTGTTGCATCTGGGTAAGCAGCGTGGTGATCAGTTGGTTTTGTTTTGCCATCATCTCTGCTAGTGTGGGATGATAGGCAACGGGGGTCTACTGTTGTCCAGCTGCACCCCACTGAGGCAGATTGCCTGAGGGGTTTCCGTCACGTGGGGCTTCTGATCCTTGGTCGTTGGCCATCCTGAAGTTGAAGGGTTCAAAAAGAAGGTGGCAAAAGTTAAGGGGAAATTGTTACTGATTTTATTGCCCAAGATGAATAGTTTGACCTAGATGCTTACCTATCTAACTTTCACACGTATGCCTTATATTATTTTTAATATAAATGATTTATCATGTATTTTATTCACACAACATTCATGTTGTAATATATTTTATTAATTAGTGTTAGAGGTTTAAGATGAAATGATGTTGATTATATCTTATTGAATTCCTTGGTACCCAAAATTCCGGAAAATTTTTGGAACGCAAATTAATGCTTAGGAGAATTTTTTTAGGAAAATACTCTAGCTAATTGTTATTTTTAATTGAGATTTTTAGGCTTGTATTTTAGCTTTCCTTTTTCTTGTTTTATACTGAATCGTTTTCTTGTAATTAATTTATTAATTACTTTATTTTATTTCTAACGCCTGACGAGGATCAAGGCGTTACAATTCTAACTTCCTTAACAAGAATCTCGTCCCGAGATTTGGAAAGGCTAGAAATAGAAAGCCATGGATATGCTTCAGCTATGAATCACTTCTTTACACCAGAGGTTTTAAGTCTACATCTTCATAGATTGGGCTTGGCTAAGTTAGGGTTTTCTTGACAATTTTTCTTGACTTCATGTTTGGAGTTGATCTTGCAGATCGGCGACGAACGAATCATGTTGAGTTGAAACTAGAGGTAGATTCTTTCCTTCAGATTGGGACTATGACCTGATAGGTATAGGAGGAAGAGGGAAATGATACTAAGCTTTATTTCCAAAATGTGTCGTTCTTGCGATTACATTTATTGTGTTTTATTTAATTCTTCACTCATGCCTTATATTTGACATGAGTGGCAATACAAGCAGGTAAAATAAAACAATCAATCATAAAAACTACGTCTATGGTAACTCAGGGGATGACTTGACCACGGGCTCGACGGAAACGGTCGGGGTGGTGGAACTGGAGGGTCCGGCGAGAGGTGCGCTGCGGGAAATCTTCTTAGGCCTCACGGTGGGGATCCAAAGTGATTTCCGCTTGCGAGGCGGAAGAGGGGCGATCTCCTCGAGATCCTTCTTTAGTTCCTTGAGCTGCTGGTGGAGGTGGGTGTTGACTATGGCGCCTTGGCGTAGAAGCTCATTCTGACGCCTCAACTCTTCTACCTCGAGAGTCAGCTGGGGGTTCTGCTGGACTTGTCAACGGAGCTCTGCATTCTCGCGGTTCAGGTTCTCCGACGAGTGGCGGTAGAAGTCAATGTTGTCGTGTTGGCTATCTTCATCGAGGACGGCCTCCGTGTTAAGGTTGTCCATAGCCTCCAAGAGTCTCATCGTGCGGGCGATGGCGGAGTTGCTCTATGTGAGGGAGCTGATGTAGATACTGCAGTGACTCCCTGGTGTGCGCATGGGCATGAAACGGTAGATGGTGTCGTGGAGGTGGCAGTCGTACACCAATCTAAGCTTAGCGAGGGCCTGAAGAGTGGCGCGCTGGCTGGCCACCACGAAGGAGGGTCCTTCGACTCCATGGGTGTAGAAGGGAGGCTGCGTGGGGGAGGGGCGGATGACGACCGTGACCTCACAGTAGCTCTCGTTTGCATCAGGAAAGATCCCGTGGAACGCGGGCTCATGGACGAACCCGAGGAAGTCGACGAGCCTACGAAGCTCGCGGATGAATCATGCCTCGTCACGGAGAGTCCCGCTCATGGTATGGACCGGCATCTACAAAAGAGGGAAAGTTTTAGTGAAAATCTTAGAAGATGAGAGGTTTAAGTAATTTTGTAAGAAATTACGGTTAATACAAGTCCTAAGGTCAGGTCTGTTTGGCTTCCTACAGTCAAGTTGGCTCTGATACCATCTTGTCGCGCCTCGATTTAATAAATCAGGACTTTTATTGAAATTCCAAAGAAAATCAATAAACCAAGACATTCATCAAGCGACCACGTACAATACGGGCAATCATTCACGGTTCGTAGACCGCATTAATACAAAAGTGAAGAGAAACTAATAAAATAAAGGGTCCTAGATGAACGCCTCCTTCCAGTCTCGCCTTGACTGGGTCGCTACTCCAGACCTTCATCCTCCTCGTAGTAGACGGGCTCTGATGGTGTAAGTCAACGGGGTCAGTACAAACGTACTCAGCAAGCCACCGAATGCAAATATAATGCAAGGTAATAATAAGGGAGATAGTGGCTAATTTTGCGGAAGCGCGTAATTTGTAAAGCAATTCAATGTGAACAATTTATTAGTACTGAAACATAAACATGGGTATGCATCATCATCTTCTAACTCGAGGGGTACAGTCAGCCCCACCTCGCTCAACAGTCCTTACATGCCATGAATAACTCGACCATTCAAATAATTGTAAACTAACTGCGAGTAGTCACACAACCCGCCCTTGACCGTGGGCTCGGCTTTTCGAAAAGATTAAATACTCTGATCAGATATGTACCACTGTACCCACAAGGCACGCACTCATCACTTACACCAAAGTGTAACGAGATGACCCATTCCACGGGAACTCGTGCCAAAACCTTCCATATAGTCCTCCTCGACTCAACAGCACCCTCTTATGGGTTTCGTATCGTGTCTCGACGCGTCGAGCCTCACCATACCCCCCTTGAGCCTCGTCGGTACAAGTCGCCAGCAGGCTTGCCCCTTGCCCCCTCCACTATGGTGCATCGAGTCAGATTGTTCCAGACTTCCAGTTAGGACTTACCCATTAGACTTGTGGTTGGTACGGAAGTACTTTGCAACAGATCCCACAAACCGGTCCTTATAGTGCCCCGGGTGCGACCAACCAATTCCCGAGCTTGCACCCGGAACCCACCATACTTATAACTTAGCCAACTCCAACAGAGTCTAGAGACAAGAATAACGGGGAACTTCATATAACAGAATCCATATATCTATGACTCATTATTTTTATCATATAACAGTTGTGCCGGTACATTGGGCACTAGCTAATATAATATTTGTAGAGTGACAAGGAGTTAATGCTCAATAAGCATGGCTTGGGTTCGCACACAAGAACGGGGATCTAATAAATATAAGTGTAGGGCTTGATGTTTGACTAATGCAATATTATCCTATGAGTTGTAGCGATAGTTATGAAAAACTAGGCTCAATGATGATCAACTATTTCCACAAGAGGGTTCGATGACTTGCCTTGCTCCGCGAATGGTGAAGGTGGAACCTCAGGGTAAAACTCAGGATCTTCGACGGCGTCGTAGTCTTCTCGATACGGAAAAGTAAACACAACATTCAATCAACAATCCAAAAGAAATCATTCATACAAACATACAAGTTGTTGTTGGATTAAGTAAAGGAGATAGGGTCTTAACTTTTAGGGATTTGTTACTTAAATATTTAAGATTAATTTTTAATGAGATTCCTTAATTTTATAGCTTGATATAATTATTTTTCCTAAGGGGGTTTTTATTTTCCCTTTTTAAAGTTAAAGTAAAAAGGTATAGAATAACATTATTACTATTTTTAAAATACTGAACTTAAGTTATTAGGTCTCCTGAGGTTTTTGTATAAGTTTTTATGATATTCATGTAAGGGGTTGAGTTTTTATTATAAGAATTAAATAATTACCCTAATAAAATTATTTAATAGAATAAAGTGGGCATAATGAACATTCTGTTTTTATTGCATTAAAACAGTGGAATAAAGTCATTAAGTCCTCTGAATTTAATATATACATTATTAAAGGTTTTTCTGAATTATTTAAATGAGATAATAATTAAATCCTAAAGGGGTCTTTTCTTTATTATTTAATAAGATCATTTTGTGCCAAATAAATATATTGTTTTTATTGCATAAAAGTGTAGAGGATGAAAAGACAAATCTTCCAAAATTAAATGGTGAGATTTGGAGTTAATTTGAGCAAGATATGAATTTTGGAAATTTAAAACATTTTCTGAATTTTATTTAAACCAGAAAACATACGTGCGTCCACGGTGAGCCAGGTCCACCATGGACCCGCGCACTGTGCGTGTGAGCCGGTTCAATCTGGCCCGTCCGATCCAGATCGGGCGGCCAGATGTGAGGCGGGGCACTTAAGTCACACCGGACGACTGTGATTAAAAGAAATCTAACTGGTACGCGTGGACGCACGGGATTAAATCTGGATTTTAAATAGTGATTGACGGCTCTGATTAAATGGTACCGGTTTGGTTTAGATCAAGGGCCAGGATTAAATCCCACAAGGATTTAATCCATGCCGTCAGATCAAAATCGTGCGGTCCACGAGGGATCCGGCACGACACGCTTAGAAGGGGGCTGGTTAGCCCTTCTTCTCCGGCTCCGACGATGCTACGACGGCGGATTCTCGGCGAGGGCGAGGTACTATGACGCGGCTGGGGTCAAAAATGGAAAGATGAGCATACGGGGAACCCAGGCTTATCGGCGGCGACGACGTTGGAGTAGTGGCTGTGGTCGGCGTCGAGGAGAGGGCGGCGGTGTCCTTCGGGATCAACGGTGGCGACGGGTTCCGGGGGTGTTCTGGCCCAACGGAGGTGGGGCCGGGGTAGAGGGGGCGACGACGGTCCCAGCGGTGGCCTCAGCGAGGGCGGCGGTGGCCCGGAGCGCCGGCGATGGGCTACCGGAGAGAGAGCAGAGGGAAAACCAAAAAAGAGGGCGGTGGCCTTCGGGATTGCGCCAACTAGGGCTCAGGTGGTGTGCTTGGGTTGCAGCGAGGCTGGGGTGCTCTTATAGGGGCTCGCCGGCGTATAATTGGTAGGCCACCGATGCGAATCCGAAGGGATTCCATCTAGCGCCGGCGATGGGGGGGTCGGGATCCGTGGTTGGATCGGCGGGATTTGGCGGCCAACGGCTAATAGGGAAAGGGGTCGACGAGAATGGAAGGGGGAGATCCCCTTCCATGGTTGAAGATGAATCTGACAGGTGGGTTCCACCTGTCAGCGAGTGCGCACGAAGGAGAGAGGGGATGACAAGCGGGCCAGGCCTGGCAGCGATAGAAGAGGGGGCGCGAGAGACTGACGTGTGTGACCGGCCAGGCGTGAGCGGGCAGGGAGCGAGGGAGGGCGTGCCGACAGGTGGGTCCCGCCTGTCGGTGGGCGCGCCCGGACTGGGCTGGGCCGAAAGGCTTTGAGGGGGAAAAACGGGGTTGCGGCCCATTGTTATTTAAATCCTTTTTCGATTTAAATTAATTCCAGAAATTCATATATTTTCTTAAGGCTTGAAGCTCCGTGGAAAAAATTTGTAAAAATTCTCAAAAATATTTCTTGGCTTCTAGATTCCACCATAAATTTTTCAGCTATAGATTTGAAATATTTCTCCCTGATTTGCTTTAATTGAGTTCTTTTTAGCCTTTTTCTTTAATCTAATAAATCATTTATTCCAGAAAATTCATTTCCCTTATTTTTATTACTATTTTAATTCTGGGGTTGTTACACATGGTCCTTGCAGCCCTCTGCACCATGCGCTCCGAAGTCGTGCGCCTGAATCCATCCCCAGTTCGACCGGCATCTCTTCGCCGGTCCGACCAGACCCCTCCACAACAATCTGCTCCGTGTTGGAGCACCCTTCGCATCAGACCCCTTCGCACCAGCCTTTAGAAGATTCCTTGCGTGCCCTCGGTTCAACCGGAGGGTTTCCCTGGTCCGACCGCCTACCACCTGAAGCCCCTTCGGGGTACTTCGAATTTTCCTGAACCAAACACCGAAGGGTACCCCTTCAGTGATACTTCGTATCGTCGGTCTGATCGGGGGTATACCTCCAGTCCGACCGCCCGTTTATTATAGATTGGAATCGGCCTTGGCTTGGCTGATTTAGGTATTTATTTTGTATAACACTTTGGCTAATTGAACTTTATTTCTTAATATTTGTTTGATTACCCAACGACTCCATTTTCCCCTTATTACTGATTTAGGGTTGTCGGAACGCGACGTCAACGTCTCTTGACGTTTTTGGATCGTTGAACGGGCCCAAGTACGGGGGCACACTTTTGTGTCAACATAAAGATAACCTATCAGCTTGTACTCTGATAGAAATAAATAAAGCATGATAGATAATAGATCTATATCATGGAAATCATCACAATAACTAGATCGGACCTAATCGAGACAGCAGCTAGTCACGATGATATGAACAATATATCAACGAATCAGACAATCTTTATTTATACGAACAGTATACGGCATGAAAAAGATACAATATCAAGAGATGTCTGACCTAACCGATAAAGCCTCAAGCTACCAAACCAAGATCACTTCAATCTAAGAGATCAAACCTAACTGATGCAGCCTTAGATCTAGCCAAATACACTGAGAACAACTGGCGACCATGCTGTTTCACCGTTCTACTCAAGAGATCGGACTAAACCAATGCAGCCGTGAAGGTACTAACGTAGTTGGCACGGACGTCGGCAGTGGCGGGACTCACCTCTTTGCCGGAGATCAAACTGATGTAGCCCAGCTCCGAGAGCCCGAGTTCTGCCGGATAACCTTGGGGCACAAGGGTGGCGATGCGCCGATTGTTGATTGAACGAGAGTTAACTAATCTAACCTAAGAGATACATATTTATAGTCCGTAGACTTGCCATCCAAGTAACATATCCAACCGATTCCGGATAAATCTGTAACCATCTTTTGATCTTATCTCCATCGGCTCTCCTTCCGATCATGCAATTGTTGCGGACGGATTCCTTTGACTTTCTTTGACCGGATCTTCTTTGACCTTCTATTGACCGCGTGCCTTCCTTGGTAGGGGGCCTTGGGTTTTACCAATTCTTGGCGTCAACAAGGTTATGAAGATTTAAACTAACAATTTTTGTTGGGAATTTTTAAATTACCTATTCACCACTTTAGATAATTTTAAATTACGACCTATCACTAAAAATTAGTAAAACTATGTCACTACCGACCGTTTTTGTGGTATTGGTCGTAGCTAAAGATTGGTTTGGTTTTTTTTCATTCAACCACTGTTTGTACCTGCCGTAGAAGTGACAGGATAGCAGTGGTTCCTTTCGAATTGAGGCATTAACCTGGATTTCCTAGTTCTCATGCATCTCTCTCCTTAGAAACCTGCTAGGTACCATTGTGTGAAATCTGGACAGTGTATTAATGCTTCAACCGTTCCCCTGAGTCAACAGAAGACACCGTACATGTTATTGAGAGATTAGTTAGGATCTGGGTCCTCAGGAATAAATGGATGACCCCTGCATGGAATTAATGAGGATTTTTCCATGTGGGTGATGGAATCTTAAGTGCACAGGTCCCTCAAGAGGAGAGGAACCAGTTGTCACGTTACAGGGCAAATAGGGTAAATGGGACCCCCACCCCTCCCAAAAATGAATGTGAAAGGGGATTAAAGAAATTATCCTGCTAACGAATCTTGATGCATGCATGCTAGCTAATGGTGGCCTACTACTTCAATTAAGAGTGGAGCTAGCAAAAAGTGAGATGCACCGCTTAACCGTTTATATTCCATTTAGTTTTTTGTGGACTGATTTTTAGGTTAGGAGATACACACATATTAGACTTAGTAAGTATAAATATGATCAATAAAAAATACTAAATATTGATTTTTTACCCGGTACCAAAGCACTCTTGCTATCCACAGTGTGTCTCCGCCCCTGACATCAATCCTATCAAGTTTTATCATCCATCAATCCATGCTAAGGGTGGATCCATAGTGATACATGTATTGTCGCAACATAACAACGTATTACCTGTCAGCCTAAATATCTTCTGTAATTTAGTGTTTATGGTAACGATCTGTCATGTTTGATAATCTAATAATGTCCTACAAAAATTTATAACCGTTCATTGATAAGCTTGGGGTGACATCAATAATTAAAAGGCTGGAGATAGAGCCGCCCCACCATGATGCAAAACTTAGCTGGACCTAGAGCTGTTCGTGCGTCCCGGCCTGGATGACCAGTGAAGCGAACACATCTTCTGTCGTTCGTTCGTTCAGAGCCGTGTTGTCTACCGCCATGTGTTCCTTCATCACATATGGTGTGTGCTCTTGTCAGTTGAACAATATTTTAGAGTAGAATAATGCCCCCACATCAGATTGATTTGCATGCCATGCATTTTGATCGTGATATCTACATGTATCTGTATGTAACCTCCGGCGACAACGACAAGTCTTTGTGGGTGTTGTTTCCAGAAGAAAATCATTTGGTTTGTTCATGCAGATAGACGTTTGTTGGGTATTCAACGTCACGGCGCGCAGAACCAACAGTGTTAGATAGCATTGCATGATTGGTGAAATCCATGCATGCAAGTAAGAGGATATGACTGTGTACGTATGCCAACTTCAGTCCTTATCATACAAGTTGTAATGGACCTGTCTCTGTAACTGGACATCATAGGCATTGTACTCCATAATATATGCAGCATGAGCAAACTGCTTACTTGTTTCAAAAAGATTCACTTCTAGTCTATTTTTTAAGTTTATTTCTATCTCTTTACTTCTTTAATTACTTGCTATCGGGATTTTTTTATTTCTACAATACCACTTATCTATTAATTTATAATGCTATTTTCTTGTTAATACAGAACATTTTAGTATTTACTCACCACTAATTTATTAATTTATCTAAAATATTTTTTACGGGAAGAACAAATCAAGTACAAATTGTGGCCTCATTAAATGAGAGATTAACGGTAGACTGTCGATATAATTTTCACAATATGATTTAGTAATAATAAAAAATATTATTCCGGTATTCCCTATCTCACAAAGTTTTTTAGACATTAGCAGTTATATAAAGAAATAATTTGTGTCACTTATTAATAATATTAGCTCTAATTTTTAGTAAGCTGATTGCACACATATTAATCGAAGAAAGCAAGCTAAACATAAGATATTTAGGGGACAAAATGACAAATGCATCAGATTAGAATATGAGATTTTTAAGGGACAAAGAGAATAATTAATAATCTATGCGGACCTGAATCTTTGGATCTTGACAATTAACCGACCGTGTGGAAGAGCCCTCGTGATGTGTATTTGCAGCCGGTGATTAAATACAACAATTTTCTTCAGCTGTTCATACACCCACTGGTAAGTGAGAACCAATATGAAATGCCATGATTTTAGAATGCATTTCGGTGATGCATGCTTGGAAGTATACGTAGGTCCCCCGGCCGGCCGGCCCCAAATAGAGACTTTCTTGCGTGTGGCTGCTTTGGCCGTTGCATGTGATGAGAGCGTGATCTGATGGCCAGATGGGATCATGTCATCATGACGCGAGAGTGAGAGTGGTGGACGACTGATGTCGGCGTTTCTGAGCATCTGACAAAGGTTAGTATAAAGCAGTCTGGGATTCCTATGAAATGTCCTTTGTGAATGCACTGCCAGAAGAAAATTATGTTCTCTCGTACATAAAAAAAACTTTATTCATAGGCATCTATTCATTCGAACCGAGAAAAATTAGAGAAATTTAACAGAATTTAAACTAACTCACGCGAAATTCATGTATCTAAAGATGTCTATAGTCTTTTAACTTTTTTCCCAAAAACTTCATTTTTATTTCCTTACCAACTCTTAGTTCGTACATAAATAAATTGCATTTCTTCAATATCTTTTATCTATTACTTTATAATACTAATACTTATTAATATGAGATATTTGAGTTTTTACTCTAACCACTAATTTATTAAATTTATCTCAAAGTAAGTTTTTAGAGGAGTGATTAAATTTGGAACAACACCTAGGCCGGGTTTATCATTGGCTATTTTGGGGCTGTTTGCTTCTAGTGATTAATGGGGAGCTGATGGTTGTTTGCCCCAGGCTAAAAGGCATTAAGCGGTAAAAGGTTCTTTTTTCCCGGTTACCTCATCCAAAAGTTCATCCTTTTTGCCCTACAAAATTAAACAAAAAATTACTTTAACACAATTAACATCATAAATCCTCGGAGGAAAAGAATGTTGGTTCTACTTCTCCAAGTTGAGTAACTTCATTTTTATGGTTTAAGGATACTCCTACTTACCAACTTCACGTCATCTTTTTCTAGCTATGCATGGCAGTTAAAAGACGTGTTTTTTACTTACACATTTCACTTGTAATAACTCTGCAGTTTTCAACGGAGAGTGCTCTGCTCTCGGAGTCTCAGGACACACCGTCTTATCATATTCACCGGTTCTATCTGCTCTCAACATATAAGTATTTCTAATTTATTTAATAAAGATTAAGATTAACTACAAAGGAATACGGTGTCTCCAAATTGGCTTTTTAAGATAATAAATTAAAATCCAGTTTTTACGTCCAAAATAGATATAGATGTTTTTTTATAATGGAAGTTTTTATTAAATTTAGGCAATCGTATTGAAAAGATACAATTGTTCTAAGAACACTTTCGGCCGCTGTATAGCTAAGATGCACATAACCAAAATTCACTAAAAAAGGAAAATATGGAAATCAAGGGTCATCAATTCGAAGGCTAGATTGCCACCCATGCGTCTAGGTAAAACACTCCTTAACTATTTGCTCTAATTATTGACATGCTACAATAACTAAATCCTACATATCTGGCATTTGCAGAATAGCTCAGGAACGAAGCTAATGAATTATTTGTATATAACCTGCAAAGGGGAAAATATATTTCTTTTGTCAAAAATCATGGTATTCCTACATAACCAAATCGACCAACATGTTATTGCCGCTCCTAGCACAACATTCATTTTCAAATCATTTGAAATTCCCATAAGCCATATGCCAAATAAATGTGCAACACTAAGTGGTAGAGTGAGTCCGGTCACCACTTAGATAATTGACCAAATTGAATGGGCTAAGCAACATTCAAAGAAGATATGTTTAATTGTCTCATTTTTGTAAAAAAACAACAAGTTTGAATTCCAATCCAATTTCATTTAGCTAAGTTATCCTTTGTTAACACCACCCCATGGCAAAAATACCAAAGGAAAATTTTAACCTTCAGTGGTATTTTCAGTTTCCAAAGACTGTTATTTAGATTGGAATATCAGAATGCACGAGAGCATGATAATGAGATTTCACCCAAAACAACTCATTTGAGGCTAAGTTCCATCAAAATTTATCTTGCTCTTGAGTTAGAACAATATTAACAATACGTGGAAGTAAATTATTCTACACTACTAATTTTGAACCGTCAATCTCTCTTCTCCAAGAAAAAACCGCTTAGCTGACAGCGAAAGATGATTAGAGGTGGAAGGATAGTTGACGGAGTACTTTCTTAGCAAATGTGAGAGTTCCTTGAAACAAGGAACAATGATCAATGACATATATTCCTTCTAATAATCATATCCGACAAACGATTTAAATCATCTAATAAATTACTCAAACAATTTGATCATCTAATAATCAGAATTATGTCTCGTACCAAATGAGCTCTTAAGCGAGGTTAGCTAGTTGTTCTCGCTCTCTCTACCTCTCCGTACATACAAGACTAAAGGTGGCGATCTCAATCTATCCCTTGGCTACACGCGTACTGTACTGCACCGTCTGTACGTACGCGACACCGTGGTCGGTCTCATCGCACGCGGTCACATGCGTGCACACCCTTCATTTCTTTCCCCGACAAAATGCCAAGCGAATCGACAAATCCACCATTAACCCATTGCATTTGTCCACCTTCGTGCAGCCGCGAGATGCCACTCTAGCTCAAGCTTGCGGCTTATTGGTACTAATTCTTTTGAAATATAAACTTATCGAAATTAAAAAATATATTAACATAAATAAATACACTAATAATATATATTTCATAGTGGATTTAATGAAACTAAATTAACGTTATAGTTGTTGGTATAATTTTCTATAAAATTGTGCAAGTTAGAGAAATTCAAACGAATTTAAATACGAAACGGATGGAGCAGAGCATGGTCACGAGCTCGCAACTGTGCGCCCACGCCCAACCATGGATTCATTCATGGTGGTTCATCTTGCAAATGCATTGTCGGTTAATAGTAATACTCTCCTGCAGCTACCTGCACGAAGAGAATTAATTGCAGGTTACAACCTACAGGCAGCCGTAACAAAATATACAGCAAGTGCAGTTACATTTTACTGTTTTAGACAGAAACAAGATCTCCAAAAGCAAGATTGACTTCAGATTTATATTTTGAATATATTCTCGAGAGAATTGGTAAGATTGTGATACTGTCATATCGACAGAAATCTACCCGGGTTGCTTCTACATGTGCATTACAAATATTCATACAGATATCGATATTAAACTCCACAAGGTTTTATTTGGCTTCACGTACCCTAAAATCACAGGTAGTAGTTGGATGGATGTTCAGTGACGAAGTGGCCAAATCTCAACCGCTGTAGGAACCAACTGCCCCAACTTGTGACTTGCACAGCACAGCAGGTGACACAGCTTCTGGATTTCACTATTTCCTGTAAAAAAATGGCAACTATAGTAGTGGTCCATTGTGGTAAGAGCCTGCTTGCTCCCCTGTGAGTAGATTTCATGGACATTTTTTTTTCTTAAGGCCATACGTCCGCAAGGTTCTTGCCCTTGTTTGGCAAGACAGATTGTCGGTGCCTGGACGGCTGGACTTACCTGCTGCCGAAGTGGTAGTAAGTGAGTAGTGACCTCCAGCTAATTGCTTGCACAGGAGCACAACTGTTCAAGCAACCGAGTAATGGCACTGCTTCACTGATGAGTCCTTGGCTCCTTGCTGTGTTTGTCAGTCGTGGGTACAGTCTGGTCTAAAATTTGCCAGCTGATGGGAACAACTTGAATGCTCACAACACAGATCCGTGAGCGCAACAGATGGGATCACAGGTAATTAACGGCAGGTTAACTAACAGTGCATCTGGTAAGTAGAAACCTGTATCTAGCATTTTGCCACACCTTGCATCAAGAACAATAACTGTCTTAGCATAAGAAAGTAACAAACCCTTCGTTTTAATCTCTATTTTGTCCTCTTGAATATGTCTTGACCTACATGTTTCTCTGACCTGGTCAGCATCTGCATCTTTGTGAATTGTGATAATGTATAAAGAACCCTGGACCTGAGCAACACTCCATAGTCCATTCCAACCAAGGAAAAGCTAGACACTGGTGCAATGCAAATGCAAGAAAGCAAAAGACCATTAGGAACAAACAGCTCAGCATCAAGCCCCAGAATGTACTTGTAATTATACTGCAGATAGTGCTACCTTTTCCCTACGGCATCTGGGTTATGCCTACAGTATACCGAGGATCCAAATGCAATGGACAAACACACAGAAAAGCGGGGCCTTTTGCCCTAGCGCGTTCCGGCTTTACGCATCTGTGCTTTGGTGTCATGCGTGTACTGCAACATGCAAAGCTGCATGTTTATGGTCAACTGACATTATCAAATACCCAAAAGATATTTTCTTGCCCAGTGGATGGTGATAGATACCCCCAACTTGGTGAAAAAACTTGTACTGTACCAGTCAGTTTTTTAGTTTACACTTTACACATCCATGATGCTGAACTCCTAGGACATCACTATCGATCTACATTCCAGCACATGTGTTTAATTTAGTCCCCAACCAGCATTTTTTCAAGCAATAGCTCAATAGCTGCAGAGCACACGTTTGGAATTGAAGAACAGTGTTGTATATCCAATTGGATGTTCGAACAGAAAAGTTGAGGCAAGTATTGGGGAAATTTGCCAAGAAACTTTAAGGGTGAAAGTTCTGAAACAAAGCATGTATACTCTGTATTTTCTATTTTGAACAAAGACAGGGCTGCTCCAATTTGGCATGTTCTGTGCAGTTTGAAAAGATGAAAGCAGGACAAACGGCAAATAGTTCAGGCCTAACTCCAAAAGCTACCTAGAATGAAAAGAAACAAGTACGTGATCAGATCAGACTCAAACAAGCAGATTAGACAGATTTTGTCATATATAATAACCCAACTCCACCTAAACCTAACCAGATTCGTTAGACCCTATCAGCTAGCAACTTTGCTCCAAGAATGAAAAGTATATAAACAACAGAGCATAGCATAAACTTGCCATTAATCAATCGACTCTTCAATAATTAGACACACGGCCCCAATTATGGTTCTAAAATTTCTCACCTGTCTAAAGGTTAGGTGAGGTCTATCATCTTCAGTGCCAGTTCATCTACGGATGGGACAAGGCTGCAAAGAATTTTAATGCCAAAGTTACTTGGTATTTTAACCACCACGGCGTAGTTCAATTGTTCTATGCAACTCTGCATCATCTTCATGTGATAAGAAAAGCAGCTTACAAAGACCTGCAGGGAAAGGACCATCCTTCGAGAAGGGCTAACCTGTGATGATTCAATGACCAGGTAGTAGTTTCACACTGGTAGGAGTATTTGTAAGATCTGAACTGTTGGGCCTCCTTTTCTCTGCAGTCTGCAGATGTGTGTGTGCAACTGGCCTTGAGATTCCGGGTAATCCTGGGACTACTATTTTTTTTGTCTCTCACTTTGGAAGACATGGATGTGGATGAGGTGGAGGTAAAAAGAGATGAGGCTTCATGCTTGTTACAACCAAACTATAGGAGTAATTTTCAGCAAAGCATCGAGTGAGTGTGTAAACATCAAACACCGGTAATATTGGGCAGTAATGCAGTCTGGTGGAATGTAAAAGTTTGATGCAGGACCCATTATACAGTTAAGAAGCTATCCTCCGCTAGAATTGATTGGGTCGGAGCACTTTGCGAACTGCAGAGAAACTTACTTTTAATAGACTTTGCTGTCACTGGTTGTGTGCTAGGGCTGTTAGCGCACCCAGTCTCGTGAACAGGACCGCGTGGGTACTATATCAGTTAGGATTCTGTTAAGATTAGATTAGTTATTCCTTTAAAATAGTATATTATATTTGTTGGCGCAAAAGTTACACCAACAGGTTTTCTGAAAGCAAGAACGCACAAACAAGGAGTTTGCGTTTTAAGGGCTACCTCGAACCTCCGAGTTGGATAATAGCTCGAGTAGTCCGAATGAGTGTAATGAACAACTTGTTCTGGATCCACCGCTCGGGCGGCGACTTATACTTCGAACCACCGCTCACTAGCTTCGGAGTCCTCCTCAGCCTTTGAAGGATTAATCTTTAAGCCCTGGAAATGGAGTAATTTCCCCCAACAGTAGCCCCTCGAATACGCCTTACTGCAGTTAACTTGTTTAGAAAGAAAGCAGTATATGGAAGGAACATTTCTATTTTTAAGGCTTAAAGAGGATTTGAGCATATTGCAACTTAGCCGAGAACTTCGAGCTTAATGCATTCGAACCTCCCCCTTCGGGTTCCCGATGCAATGGGAACGCTCGCTGGGAAGGAAACGGTCTCGGAGTGCAAACGCTGTGGAGCACCGTTAGATTGTAGCCGTTACAGCGCAAGTAGCCGTTACACTCTGCAAAAAGGTAACAGTCGATTTCTACAGCAGTTGCTTGCCGTTCCAATTACCGGACCCACTTGTCGGTGACAGAAGCCGAACCTGCAGTGTGAAACCAATCGAAGAGTAGCACGGACCATGCGGTTATAAAAGGGAAAGACAGGGGTTAATTGGGATTTTTACCGCTTCCAGCATTCACGATTCACCTTCCCCCAATCTTTCAATCTCTTGAGCACTCAAGCGCAATGGCGAGAACTAGCCACACCACTCCAGCAGCACGCAACACCTTAGCGCAAAGGCAGGCGTGGGCTACCTCGGCAGCAGCGGCCATGGCGGGGACCTCGAGCGGAGCTTGGCCCAAGAACCCTCGGGCGCTCTGTCCGCCCTCCAAGAAGAAGATTGCCCAGAGCTTCATCATTGGCCAATCCATGAGCACCGCCGAATCCATTGAAGAAGCAGTGGACGGAAAGCTGGGCGCTGGACTGAGGACTCGGGTCCCCGAGACAGAATCAACTCCAAGGCCACGAAGCGGGGAGGTGGTGGTCTTCGAAGCATTCTTCGAAGCAGGTCTAGGACTGCCAGCCGTGGACTTCTTGGCAGAGGTATTGGACTTGTTCCACATAACTCTGCCTCAGCTATCCCCCAACGCCATCGCGCGCTTAGCCATCTTCGAGTGGGCGCTCCGGGCAGAGGGATGCGAAGGACGCTCTGAGATCTTCGCCGCAACCCATGAAGCTATATGCCAGCCGAAGCCCCAAGACGGACCTGGGGACTCCAAGGTGACTATAGCCTTCGGCAGCGTCAACTTCCAGCTACGGAGGGAGCATGCCCTTCACTTCCCTGCAAAAGCCATAAATGATAGGTGGTATACAAACTGGATACTTCGGTGGTTTTACGCCAAAGTCGGAGAGGAATCCCCCCTCGCTAGTCCTCTCCAGGAGATCTGGTTTCGGAAGGAGGTGGACATCTCTCCGAACCCTAGCCTGCTCTCGACGAGGCTAGGGTTGCTCACTTCGGTGGCTCGTCGCATGAGCATGCGCGATCTGGCCGAGGAATTCATCGCCCTTCGGATCCCTCCCCTTGGAGCCAACTGGCCGATCGTGCTCCCGCAGGCCTCGGAGGGGGACCTCCGAAACTTAGGTAAGACTTATTCCCTGCAGCATCATATTAGATGAAGGAACCAATTGTGTTCATAATTTTGTACCTTTTCCTTTCAGCGGCGCCTCTGGCATTGGCTCCGGAGGACATTGTTCGGGCCACCGAAAGAGTTCTCGGAGCCCCTTCGGTGGCCGAGAGGCAAAGAAGGCTAGAGCTGGTGGGATGCTGGGAGCGATCCAACAGAGTATGGAGAGCTCTCGGGATGGAGCCCCCCTTCTCCCGGACTTCACCTCGACCGGAGCAGCTGCTCGCAAAAGGAAAGCCGCTGTCGAGCCATCCAAGAAAACCGGCAAACAGCCGCCCAGGAAGAAGAAGGTAGCGAAGCCTCCTTCGCAGCTAGCGCCTGCCTCGTCTGCTTCATCGCTAGGCGCTCAAAGCTCAGCCTCCGAAGAGATGGAGGACTCCGATGATCAGACAGCGGCGGCCTTCGAAGCCTACCTCCTGGACGACGAAGACATAGGGGAGGTCCCCCCTAGCACCTCCGTTAGGGAGGTAGTAGGCGTAACTCCGACGCTTCCTCCTGTGCCCGTCGTAGTGCAAGTGGAGTCAGACCCCGCTACTCCCAACTTGCCTGCCCCGGAGGTGGTTACGGCGGAGATCGCGGCTCCGGCAGGAAATGTTGGGAGCAGGACTTCAGGAGACGACTTCGCCGATATCCTTCAGATGTACGAGGTCCTGGAGGATCCGGCGATCCTACCCCACGAGGTTCCCGGAGGTACTTTCCGAAGCTCCCCTTTTTTGATCAATACCTGCACACTATTTCTGAAAGCATGCTTATTAATTTTGTTATTGAAGTAGGTACCTCGACGGGTGCCAATGCCTTGGTGGCGTCCGACGCTCCTGCACCTTCGGAGGCTGCTGCTCAAGCGGACCCTCCCATACCTTTGGACGCTCCGAGCCTGAGGGTGGAGGACATGTCGGCCGAAGCGGAAGATGCGCTTGCTGGGACAGAGTTGGGGACGGAGGTCATCCCCGCAGTGGTGGCCCCGACCACCGGAGTTGCCTCCGCTGATGCGGTTCTGGACGAAGGGGTGGCTGCCGGCGATCGGAGTGTCCCTGCTTTGGCCTCTTTCGTACCGGGAAGGGGCAAGAGCATATCCAACCTCGGCCTTCTTCATGGCCAAGCTGCGACCTCCGCCGGTAATTCGGAGGACGAGGCCGCAGCGGATGATCTTCAAGCTTCGTCTTGGCTTCCTCTGCTGGCTCCATTCTTGGAGCATCGGAGAGTGGCCTTCGGAAACTTATGGAGCCCTTGGCAGAGAGAAGCCAGGACATCGCCAATTCGGACTTGGTCTCCGTCTTGAGCGAGGCCAGGGCTTCGTCACTTAACTCAGCCCTCGAAAGGGCTGCCCTTCAGGTATGAAAAGACACCATAGCTGTTTCGCATTAGTGATCACAAATACTTTAATACTTACTTGTTTTTTTTCTTTGCAGCAATTTGCCCTTGCTAGAGCGGCAGCGACTTCCAACGAGGTCGAGGTTAATCGACTTAACCAGAAGGTCACTACCCTCCAAACGGCCCTTAACGACTCCATCGGGAGATCCCTTCGGCTGGAGGAAGAGATCTTTGAGGAACGGAGGGCTAGGGCGGCGTCTGACGAAGCCCTCCGGGTAGCGCGGTAAGACAGCGACGCCCTTCGCTCGTCTGCCCAAGAGGTCGAGGCCGAGCGCGTCGTCCTTCAGGCGGAAGTTGAAAGACTCCATCAAGAGGCTGCTACTTCGAGCGCACAATTGGTGGAGCTCCAGGGGGCTCTTAGCCAGGCGATGGCCCTCAAGAGCTCTTTAATGCTCCGGGTGGCCGAAGTGTCTGCGACTGCTAAAGGGCTGGAAGCAGCGGAGAAGAAGAACTCGAGCATTGCGGACCGTACCTTGGAGGCTCTTCAGGGTACTTTGGAGTACTTTGGCACTATGTGCCCTTCTTCTTCTGCTGCGACCCATGAGCCCCTTGACCGGAAGCTGACGAGGATTCAAGTGGCTTCGTCGCTGATGAAGAACTCCGGCATCCGGTACGGAGAGATCTCCGGACAGTGTGCCGGTATTGGGGTTCTTCGTCACCTTGAGTCTCTTCGGATCCCCCTCGGCTCAGTCGGGGGTTCGACCCCTGTAGGCTTCACCTATGACGACTTGCTGCGGCCATCTTCGGATGTGGTTTCGGCCTGGGAAGCCTTCCGGTCGACCTGGAAGACGGACCACAAGGTCGCAGCTAAAGCTTGGATTGACGAGGCCCGTCGGCAGAAGCAAGCGCATACAAGGCCACCACTTCCTGCTTCGCCAGCCCCTTCGGTTCCTGCTCCACCGACTGACCCGCAGGTCTAGCCACTTAGGGTTACTATGTACATGAAGCCTTGTAAAGCCTCTTTTTATTAATGAAAAAGTCATAAACAAGAACTTGTCTTAGGTGTTCTTCTCTTTTTAGGTTTTGTCATGCCCTTCGAGCCCTGACTTCGAACTTCTGAAAACTACCGATGAGCTCTGAAAGGAGTGGGCAAACCTCGAGGGCCTGAGGCCTTACCGCCGCTCCCTGTAGGACCGAAAGTAGCGACCAGAGGGGGGGGGGTGAATGGGCGCCTTAAAAATTCTTTCGAATCAATGACCTGTTCCCAATACCCAACGCACCTCAAAAATACTACGCAGCAGAAAATAAACAGAAGGCCTAAGTCTAAAGGTTTCTAACCTAGAAGCATCTGATGATAAACAGTTGTAAAACTAAAGTGGTGCAACTAGGCAGATAAACAAGTTTGTAACAGGCCTATACTTCTCAATGAAATGATCTAAGTATGTATAAAGTGAAAAGAGAAGTTACTGTCCAAAGTTGTCTCCTGTTCGAAACTTGGCGAAGCCCCCTTCGCACGTCGAGGTCTGCTTCGGAGGTTGATGACGGAGTCTGTCCGAAGTGCCGAAGGTGTCACTGTCTAGCCTAGTTCGAAGTGGTAAGAAGCGAAGTGTACTTCGGAGCGAAGTAAAAACAGTGCCGGAGCTTGGTTCGAAGTAAGCACTTCGAAGACAAGACTTCGAACACAACTTCAAGTTACGAGTTTCGGAGCGAAGTAAACCAGTGCCGAAGCCTCCTTCGAAGTATGCACTTCGAAGACAAAGCTTCGAACACACTTAGAACCGAAAGCTCCGAAGCTGAACCTTCGAACACAAAAAACTTCGAACACAACACACAAACAGACAACCTTCGAACAAGGAAGCGAAGTCTGTCACATGACAGAAAAACAAGTCCGAAGCCTACAGCTTTACCTTCGAAGAGAACAAGCTCCGAACAAAGAAGCGAAGGGTGACAGGCTACCAAGAAATCAATGCGAAGCTAAGTGGAAGGGCAAACTTCGATGACAACTCCGAGACTTAACGAAGTGTGAACTTCGAACAGCTAGGGCCGGAGTACCTTCGCACTGTCGATCGAAGTATGCGATGCTATCCGTTTAGAAAATACTTTGAAGCTAGCAACACAGGACACAAAGATTTAGGTTCGAAGTCTGAGCGAAGCCTTTAAAGATGTTCGATCGGAGCCTGCCTCACGGAGTTAAGGGGCTTCGCACAGAACCGAGCTTCGCCAGACACACTCAGAAAAAGGTAAAAGAGAATGTCAGCTTCGATAAAAAAGCTGGGCAATAGAAGGTGAAAAGCTGCTGCAGAACACTGTAGCTACAGTAAAGCAGTACTACTTGCAACAGCAAGAACTAGTACTCAGTTCGTGAAGAACAGAAGCACCAGAAGGACCTTCACCTCAAGAATAAAACTCACCAGCTCGTAGCCAGGGCAATAACTCCCCAAACCAAACAAAATGCAAGCAATAAATTCACCAGGGACCAAAGCATTTACGCATCCAAGAGATTTGAGCAAGAAAAATGCATACACAGTGAGAGGGAAGCCCTAGCGGCGCACACAGGAGAGAGAAGACAGGGGACAAAGTGACCCAGTGGGTGGATTTGATTTCAGCACAAAAGGGTGGTCCAAACCCTAGGGATTGGGGTGCTATTTATAGGCAGCCCAACACTAGGAATATTCTACCAGCCCCTTAGGGTTTTTACAGACTCAAAAATACAGAAAATGACTCTACTGCCCTTAGGTATTTTTACAGACACAACTGACTGACTGTGGGCCTAGAGTAACAGATGACATATCCTGAAGCTATTCTTCTGGACAGTCGGATACAGAATCAACGGTTGTCAGTTTTACGCCGAAACTGACAAAGCCTCCACCAGCTTTGCACCAGGTACCCGGATTGGGCCGGCCCGACTCCGCAGCTCTCTCAGCCCGGCAATCGCTCACCGCCCGTGTACTTGAGTCAGTCCTGGTCAACAGCCCAGTGGGTCTTCTACTGCTTCTGGCCCATGCACCCGGATTGGGCCAGCCCGACTTCGCAGCCTCCTCTGCCCGACAGTCGCTCGCTGCCCGTGTACCTGAGTCACACGCGGCCCATGAAACAGCAGATCTCCTCTTCTTCTGTCCTCTTTGACTATCGTTGACAATGCCTCATCACTTCTGGAGCCATGAGGCCCACGCTATTCAGCATGGCTCCTCAATCTCCCCCTTGATGAGTGCATTGTCAACACTCCTCAATTTTCAGCTCTTCAGCACCTGTGAACCAAATGGGGAAACACGAAAACAAAACACAAGGAAACAAAGAAGAAGAAAAATAAGGTAAAAGTTTAACCCTAATGACCAAAAGCCAACCAAAAGCAAGAAACGGTCATTGTGGTTAACCAAAACGTAAAAACTCAAAATGAGTGTGATTTCAGAACAACAAGGATATCAACAGAGTAAGAACTCCCCCTTGAACTCTGATCCCAAATTTTCTCCCCCTTGTTGACAAGTGAACTCATCAAGCACTCAAAAGAGACACAGACTCCCCTGAAATGCAACTCCCCTTTAAAAATATGCAGTGAATGCAACTGGGGTGCAGGTGGAGTGTAGAAAGCATGCTTCGCAGATATGATTGACTGCAAATACAGTATCTAACAGGTATAGCAAAGGAGATACTGTCTAAGATACATGGCATGATCAGTGCAAGAGATGATATCTAAAGAAAGTCATTTAGCACGCATTTGTCAATTTTTGCAAATAAAAGCATCACCACATTTTCTAGTAAACAAGCAAGGTAAAGCATGAGGTGCAGAAGCTAACTGATATCTACCAAGATAAGTATTGTTCAAAACAAAGTGCTTCAGCAAGCTTGTTATCCTTTTAAAGTTCAGGCTTTTTCATGTTCCTTTGTCATTTGTGCCAAGGGTTATTTGCATGTCAAACCTTATGCTAACCGACCAAGTCAAGCCTAGGCCAGAACTGAGCCATCAGAAGCTTAAGACATTGGTCTTGGCATACACTATACTGTCCTAGTTCATACCAAAGTGCTATGGTAAGCAGTCCAGAACAATATAATGCGACAAAGCAAACCCACTTGGATCTTTTCAACTTAAGCATAAAAAGGCATGGAATTTTCATTTATTTTTGATTTCTATCATTTTTTATAGCACATTTTCCATGTTAAAGCATAAAGATGTCCAAGCTGCATATCTGCATCTATGTGATGAACTAGCTACAAGGCATGTAACAGATAGCAAAAACACTCAACCTACACATGCTAGTTACCAGAAGCAATGGTGATCATTTTTCAAGTTGAAAGCGTAAAAGCCATGCATATGACAGATATCAGCATATCATTTGAACTGAAGCAAGGCATGATCATCGACAAGTAATCAAAAGCATATACCAGCTAGACTAAGTAAAGCAGTTCAATCATATAACAGAAGAAGGCTCAAATGTGTGATATGTGAATATGTATGATATGAACACACATAAAAAGACTCAAGAAAAGAGTAGATAAAAAGAAAACTGACGCAAAATATCCTTAGAAAGGATACACAACACCCAAATCCCCTCGTAAACGCTCAAATGTAGACTGATCTAGGGGTTTGGTGAAAATATCAGCCAACTGATGATGGGTATCAACATGAATAAGGTCAATGACACCTTTCTCATATTGATCCCGCAAGAAGTGAAAGCGCACATCAATATGTTTGGTTTTTGAATGGAGACACGGGTTTTTCCCTACACTAATAGCACTAGTGCTATCGCAAAATAATGGAACCCTGGTAGGAAAGAACAACCCAAAGTCTCGTAGAGTGGAAATCATCCAAACCATCTGTGAGCAGCAGCTGGCAGCAGCTACGTACTCAGCCTCTGTGGTCGAAAGAGCAATTCCAGATTGCTTTCGAGAAGACCAAGATACAAGGGAAGAACCAAGAAACTGGCAAGTACCGGAAGTCGACTTGCGATCCAACCGGCACCCACCAAAGTCAGCGTCCGAAAAGCCAGATAAATCAAGTGATGATGATGCTGAATAATAAAGACCAAGATCAGGCGCATAGGTGAGATACCTGAAAATGCGCTTGACAGCCTGCCGGTGAGACGCGCGTGGTGAAGACTGAAAACGCGCGCAAAGTCCCACGGCGAACTGTATGTCCGGTCTTGTTGCCGTTAAGTACAACAGCGAACCGATCATCCCTCGAAATTCTCTCTCATTGACCTTGACACCACTCTCGTCCTTGTCCAGACTCCCGGAAGTACCCATCAGGGTCATCTGCGGCTTCAATTCACCACCAAAGTCAAATTTTTTAAGCATATCACGAGTGTACTTGCCTTGGTGGATGAAGGTGCCGTCCTTGGTCTGCTTGATCTGGAGCCCTAAAAAGTACTTAAGCTCACCCATGAGGCTCATCTCAAACTCACTGTGCATCTGCTCAGAAAACTTGGACACAAGAGAATCAGTAGTACCGCCAAAGATAATATCGTCCACATAAATCTGAGCGACTAAGAAATCTGAAGCATCTCTGAGCAAGAAAAGAGTTTTGTCCACAGACCCCATCACAAAGCCCTTCCCCAACAAGAATTGCTTCAACCGGTCATACCAAGCCCTGGGGGCTTGCTTCAACCCGTATAAAGCTTTATGCAACTTAAAAACATGTCGAGGAAACTTAGGGTTCTCAAAACCGGGGGGTTGCCTAACATAAACCTCCTCTTCTATGAACCCGTTCAGAAAAGCACTCTTAACGTCCATTTGAAAAAGCTTGAAACCCTTCGAAACGGCAAAAGCTAGAAGAATACGAATGGACTCAAGACGGGCAACAGGAGCGAAGGTTTCTTCAAAATCAATACCTTCCTTCTGGCAATAACCCTGGGCAACTAGTCGAGCCTTGTTGCGCACCACAACCCCATCTTCACCTTGTTTGTTCTTGAATACCCACTTGGTGCCTATGGGGTTGCATCCAGGTGGCGGCTCAACTAGTGTCCAAACCCGATTGCGGACAAAGTTCTCAAGCTCTTCTTGCATAGCGTTAATCCAATTAGAATCAGAGAGAGCATGAGAAATGTCTCTGGGCTCAAAAGATGCAACAAATGCAGATTCAGCAAACACAGCGAGAGAGGCAGAAGAACGCAAAGTCCTCTCAGTCAGATCACCAATGATGAGCTCTGAGGGGTGGTCACGCTGAACTGCTCGGGTTCCCTGGTGATCTGAAGTCACCTCACCGGAGTCAGCAGCTGGCACCTCTGGACTCGACTGAAGGGGCTCGATCGAAGTGGAAGAAGTGATCAGAGGTCCGCCTTCATCATCAGTCGAAGTCACAGAAGGTGTGGGCTCTGCGGGGGATGCAGAAGGCCCACCCTCAACAGCAGCTGGAGTATCCTCATCTTCCTCGAAGATGGACTCTCCGAGCTCATCATCACCAGAAAGCTCAAAAGAAGGAGTCAACGAAGGCAAGGACTCATCAAATGAAACCTCACACGTCTCGACAAGCAGCTGGGATTCGAGGTTCCAAACACGGAAGCCTCGAGAATGCAGTGCATAACCAAGAAAAACTCCATCCCAGCAACGAGACTCAAACTTGTCCAAATGCCCTCCCTTTTTGAGCACAAAGCACTTGCAGCCAAACGCTCGCAAGTGGCTCACCTTGGGCTGTCTGCCAAACCGCAACTCATAAGATGTCTTACCAATGTAAGCTCGAAGAAAAATGCGGTTGGCCAGATAGCAAGCCGTGTTCATGGCTTCAGCCCAAAAACGCCTAGGAGTCCTGTGCTCATCGAGCATCGTCCTGGCCATCTCAACTAGCGTGCGGTTCTTACGTTCCACAACGCCGTTCTGTGGGGGAGTGTAAGGAGAAGAAAACTGATGGTCCAGACCCTGATCACCACAGAAGCTGACGAACTGAGAGTTCTTGAACTCAGAGCCGTTGTCGGAGCGAATTGCTCGCATCCGGCCATTGTTCTCATTCTTCAGCTTCAAAATCAGGTCATGGACAAATTGAAAAGTTTCATCCTTAGACTCCAAAAAGAAAACCCACGAGAAACGAGAAAAGTCGTCAACAACCACAAGTGCATACCACTTCCCACCGACTGAACGTACCCGAGCTGGACCTACAGTGTCCAAATGTAAAAGCTCGCCTGGATACGAAGTCATCACCTGAGTCACAGGTGAGTGAGAAGCGGCAACCATTTTCCCATGACGACAGGGATGACAAACTAGATCCTTCTCCATTTTAAGCTTGGGCAATCCTCGGATGAGGTCCATAGAGCTTAACCTGACTAGCAGATCAAAACTCAAATGGCCTAACCTCCTATGCCACTTCCAGAGCTCAGAAGAAGATCCAGCAATCAAACAGCGAGAAGGGCCAAAAGAACTAGAGAAGTCAATTCGAAAAACTTTACCGAAGGGTAAAATCTGACAAATCAAAGACCCTCTAGAATCAACCACATAAGAATTGCCCTTCTTAAAATGCACTTCCAAACCATCCTCAAGAAGTTGCGAAACAGAGATTAAATTAAAGTTCAGATTTTTAACCAAAGCAACATTCTTTAAAGAGAAATGGTCTGAATGCTGATTGAGCCTATGCCACTTACTTTCCCTTGACCGCTGTTCCCGAATGTGATATATTCTTTGGAGCTCGGGGGAGTGAGACTGGAGAACCATCTGCGATGTCCCGTCATGTGGCGAGAGCATCCTGAGTCCATGATCCAAACATCCTCCAGTCCCCGGTCCTGCACAATCAATGTCTGTAAGTGGGAGCAAATGGTCCGGCACCAGGTTTAGCAAAAGAGCTAAACCAGTGTCGAGCCATCTGCTCAAAAGATGGAAAGCGAAAACCATCAAAAGAGTTTGGACCAAAATGCGGCTCAAAGCGCGGTCCATGGTTCTTCCTAACCCTACGGCCACGAGGTCCAGAACCGTAGCCAACTCGGTCTGGAACTCTGCCGGAACGAACACAACCAACTGGAGCACGGGTACGAAAACCGTCTCCTCTACCACCACCTACACGACGCGGCCTGGCCTCCAGCCTCTCCCCGCGCCGAGGAACACGCAGTCTACCACCCTGCTGGTAAAACTGCACCTGATCACTACGAGCCCTCTCTGCTCTCTCAATCCGCTTCCTCCTGAAGCAAAACTCCGCAAGATGCCCGTCTCTCTGACAATACTCACAATGATAGGTAGGCTTCTTGGGATGTGGTTGAGGCTTGGGGTTCTTGGGCTTGGTAGTGTTTGGTGTGGTCTTCTTGGGCTGAGAGGGTCCAGGAAGAGAGTCAAGAGTAGTGTGAAGATTTTTGGGCTTTGGAACCCAGATAGGTTTCTTGGGTGGAGCTTTAGGTGGCTCATGAATCACTCCATCCTTGGGCTGACAAGCCTGGGAGGACTCAGTGGAGTGAGTCTTGGGATATCTCTGCTCTGGAGTCATTTTACTCCACTCCACTGCCCGGCTGATGGCACTCTCAAAGTCAGCCTTGGTGTAGGTGTAACCTACCCCAAACCCATCCTGCCTCTTGAACTGCTGGATCATCATGCCAAGCTGTGGCTCTCTGGCGCTGATCCAACTCAGGATAGAACGGAGGTAAAAGTTCTCATTCTGAGAATCTGCTAGCTCCTCTCTCAAGGAAGCTAGAACCTCCACCTGAGACAAGCAGGTCTCACACTCACTCTCTACTTGGACAGACTTTCCGGCTTTTAGCTTAATCAACTCCATTCTAAGAGACAGGCAGTTCTCACAGACAGTGGGTGGAACTGACAATGTCTCAAGCTCTAGCCTAGTCTGCGCAAGCTCAGCCCTCAACCTCTCTAAATCACCCAAATGTTCATTACCCTTGGATTTCAGCTCAGCTAAGGCAGCTAGATGAGATGGGCAATCAACACAGGGTGCGACGACAGTGGCTTGAGCATCTTTCAGCTCCTGCTGAGTGCTTTCAAGCTCAGTGGCCAAAGCGTCCCTCTCATCAACCCTTTCTGTGTACCTGGACTTCAAAGTCGACAGGTCACACAGAAGCACCTCACACTTCGGGCACTCACTGCTATCACCCAAGCAAGGGGAAGAGGATAGACTCTCAATCCTACCGTTGGCCACGGCAAGCTCACTTTCTAACTCGTCTATCCTTTTCTTAGCCCCCCTAAGCAGTTTCTCCCGATACTTCAACTCCTGACGATTGCTCTCAAGTAAATCTACAATTTCGCGCTCATAAGATGATACCTTGCTATCGTCGTCGTCGGAGTCGTCGGAGGAGCTCTTTTCTTCTCTATCCCCAAGAGCCATGGAGCAGAAGCTCTTGCGGGATCTTCGGCGCTGGTGTGAGCGGCTCTTCGGCTTGTCTCCGAAGGCCATGAAGCAGAGGCCCGCCGGATCATCCTTGTCCTTCCCCTTCTTGATGGAGATCTCCTCATCGCTTGAGCTCGATGAAGAGGAAGAAGACGTGGATCTCTTGGAGTAGCTCTTCTCCATCTCGGCGAAGAAGGCCTTGTCGCGCTTCTTGTTCTCTCGCCGGTAGTCCTTCAGGGCCTTCTTGAAGAACCGGGTCTTCGGCTTGCCCTTGTTGAAGGAGGGGCTCTCATGCTTGCCGGAGTCATGGAAGCTGCTGCCGGTGCCCTTCTTGTATCCACTTCGCTTGGGGCAGTCGGCGATGAAGTGTCCTGGATCACCACATTCAAAGCATCCGGATTTTGTGCCGTGTCTTTTGAACATTCTTTTATCATAGACACGACGCACCCGGTTGTTAAAGAGACACAAATCATCATCTCCCAACAACTCAAGCTGGTCCTCAGTGATAGACATCAAAGAGAACCCAGCGCAGCTCACAGCAGAAGGATCAACAGATGGTGTAGCAAGGGCCAGGGATTTTGATCCAGAGCCAGTGAGATTTGATCTCAACTGGATATCTACCTCAGTGGCCTTTAGCTTGCTAAATAACTCAGAAATGGTCAAGGTATCGTATGAAGTACTCTCAACGATAGATGATACCTTGATCTCCCAGATCTTTGGGTCCAAGGTATGAAGAACCTTGAGCGCCTGCTCGTGATCTGAGACTAACTGAGCACCCTCAGCCTTGTTGTCCCGAAGCTTGTTAATGATCGACTGAAAGCGACCAAACAAAGCCTCAACAGATTCACCCGGCTTCTGTGTGAAATTCTCATATTCACGCCGGTAGGTCTGATAGAGCCGAGCCTTGACCTGTGCCGTTCCCTCATGGTGTGCCTTGAGGGTAGCCCAGATCTCTCTCGCAGTGGAGAGATGACTCACTCGCTCAAATTCAGTGGGACCTAAACCAGAAAATAAAATGTTCACAGCCTTACTGTTGCTCAGATGCTGAGCAATGATACCAGCAGTACCTTGCTCAGTAACTGGCAGAATGACAAATGTGGTGTGAACGCAAATGTCCCATATGTCCGAACCCTGGCTCATGAGATAGGCTCGCATGCGAGTCTTCCAATAATTATAGCCATAGGCTTCCAAGGACGGGACCTTGCCAGGAGACGTCATAGTCACTACTGGGGTTTAGAACCGGTTAAGGTATAGAAAAACCCTAACCTCGCTCTGATACCACTTGTAGGACCGAAAGTAGCGACCAGAGGGGGGGGGGTGAATGGGCGCCTTAAAAATTCTTTCGAATCAATGGCCTGTTCCCAATACCCAACGCACCTCAAAAATACTACGCAGCAGAAAATAAACAGAAGGCCTAAGTCTAAAGGTTTCTAACCTAGAAGCATCTGATGATAAACAGTTGTAAAACTAAAGTGGTGCAACTAGGCAGATAAACAAGTTTGTAACAGGCCTATACTTCTCAATGAAATGATCTAAGTATGTATAAAGTGAAAAGAGAAGTTACTGTCCAAAGTTGTCTCCTGTTCGAAACTTGGCGAAGCCCCCTTCGCACGTCGAGGTCTGCTTCGGAGGTTGATGATGGAGTCTGTCCGAAGTGCCGAAGGTGTCACTGTCTAGCCTAGTTCGAAGTGGTAAGAAGCGAAGTGTACTTCGGAGCGAAGTAAAAACAGTGCCGGAGCTTGGTTCGAAGTAAGCACTTCGAAGACAAGACTTCGAACACAACTTCAAGTTACGAGTTTCGGAGCGAAGTAAACCAGTGCCGAAGCCTGCTTCGAAGTATGCACTTCGAAGACAAAGCTTCGAACACACTTAGAACCGAAAGCTCCGAAGCTGAACCTTCGAACACAAAAAACTTCGAACACAACACACAAACAGACAACCTTCGAACAAGGAAGCGAAGTCTGTCACATGACAGAAAAACAAGTCCGAAGCCTACAGCTTTACCTTCGAAGAGAACAAGCTCCGAACAAAGAAGCGAAGGGTGACAGGCTACCAAGAAATCAATGCGAAGCTAAGTGGAAGGGCAAACTTCGATGACAACTCCGAGACTTAACGAAGTGTGAACTTCGAACAGCTAGGGCCGGAGTACCTTCGCACTGTCGATCGAAGTATGCGATGCTATCCGTTTAGAAAATACTTTGAAGCTAGCAACACAGGACACAAAGATTTAGGTTCGAAGTCTGAGCGAAGCCTTTAAAGATGTTCGATCGGAGCCTGCCTCACGGAGTTAAGGGGCTTCGCACAGAACCGAGCTTCGCCAGACACACTCAGAAAAAGGTAAAAGAGAATGTCAGCTTCGATCAAAAAGCTGGGCAATAGAAGGTGAAAAGCTGCTGCAGAACACTGTAGCTACAGTAAAGCAGTACTACTTGCAACAGCAAGAACTAGTACTCAGTTCGTGAAGAACAGAAGCACCAGAAGGACCTTCACCTCAAGAATAAAACTCACCAGCTCGTAGCCAGGGCAATAACTCCCCAAACCAAACAAAATGCAAGCAATAAATTCACCAGGGACCAAAGCATTTACGCATCCAAGAGATTTGAGCAAGAAAAATGCATACACAGTGAGAGGGAAGCCCTGGCGGCGCACACAGGAGAGAGAAGACAGGGGACAAAGTGACCCAGTGGGTGGATTTGATTTCAGCACAAAAGGGTGGTCCAAACCCTAGGGATTGGGGTGCTATTTATAGGCAGCCCAACACTAGGAATATTCTACCAGCCCCTTAGGGTTTTTACAGACTCAAAAATACAGAAAATGACTCTACTTGCCCTTAGGTATTTTTACAGACACAACTGACTGACTGTGGGCCTAGAGTAACAGATGACATATCCTGAAGCTATTCTTCTGGACAGTCGGATACAGAATCAACGGTTGTCAGTTTTACGCCGAAACTGACAAAGCCTCCACCAGCTTTGCACCAGGTACCCGGATTGGGCCGGCCCGACTCCGCAGCTCTCTCAGCCCGGCAATCGCTCACCGCCCGTGTACCTGAGTCAGTCCTGGTCAACAACCCAGTGGGTCTTCTACTGCTTCTGGCCCATGCACCCGGATTGGGCCAGCCCGACTTCGCAGCCTCCTCTGCCCGACAGTCGCTCGCTGCCCGTGTACCTGAGTCACACGCGGCCCATGAAACAGCAGATCTCCTCTTCTTCTGTCCTCTTTGACTATCGTTGACAATGCCTCATCACTTCTGGAGCCATGAGGCCCACGCTATTCAGCATGGCTCCTCACTCCCGTTTTTTCTGTTCCTCGTGGAGATGGAGGAGAGATCACCCCCTGAAGTTTGTCGGGATGTCTTAGCTTATATTAAAGAGGAAGAGAGGGCGGAGGGATCTTCGTCTTCCGAACCTATTGACTGGTCCGACTCGGAGTACCGGGCCGAAGACCCTGCGGAGGCTGACTCCGGAAGGCTCCTGACCTGGGCCGAGCTTCAAGAGGAGCAGAAGAAACTGCGAGCTTCGAAGAAGAAGAGAAGCACCCGAACTAAAAGGACCCTTTCGGTGGCTTCGAGCTCCGAAGGTCAAAGTAGCCGTAGAAGTAGCTCTAGGGGCCGAAGGGGTCTCCGATTTTACCTAGGCTTAGATACAAATTTCTCTTGATGTAAAAGTATAATGTTTTAATGTGAACTGCTTCGAAAGCATGCTGTGTGTCCTCCTATCCTCGACCCCCCTTGTGGGTGGTGAAGCCTTTACTATAGTAAAGGGTTCTCTAGGCACAACAAAGCTCCGAACAACTGAATGCTTCGAATTCACACTTATCATTTGTACTTTTGGCAGTATCTTCGACATGGAAATCCATATTTCGCGCCGAGGTCTAAAAATCTGTTCGCTTTTTTTATGTCTTTAGACTCTTGTGCGGATCCTCACAAGCCGGAGCCTGGAATCCGTAGGGTGGCCACCTTAGGCTCTTTTACAGATACTTCGCACCCGGAAGCCGAAAGTCTGTTTTTGTTTAAAGTCCTTAGACTCTTCTACAGATCCTAACAAGCCGGAGCCTGGAATCCGTAGGTTGGCCACCTTCGGCTCTTTTACAGATACTTCGCACCCGGAGGCCGGAAGTCTGTTTTTGTTTAAAGTCCTTAGACTCTTCTACGGATCCTAACAAGCCGGAGCCTGGAATCCGTAGGTTGGCCACCTTCGGCTCTTTTACAGATACTTCGCACCCGGAGGCCGGAAGTCTGTTTTTGTTTAAAGTCCTTAGACTCTTCTACGGATCCTAACAAGCCGGAGCCTGGAATCCGTAAGTTGGCCACCTTCGGCTCTTTTACAGATACTTCGCACTCGGAGGCCGGAAGTCTGTTTTTGTTTAAAGTCCTTAGACTCTTCTACGGATCCTAACAAGCCGGAGCCTGGAATCCATAGGTTGCCACCTTCGACTCTTTTACAGATACTTCGCACCCGGAGGCCGGAAGTCTGTTTTTGTTTAAAGTCCTTAGACTCTTCTACGGATCCTAACAAGCCAGAGCCTGGAATCCGTAGGTTGGCCACTTCGGCTCTTTTACAGATACTTCGCACCCGGAGGCCGGAAGTCTGTTTTTGTTTAAAGTCCTTAGACTCTTCTACGGATCCTAACAAGCCGAAGCCTGGAATCCGTAGGTTGGCAACGAAGCCTTTGAACCAATGGTTCGAAGGCAGCTGCCTGAGTCTTGAGAAAAATGCTTGGCTCTACAAGCATCTCTGTCCTCCTAATGCGTCCACCAGGAGTAAGGGATATTCGAAGAGCAAACAAAATTCGACCCTTATCTTTATTCATAAAAAGGAAAGTTTTTACAAGTGATTACAAGGAGCCCCTAAGCAAAATAACGCTTAAGGTGCTCCGCATGCCATGCATGCTTCAATTCTTCTCCTTCTAAATTAGCTAATTTAAATGATCCGGGGCGTCCTGAGCGTAAGATAACATATGGTCCTTCCCATTTGTTTCCTAGCTTCCCCGGAGCTATTACACTTCGCAATACTAGATGACTAGGCTTTAACTCATTTAGCTTTACCTTCGGGTCATACCACGTTTGGTGTGGTCCTAGTACTTAGTCAGGTTGGCGACAGCTCGAAGCCTTGTTTCTTCTGACAAATCCAGCGAAGTGCTTCGGTCATCTTCGTCCCTAGGTTGAATTACGCGAAGCGATCCACCTCTGAGCTCCGTAGGAGTCATGGCCTCATCTCCGAAGAGCAATCTGAATGGTGTGAAACCTGTTGACCTGGTTTGAGTGGTTCGAATGGACCACAAGATTTGGGGAGCTCTTCGACCAACAGCCCCTTGGCCAATCCTACAATTCGGCGGTTTAGCTCGAAGAGGATGTTCCCGTTGGCTCGCTCGACGGCTCCGTTGGACTGTGGATGTCGCACTGCTGCGAAGCATAGCTTAATGCCCAGTTCTTCACAAAATGTTTGGAGGTGTCGGCTTCGAACTGGGTTCCATTATCCACCGTCAACTCTCTTGGAACTCCGAACCTGCATATAATATTCTGCCAGAAGAATTTTTGCACGTTCCTTGAGGTGATAGCTGTTAATGGCTCCGCTTTGACCCATTTTGAGAAATACTCGATTGCCACTACCGCAAATTTCAAACCGCCTTTTGCCATTGGGAAAGGGCCTATGAGGTCCATACCCCATCTGGCCATTGGCCATACTGGGGCAATAACTTGAGCTGAGTTGGCGGGCGATGGCTCCGTCTGCCCATCCACTGGCAGCCTTGGCATATTCGAACCAGCCCCCTCCGCATCTCTTACTATGGTTGGCCAATAAAACCCTTGCCGAAGCGTCTTGCCTGCTAGCGCACGAGAGGCTAAATGACCTCCGCACAAGCCTTCGTGAATGCCCCGAAGTATGTCTTGACCTTCGGGCTGTGAGATGCATCGAAGTAGGGGCGAACACACTCCGGCTTTGTATAACACTCCATCAATAAGCTTGTAATTTCGAGCTCTTGCTTGCAATCTTCGAGCTTTTGGGCCTTCGGGAGGGTCCATGCTATCTTGCAACACGCTCATTATCGGAGCCCGCCAATCTGTAATTGGGGATGCACAGTACCTCCGCAGAGGTTATTGAACAACCGCTGGTTGCGCTAGCTCCTCGTAGAAAGCACCTTCCGGGAGGTCCCCCGGCCCCTGCTGCAGCCTTTGCAAGGATATCTGCAAGTGATTGTCTGCCCGAGGGATACTTCGAATTGTAAATCCTTTGAATGCTGCTTCGGCCTTGCAGATTTCTTCAAGGTATTGTGCCAGATGTGGATTTTTTGCTTGAAAACTTTTATCAACATGCCGCGCGATGACTTGGGAATGTGTCTTGATCACTATTCTTGCGACTCCGAGTGCTTTAGCCTTTCGGAGGCCTAGGAGGATTCCTTCATACTCGATGATGTTATTAGTGGTTCTGAGTTAAGCCTCGCAGAATACATGGTCTTCTGCCCTGATGGTGATATGATACGGCCCCTGCTCCGGCACCTGATGCTTGATAAGCTCCGTCAGAAAATATTGTCCAAAAGCCTTAGGAGGGCTCTTCCGGGGCCCAAACAGTAGATGGAGTCCACTCTGCTACGAAATCAGCTATAATTTGAGATTTAATAGCTGTTCTTGCCATGAAGGAGATTCCGAAGGGTGCCAGCTCGACCGCCCATTTTCCAATCTTGCCCGTAGAATCTTTGTTTTGGAGCATATCTCCAAGAGGATACGATGTAGGGACGATCAGGTTATGCGCCAAGAAATAATGCCTTAGCTTTCGCGAGGCCATTATTAGGGCATAAGCAAACTTCTCGAGCTCAGAGTATCTGATCTTAGCTCCGGACCAAGCCTCCGACACGAAATAAACTGGGTTCTGCACCAGCTTCCTTTAACTGAACTTCCCGGACCAACACTGCGCTTACTGCTAACCCGTTGCTGCAAGATATAAGAGCAGTGTTTCTTCTGGAAGGGGAACAGTCAAAGTTGAAAGTGTGCCGAGGTATGCGTTTATATCATCGAAGCTCTTCTGACACTCCGGTGTCCAGCTGAACTTTCGGACCCCCTTTAGTGCCTTGAAAATTGGGAGGCTCCGCTCTACTGACCTGGATTGGAACCTGCTGAGTGCTGCGAGCCTTCCTGCTAGCTTCTGCACTTGCTTCAAATTCTTTGGCAGAGCCATCCTTTGCAGCGCGCTTATTTGCGTTGGGCTAGCTTCGATTCCCCTCCTCAAAACTAAGTACCCTAGCAGCTTTCCTGCTTGTGCTGCTCCGAATATACATTTTTCCGGGTTGAGGCGTACTCCACATGCTCGGAGGCTCTCAATTGTTTAGCTAGGTCTAAGCTATGCCGGTGCTTTTGAGCACTTTTTATTACAATATCGTCCATATAGGCTTCGACATTGTGGCCTATCTGATGACCTAGTGCCTTAGCTATTAAGCGTGAAAAGGTGGCTCCGGCATTCCGTAAAACAAAAGGCATTCTTACATAACAGAATACTCCGGAAGGAGTTATGAAACTTGTCTTGGCTTCGTCTTCGCGCTTCAGCCATACTTGATGGTACCCGGAATAAGCATCGAGGAAGCTTAATAATTCAGAGCCGGCTGTGGAATCTACAGTTGATCTATTCAGGGCATTGGGTAGGGGTCTATTCAATGAAGTGCAGTCAATACACATGCGCCACTTGTTCGAGTCTTTCTTTCTTACAAAAACAGGGTTAGCCAACCACTCAGTGTGGGCTACTTCCCTGATGATGCCTGCCTTTAATAATTTTTCTACTTCTACCTTGGCGAGGCTTGCTCTTTCTGTTGACAGCTTGCGGAGCCCCCTGGCGTACTGGCTTGGGTCTTCGGGTTGACGAGCAGACTATGCTCGATGATGCTTCGATTGACTCCTGGGATGTCTTCGTCAGTCCAAGCAAAGATGTCCAGATTTTGCTCTACAACTGCTTCTAACGAAGCAGCTATCTCCGTAGATAGCCCTTTGCCAAATTGCACTGGATACTCCTTGCCCTCTTTTGTAATTATTCTTGTCTCAACATCACCTTCTGGGCTTGGCTTGAGCGAGGGCCCCTTCGAAGAGTTTGAGGCCTCCGGCACTTCTTCAGGGCTTTCCGCCACATTGTGCACTTGCCGAGGGTCCAATGGCTGTCCATGGCCATACTCCGTCCTCCGAGCTACAACTTGGTCTCCTGAAATAGTAAGTACTCCACCTTGCGTGGGTATTTTGAGACAAAGGTAATTATGGTGAGCTATAGCCCCGAACTGATTCAGCATCCCTCGGCCGAAGATTGCATTGTAGGCATACGGGGCGTCGACCACGTCGAATATCACTTCTTCCCCCTGGCCAGAGGCCCCTCTCCGAAGGCAACCTCGAGGCCTATCTGGCTGAGGGCATCGAGAGGTGGTCCTGAAAACCCTTGAAGTGGCCGGGCCGCTGGAAGCAGGTGCTTCCGGGGTAGGCACATCTGGTTGAAGGCCTGGACGAAGAGTATATATGCGGAGCTCCGCCATCTACCAGGATTCTTCGGACCTCCACTCTGGCTATATCAGCTGAGATGACCAAGGGGTCAGCATGGGGAAACTTTACCCCCGCAGAATCGCTGGCAGTAAATGAAATTGGGCACATGGGACCACTCTGGCATCCCCTCGGCGGAACTGGATGTCCCAATGTGCCCGACCTCGCGGACGTACTCGCGCCGCTGCCTCTTGGACATGCTTCCGAGGGTCCCCCTCCGGAGATGGGCAGGACCACTCTCTTGCCGCGGTCCTGCAGGTCTTCTTGCTTTGGTGGCGGCATGATGTTGGCCACCGGAAGCCGCATGGGGGCTTCGAAGGCACCGACTCAGACTACGGTTTGCACCGGCTCTGACCGTGCCCGAAGGTGGGGGCTCGATCCGAAGCACCTCGCCCCGCACTTCGTCCTAGGTATTCACCCCGAAGGGTTAATACCGACTTGCAGTCCTTCGTGTCATGGCTCCTATTATCGCCTTGCACGCAGCAGAAAAAACTCTGGCGCCTGCCAGGCGCTCTTTCCTGGGGCTTCGGTGCTCTAGCCTTGAAGTTCTGCGCCTGCTGGAAATTGGCAGGTGCCTTCGGGACGGAAGGTGCAATGCTTAGCACCCTCCGAACGGAAATGCTTCTTCCCCCGCTTGTACTCGTTGAAGCGGTTGTCTTGCGGAGGTAGTAGGGGAGCGGAGGCTTCGGGCTCCCTTTTGACTTCTCGGAGGGTGGGTGGGTGGTGCTTCGGCTCACCGCAGGCAGCCTTCCTCCGCCTTGGCATACTGTTCGAAGTATGCCATCAGCTGCGCCACAGACGTCACCGGCTTCCGGTGGAGTTTGCTGAGGAGGTCGGGGTTTAACAACCCCTTCTCGAGTGGTGTCGACCACC
>JAAALK010000020.1:0-48595 GCA_019279435.1 Zizania palustris
CGGATGCGATAAGCCAGCATCATCATATTCGCTCGTATGGCTCGCCTTCACGGCGGGCAGGCGGTCAGAGCAATGAATGCGAGACTTAACAGCGGCCGGCCTGGCACACTGTGGCTTCACTCGCCATCACGTACATCTGATGCCCAATCAAGTCTCATCGTATTCATTCGTTCCGCCGTGGTGTAACTCGATGAACTGCATCGATAGGGAGGGTTTAAGGGTTACTTTGGTTTGATGTGATAGGACGAGGATGCGCCGAGTTCAACCACGCGCGGCGGCGGAGTGCGGCAATGGGACCAACTGAATATGATCAGCCGCCGCGGGCCACTACGAGTCTACAACGTGTGTCTTTGTCAAGTAATTCGGCACTGTCCTGGTATAGTTCATCGAGACACAAATCAATCAAGAAGAAGAGGGCAAGATAAAACCTCGTTCTATCCAATCCAACCCCCAAATGAAAGAAATTAACACTGCCCTACACATGGATGATGTAAAGATTATACCATTGCCATTGATTCATTGAGCCCAAACTACTGCAAAGAAACAAGTCCGTTGATGCTCCTAGTACAGCCGGAGCATGGTACGCGCGAAAGATTGCGACCTGAGTTGTTGCCGACCGCCTTCGCCGGGAGCCCCGCGGTGCGCCGGCCGCTGGCGGTCCGCATGGCGTGAGGTAGAACCGCAGCATGCCGTTGTCGGCGTGCGCCGGCGAGTAGCGCGCGCTGCGGTTCCGCTCCAGGATGCACTCCTCCCGCCGCCGCTTGACGTTGCCGTTGTGTCGACGTAGCTCCGCCTCGAGCTGCCGAGGCCACCGCTGTTGCTGCTGAACGAGCTGCGCGCGCTGGCGTTACTGTTGCACCGCTGCATCCTGGCGTTGTACCCGCGGACGCGTAGCTCCGGCCAAGGCTCGGAGAAGGCGCGGTCCGCGCCATCGGACGCGCCGTTCCGGCGGCCGGCTGCCCGGCGGTGTATCAGGCCCCACAGGCTCCACGCTTTGCGCCACCTCCGGGGCTTCTTGGCGGGGGTCCGGGAACGCGGCGTCCAGGCTCATGGGGAAGTCTTCGACGAGAGAACTGGTGCTGAAACGATGGTCGAGCAGGTCTTCGCATGCTGGAAGTGGTAGAACTCTGAGCTCCCAATTAGGGGCGAATCCTTGTCGTTGGTTATGGCGGCCGCCGGCGCGGGCACTACTGGCTTTGGGTCAATGACTTCGAAGGACGGTCTCCGCACAGAGCTTGGTGCGCTCCAAGCTCCGGCGCCTCCTGCTTGACGCGTCCGTGTAATACTCTCGCGTCTGCAACGTGCCGCCGGGGGTGTCGGCGTCGGGCTCGGGCTCGGGCTGGGAGTCATCCTCCACGGGGATTTGGCCATCGGAGCGCTCCACGATGCCGGCTGGGGAATCCTCCAGCGCGGAAAGGATGGGCGGTAGGCGTGAGATTGGCGGAGGCGCGCGGCCAAGGCCAATGCCGGTGCCGGCGCCGGCGCCGAACAGATAGCCGTCCCACGACGCGCGGGGCTCGTCCCAGGAGAAGCCAACATCGTCGACGGACATGCGACCAGCATCAAGGGAGAATCTCGGGTCAGTGTCGCACGAACGCCGACCTCCGGCGAACTCCGAGCAGGCTTCTCCACGGAGGCGGCTCCGTCGGAGGAATGTGGACTTGGAGGGCTTCTCCGGCGGTGGCATTGCCGCATCAGCCTTGCCGCCGCCGCCATCCTGCTTCTTGAGCTTTTGCTTGCGTCTCCACTTCTGCCATTTCTTGCTGAACACGGAGGCGGCGAGCCAGAAGCTCCCGGCGATTTCTTTCAGGTCCTTGGGCTGCGGCTTCTTGGCTTGCGAACACTCCAGATCTATGTGATCCTTCATGGCCTTGGCCTCCCGCGCCACATTGGCTTCGGTTTCCAGCTCCTCAGAGGTGCCCACCACCAAGAAGGGCTCCGCCACCGGAGTTTATCTCGTCGAACTCGTCAGCCATAGCGATCTCCTCCAAGAATACCTCAGGGACGCACAGCGGCGGCGGATGAGGCGGTGGCGGGGCCTGTACTTCAGCGGCGAGCGCCGCGGCTGCCGCGGAGGACGAGGCCGGGAAGGCCCCGAAACGCCGTGCCGTCGCGGACGCGCTCGCGGTCGTCCTGGTGGAACAGCGCCCAGAGCGTGCTCCTCCCGCGCACGTCGCACGACCGCCGCTGCGGCTCGTCCGAGGCGAGCACGTCCCCGCCACGCCCGCCACGAGAACGACTTACACCGGCGGAGGTCCGGCGGCGCGGCGCCGGAGCCCGACGGGGCCGCGCCGGCGCGGCGACGACGAAGGGCCTGGAGAGAGCGAGCGGATGGCGGAGGTGGACTTCCTTCCCGGAGCCGCAGCCGCACGCGGCCGACGCCTCGAGCCCCGCGAGGCGCTCGTGTAAGGCACGCGGCGCAGAAGCCTGTGAACGTCTCACCCGGGTGCAGGTCGCAGCTCGTCGACACGGACCGCCTCGGCGGCGGCGCCGGCGGCTCCATCTGCCAGCGTCATCCTCTCCCCTCCCTCTCGGCTCCCGTCCGTCGTCCTAGCTAATCAGTCGCCGTCGCAGCGCGCCATCGCATTTCTTGACACTGACCGGCTCGGCTTCCCTTAGGGGTGTTTGGATTCAGGGGCTAAATTTTAGCTCGTGTCATATCAGATGTTTGAACATCAATTTGAAGGACTAAACGTGAACTAATTAGAAAAATAATTACAGAATCGGAGGATAATTCGTGAGACAATTTTTTTAAGCCTAATTAATCCATAATTAGCAAATGTTTACTGTAGCGTCACATTGTCAAATCATGGCGTAATTAGGCTCATTAGATTCGTCTCGTGAATAATCCACCGATTATGAATGGGTTTTGTAAATAGTCTATATTTAATACTCCAAAATAGTATCTAAACATTGGATGTGACAGGGGCTAAAATTTAGCCCCTGTATCCAAACACCCCCTTAATCCCTTCCCACTGGCTGGCCCTGCCGCCCTGCTGCCCGTACCAGTAGTAAGTAGCTGCAGCTGTAAGCCTGTGAGCTGCGTCAGTGAGCGTGACCGATTCAAGCACTGGTTTTTAGAAGTGGACGTACCAGCGTGAGGTACTAGTAAAAGGGTAAAAAAACGAGATAGAGGAAAGCGAAAGGAGAAGGGAATCACGGGCCCTCTGCTGCCGCTGCTGCTCTCTCTCTCTGCTTTGCTTGCTTTCTTGGGGTTTGGGAGTGTTTAGCTTTTCGCCGTTCCCGAGGAAGGGGAAGGGGAAGGGGATCAAGATCAACAACACAAGCGCAGCAGCACACGCTCCCTTCTCCTCCCACTCTTTTACGTTACGCAGCTTGGTCGCCATGTTCTTCTGACTATTTATCGCTGTCTGATTTGGACATGGTTGTCCTTTGGGGATTTTCTTGATCAGAAGGTGATTATCACGGGATAATCTGGTCTCGTGCGAGCATCAGTGTCAATTGGGGCAGTAACCTTCAAACAGGCGTAATCTATTTGGGACTTGCTGTTCACAGGCTGCTTTGCATTGCAATCACTTGCCGGCAGTTGTTTGGAGATTTAATTATTTGCCACTCTTAACGAGTGGCAAACAAAATTGCCACTCTGAGTCACTGACATGTGGGATCACCTGAATCACTGATATATGTTCCATTAATTGACACACGAAGAGAGTGGCAAATAATTAAATTAACCGCAGTTGTTTAGGGTTTTGGTTCTAACTTACTAAAGTTTAGGTATTAAATTTTAGTTCCTAAACTATTAAACACGGTGATTAAAATGGACTAAATTTTAAATTCCAGTCTCTATAGTTTAAGGGATGTTTGGATACAAGGTGCTAAACCAAAACGAGCTAAAATTTAGTCACTTTAGAGACTAAAAATCCAAACAACAAGTCTAAAAAGGGGCTAAATATTTTAGCCCATTAGCCCCCAAGGAGGAGCTAAGAGGGCTAAAATGCTCGTTTCCACCCATCATAAATGCTTTTAGCCTTTTTTAGTCCTTGGATCCAAACAAGGGTGACTAAAATTTTAGCCCTTATTTTAGGCCATGTTTGTATAACCTTGCTTAATTTAGAAACTAAAATTTGCTTATTTTAGTAGGGATTAAAGTTTAATACTCTTGTTTGGATGTAGGGACCAAACATCATTTAATGAAGGATTCATAAATGAGGATAGAGGGTGCATGATATTTTCAGTCCTAATAAACAACATCCAAGAGACTAATGGACTAAACTTTAGAGACTAAAATTTAGTCCAAATAAGCAATCTTGTTTGAGATTTTAGGGACTAAATGAGACTAAATTTTAGTCCCTAAAGATAAGCAACCCCAATCCAAACAGGGCCTTAGTCACATTGCTTTAGCCCCTTGGATCCAAACAGGCCCTTAGTCCGGATAGTGTTTGGTTTCAAGGATTAAAGTCTATAAATGCAGTTCAACAAAGACTTTTACCCCTAGATTAGTACCCATGTTCTCTCTGTTCTGACATCATTTCTTGGAAGTGTCTTCTGTAATGTTTAGTCTAGTTTAGTCAACTTCTATAAACTAGAGGACTATTTCTTGGAAGTGTTTTTTGTAATGTTTAGTCTAATTTAGTCCACTTCTTTAAACTAAAGGACTAAAGACTTTATCTAAATTTTAGTCTACCCGTTTGGCACTTAGGAACTAAAAGTGCCACGAAATAAAAGACTAAAGTTTAGTCCTAAGAAACCAAATAGGTCCTTAATCATTTAGTCCCGAAGATATGAAATGAGATCCCTGCAGTCAGAGGAATCGACTGTAGGGGCAGTCGACCCTCTTCGCACCGTCGGATTTCAATCCGATTGGTGCTGGAGGGGCTTTAGAGGAGGCTTCGAAGGTGGGTTGCGTACAAGTTAGGGCCCACCTCCGCGACGTCAGGGGCCTCCGCGCCGTCAGATTTCGATCTGATGGGCGCTATAGGGGTTTCAGAGGAGGCTTCGGAGGCGGGCTCCGTACAAGGTGGAGCCCACCTCCGCAGCGTCGGGGGCCTCCGCACCGTCGGATCCACACCGAATAGCGCGGATCGTGACTGCAGAGTGCAGTCAAAACCCCGACGTTAGAGGAGCTGCTTCCCTAAGATATTGGCAAAAGGGACTAAAGAGTACTAACGACAGGGAATATTCCTCATTAATGCCTCTTGGGTGGGACAAAGGCATCTACATTTATTTATTAGGGGTAGTTTAGTCTTTGTTTAACTCATTTAATATTTTTAGTCGTTAGAACCAAACAGCCGATGACTCAAGTTTAATCAAATAAATAAATGAAGACTAAAGTTTAGTTTATTATTAAAAGAATCAAACAGGAACTTAATCCTACGCGAAGTAAACCCTGGTTTTGATAAATTCATGTTAGTTTTTAGCATTTAGTATCTTATTTTGAATAAAAGAAATTTAGAAAATTTTCGTACAGAGTTAAATTGATCCCTATAAAATTCTTAAAATTACTATTTTCCAAATGAGTCCCAAGCTATGATTTATCAAACTGGAAAGTAATACAACTGATTTGATTTGTTTTTGTGTGGTGGGTCTTCACTCTGTAGCAGCAGAACAAATGTTTGCGGTGGAAGTTTTGGTAACGCGTGGCTTGCAACGAAACAATTCCTAACAAACATGAGCACTCAAGCAATGTGTCAATGATTCATGTGCTAGAGCTCAAAGGAAATGCTGGTTTTTTACTTGGCTCTCTGTTCACGGGAAGATGCCCCGTTTGGCTCTCTTAGGCTAAAGTTTAGCCTTTGTTACATCAGATATTCGAATACTAATAAGAATGACTAAACATAAGTTAATTAGAAAACTAATCGCAGAACCCCTAAACTAATTCGTGAGACGAATCTATTGAACCTAATCATTTTATGATTTGATAATATGGTGCTACACTAAAAATATGCTAATGATGGATTAACTAGGCTTGATACATTCATCTCATAAATTAGTTTAGAGGTTCTATAATTAGTTTTATAATTAACACATATTTTCTTTTTTTAATTAGTATCGGAACATCTAATGTGATAGAGGCTAAATTTTAGTACAGAGAACAACCCATTAAGTATAGATGGCCCATCGTCGTCTCTGCATCCCGTGTGATTGGGAGGAAGAGGCCTCTATCCCTATCATATTCATACGTGTCTTTGTTAAAGAGGTGTGGTTTCTCGTCTCTTTTTGACAAGCAATTTCTAGTCTTTCCTTCACAGCTAGAGTAATCTCTTTCTTCCCAAAGGTGCTCCACCGAAATCTTAACGAAGTTTTGTTTATGTTCTTTGGAATTTTTGGAAAGAAAAAAACCGTCGCATATATGACTCAAGATTTTCATCTAATCTCAGATGATATTGTCTAATGAAGTAATGAAGTACTTCCTCCATGGTCATTGTTTTGCCTTCTCCTGGTGTCTTGCTTGTTGTAATATGCCTTCTTCTAGAGGATGATGTAATGCTTGTTGTAATATGCCTTCTTCTAGAGGATGATGTAATGCTTGTTGTCTTCACCCCCTGCTTGGGCCCTTAGAATCCCTTGGAGGCTTGCTCCATTACTCTCTGTTCTTATAATTCAATTGCAGATCTGATTCTCCTTTTCAAAAATAATAATAAGTTGTTCAAATACGATTCGTTTTTGTTTGAGGAATCAAAACATAGGTGGCACCGTTCCGAAGAATTTTGCAAGATTTTTTTTATAAAACTAAAATATTTTGTTGCAAATTTCCTTAACATAAGTTGAAAGATAGAGGCAATGGGCAAATCCCTAGCCCTACTAAATCTATACTACTTTAGAAGAAATTAGTGGTGATAAATCTGTCACACGCGTGGTATTACTTAAAATAACGAATTACAATGAATATTATTCTATCATGATATAAATTATTTGTATCACTTGTATTGTAATTATGTAAAAATTCCGTTAAAGAGTATTGTTAAGGGAAAATAATCCTATTGGTAGTATGGTTAGATGAATAACACTGTCATATGTTCGAAGCCTAAAGTTTGAAGCCCTCCGGTAGCAGCGAAGGATACCTCGAAGCAAAAGATTCGAAGCCTTTCCTTACGAGTCTCGAGGTCCCTCGTAGAGGCACCCGAAAAGTTCCCCTGGGTGATTAGATGGCTCTGAAAGGACGCGAGCTTCATCAATATGCTTCGTTTTGAAGGTGTGCCGCGAATCATGATAAGACAATCACTTTACTTCTGCGTTCACACTCGTCTTTACTATTCTGGCCCCGTGAAGTTTTGTAAATAGAGTCCTCAATGATGGTTGTAACTAGAGGCATAATAGTATTTTCCTATAGTATCCTTGCATATAAATACCCATCTCTTTACTCTAATCGGGGCAGAGCACTGCTTAATACTAAGCGCTTAAGCTAGATGAAGGTTATTATCCCTCTCGGAGGTCTGATCTAGTCTGAGCCAATCTTTCCTTTTTGAGCTAGCCCTTTGAGACCATTTAAACCTGTTAGCGTAATCTTTTACGCTAACGGGTACTCAACTATTATTTATTTAAAGTGTACGCGCTTGCGTAATATTTGTGGTGCAATGCTCCCACAATCCATACCAGGGCACCACGAGGGCTTCCTCAAGCTCTTGAATTTTGTAAGAGCGCTAATTATGTCTTTTCAGGGATGACATGACAACCAATGAATCTAAACTTGATTAAAACCAAACAGTTGCATAGGATTGGGGTGACCATTTGACCGTCAAATTTCTAAACCAAACAAAGCATCCTGGTATTTTTTTCATAAAATCAATTAAAGTTGATTAATTAGACTTTAAACAAGAGAGAAGTTTGGCCCAACCGTATACGAAGGAATTTAGTTTTATGGTATGGCACTATTGATAGGTTTGTCACTGAAAGTATATCAATATCATTATATCTCAACATGTTTCTAACATGTAACTTGAAAAGGCGAGATCAAATATATTTATTAGCTTACGTATCAATGAAAGAGATGCGAGCATCTGACACTGAATCCCATTAGACTCTGAAGTTGAGCGTTATCTCGGTCACATGACTTTTGATCAAAACTGAATTGTGTGACGTTCTTTTAAAAAAGAGACGGTGATTAAAATGGATTCTTAGTTGCATTTGATATGGTCCAACAAGGAATCATAAGGCTAATCCGGACCAATTAACACTAGTACTTAACATTACGATGATGTTTTGAACGAATTGCGATCGTGAAAGCAGTGTGATTTCTCATGGAAACTAATTAACCACCTGCAGGTTGAGGCAATTCTACCCAGTCAAACTGTCAGATTAAGCCAGCAATCTGAAAGCATCACCTTCCTTCTGAAGCTTTTCTTGACAGCCGATATGAACTTTCCCTTTCCAGCAGGCTCAGTTCTGCAGTGATAGGTTGGGCATTTTCTCCCCCAAGAGAACAAAACGGCACCAGGGTGTCACTGTCCCTCTCCCTCCACTACTTCAGAAGTTCAGATTTGTCCTACTTATGCAGGTTTAGGACAAAAGATGGCATCTGATCAAACAACTCTCAGGGACCTAATTAATTAGCATAAAGCACATGATGGGAGGCTAAAGTTGTCCCCTTCTCGAGCTTAGGTACCTCATCTTTTGCTCCCCTGTCTAGCTTCCCTTTCATCAGGAACAGTAGCTTCATAGCTCACATGTGCAAGGTACCTGTATGGCGAATTTTTTTAAAAATAATATTTTTTAAAAAACAAATTTCAAATCTGATAGTTGAATTCAAAAAATTACAAAAATAGACTCCCGTTGGCACTTGATCGGCTGAACGTGGCCATGTCAGTCCACGTTCGGCACTTGATCGGCCGAACATTGCCACATCAGCCTTGTTCGGCACTTCAACAGCAGAACAAAACCCCATCAATGTGACCGTGGTCACGTCAGCCACGTTCGGCACTTCAAGTGCCAAACGAGGTTGACGTGGCCAAATTCGTTGATGCAGTGCCGAACGTGGCTGGACACTACATCAGCGAATTTGGCCACGTCAGCCACGTTTGGCCAAAGTAACCATTGCGGTGCTGACGTGGCTCCACATCAGCCACGTTCAGCACTTCAACTGTCGAATGAGGCTGACGTAGCTACATTTGGGCAATCAAGTGCCGACGAGAGTCTATTTTTGTAATTTTTTGAATTCGACTACAAGATTTGATTTTTTAAAAAATATTATTATTTTAAAAAATTCCTTGTATGGCGGTATGCACACAAGAGCATCTAGTTTTTTTACCTCGTCCTGGCAAGTGAGAAACAAAGCATGAAACGGGCCACGTTACGAGCTTCTAGGAAGGAATACAGCAGGGATCAGATGACACTGAGATAAACTAATTCAGAGCTAGCGCCAGATATATTAATCGACGTTCCGGATCTTTGCTCAGACAATGCAGATATGAGCAAGATTCAGAGCACGTTCCAACCGAACCGAACTGACCGTTGCCAATTTGACATTGTTAACTTAACAGCGAAGCTTCTTACTGAGCGTCTCAATTCCAGAATCACACTGGCCAACAAATACATGACTGATAATTTTGCCTCAAATGTTATTGCACTTGCTGTCAATTTCAGACAAAATGGTGCTTGATGTCACTTCAGACAACCTATTCCAACAGAACAGACGGGCAGGATCATGACTGGTCCATTTGGTCGCCTAATGGTGACATTTTCATCTGTACTGAAACCCTGGGCGAGCTAAGCTAGGCTACCACCTCTTTTGAACAAGGCCAACGAAAGCAAAAGGAGGCCGATCGTGAACAGCTCCCTCCTTTGATCGATCGGCGAAACGCATCGGGATCGATCACATCACAGTATATCTCTCACTCTCACTCTCACTCTCTCACTCTCACACAAGCAGCTCGCCGTGGCATGCATTTTCGGGCGCCGCCTTTCTCCATCGCCATTTTTCTCCCCGCAAAAGGGAGAGCTCGGTGGCATCAAAGAACGCACATCCAGCAAGCACAAAAGAAAAGAACATAAAAGAGGAGACGAAGAAGAAAGGAAAAAAAAACAGTGCACATGTAAAACGTATGGGAATGAGCGAAAGAACGCGGCACTGATGATTGCGTTAACATGTGGACGGATTCATCGTCTTTTCTGGATCGCTGTGAATTTTGCCATCTCGTCGGTCGTCCTGCATGCAAAGAGAGGAAATTTCACCCGTTCGGATCGAGTTCGATCTGTCGATCGGTTTAGAGGATAGATATGATTTGCCCGCTGCTATATGCGACTGTAAAAAGCTGGCCGCGGCGCTGCTTTGCTTGTTGTTTTCGCCGCTCTCTCGCGCGCGCATCCATGCGACGCAGATCCCGATGAGAGGATGTGTGTTGCAGATGGCAATCTTGTGCAAATAGGTAGAGGTATCCTGCAATCTGTGTGCTTGCATGGCATGCCCCAAGTTGTGAAGAGAGAGGCAGAGCGTGCAGGACCCGGCAGCACCACACAAATGTGCCTAGGGACTGTGCCACGTAGGACACATGTTTCGTAATGCACAGTTTGGGTTAACGTCGGATTTCTCGGATGTCAGAGAATGGTGTATGTATTTATCATGTCACCGCGTATGAAAAAAATACGATGTGATCAATAATTTAACGAAGAGATACTAAAATATAAAAGAAATTATATCTAAACTTATAATATCCAAAACAAGAATGAAATGTGATTGGATAGAAAGAGAGAGAAATGAGATAGATGTATATAAAAATTAATTTTAGATCTATAATAAGAATTATGGTTGAAAGTATAGTTTCTTGATATATGACAAAATGAGTTTTGAAAAAGACTAAATTATATAAAAAAATTCTAGTTCCAGCAGTCAATGTCGCCTCGACTGCTCTTTTCTTTTCTCTTGGTAAACCTTTTATCTCCTTCAAGACTCTCGTAGCTTTCGGGAGCTACTCTAACATGTGTGAGGCTACTCTCAAACCTTAAGGGCCTGTTTGGGAACCCCAAATCCCGGCCCATTCCCTGTGGATGGGCCGGGATTTTAAACTAAAATCCCGGCTCATCCACAGGGAATGGGCTGGGATTTGAAATTCCCAAACAAGCCCTAAGGGTGGCATCTAAGCCTAGCTGGAGGCTGATTTAGGCAGCGGCTTGTAAACACCCCAAAGAACAGAAAAAGTTTCTCTGTAATTAACTATTGTATAAAATAATTTTATTACTGACATATAAATTCTAGCACTATCAAGCCCATATATCAGACTGTACGCAGGGCCGGCTCTAGGCCTGTGCAAGAGGTGCACTGGCCTAGGGCCCATAGGCGAGGGGACCCAAGGCCCAGATATTTAGACTTCAGTAGAGGGTTCTGCTCAGTCTGCTGCCGACTGCCGTGAGTCTAGAGTTCATATTCTTCCGTCTCCTTGTATTTAGTCCTCGTCCTCGAGTTTGGATTGGCAATTTGGCATGTGAATAGGCGTCGGGCGAACAACCGACGAGCCAATTGTATGTCCTCTTATTTAGTGTTAATTAATCTAAAACTTATTTTTTTCAGATGCAAGTAAAAATACATATATATATATATCATATATACACATAGATTAATGGATATACTATATATACACATATAGCGCCTTAGAAGAGCCCGTGACGAGTTGGCACTAGAGCTCTCCGAACCAATGAGCCGGCCCTGACTGTGTGAGAGTGATTGTACAGGATGTTATTTGCAAAGGGACATTCCCTTATATAGGGCCCGAGCTATCTTCAGCACGTAGTGGCTGTGACAGACTGACAGACCTCTGGCTTTTAGATTTTTAGACCTACAGTGAATACCCTTACAAGCGTGTTGAAGTTGCAACTAGTATAATTGAAGCCGGCTACACTAAAATTACCAATGCTTGAGGGGGCCTGATGCTGAATTAAAGAATCTAGCGTGTGTGTGTGTGTGACAGTCTGAAGTCTGAACCTGTCAATCAACCTGAGACAAGCAGTCTAATAAAACAGCAGCAGATAGGCCCAATGATGGAGCATTAGCAATGGCACGCGGCTTGCTGGGGCTGAAAATAATAGCTCAGGACAGCATGCCTTGGAGGTCACAAAGGAGGCCGGCCGGGACGTGGCCCAGGAGGTGAGATTTGTAGTGTTGGTTGCATGGGAATCATCAGCAGCGGCTGCTGCTGCATGCCGCTGGGGTTGTTCAAAGGCACCCAAACCAAAGTGGGGTTGAAAAAGCAAAGAGGAGAGCATGCATGCCCCAACTTTACTGTTATTATCACCTCCCCTTTCCCCGTCCACAAGTCATTCGTGCGTTGCAGCAGTACTACGCAGTAGAGAACACAACAGTGCAGTGCTAGCTAATTCAGTCATTCAGTGTACTACAGTACTATACTAGCCTGTAGATTCGTAGAACAGTTGAAGCAACATCAGTAGTAGGAAGCTAGGCTATTCTACAGCAAAGCAGAGAGCCAGAGACGCACAATGGTAAAAGTCTACAGTACAAAGAGCAGCAGCGGCAGCCAGATCATCCGTCGGCAGCATGATGGAAGGCATCTACGGAGGGCGCGCATCTCGAGGCGCCCTAATCCTTTTCATGATGAGGGTTTACCACGATCAAGATCGCTTTTTACGCATCGAATCACGCGTCGCGCAGAAAAGATTAAAACTTTTATCCTCCCCGGAAATTTTCCTTCGCCTAATCATTGCCGCCCGCTTGGATTTCGGGTGCACTGTCTGCTACGCATGTTGTGTACAGAGTTTCAGAGATAAGAGTGAGAGAGGTGTACAATCATATGGGATCATAAGCTTTCGGCATCGGATGCTCAGCTCTCGCCTCTCGGAAACGTAGTAGTAGTAGGATTGATGTGAGCTGAGCTGAGCTGAGCTGAGCTGAGCTGTTTGTTCGTGGGTCACGACGAGTGAGCTCTCATCGATGGCATCTCGACATGCATGAGGCCACCGAGGGATGCCGATATCTGAAATTCTGAATGCTTGTTCAGCAGACGAGGAGTGTGACACAAGGGGAGACGATTCTTCCTGTGAACGATTAAACTTCTCTCTTTAATTTGCTACGAAGACAAGGAATGATTCACCCGCAATTCGAAAAAAAGGGCACCTGAATTGGACCGGACGTCGGCGAAAGGGCCCCTTGTTCGCCTTCGTCTGACAAGGGAGAGCTAGAGATATGCTCTACATAGTCTGCAGGAAAAATCGATCCGCATCATCACATGGAGCAGTCAGGGAGTCCCCGGCTGTTACTGCATGCCAATGAGTGCATCTACATAGTAACACATGCATGGCAGTAAAACACAAGGCGCCGGTAGAGCAGGCGAGAATGTCAGACGGTGGCATCTGCACCGCTTGTGAGCAGGAGGTGAAAGGGACGCGGCAGGTCAGCAAAAGTCGTTATCATTCTCGCGAGAGGCGCGCCGCCGCGCGCAGGCGCGTCCGCCGGGAGGGCGAGGTATGAAAGCGCGCGGCCGCGAGGACGGCGCCGCGCGAGGTGGGAGCGGACGGAGCGTGGCCGCCGGACGGCCGGAGCCACGAACGACAGCAGAAAATTTGCTTTGAAAAACGGCTCAGATGGGACGCGCCTGTTGGGCGTGGGCACGTCGCTCTGCCTGGGCCAGGCTGCGGCGGCATTGCGTTTCGCGGGCTTCCAGTTTGCGCAAAAACGTCCAGGCCGACATTGGTTTGGATGCGAAGACCCTCAAACTAATTTTTTCAGAACTTGTAAGAAAAATTGATTGAAATCTAGCAGCTCTATTTGGCTAGAGGATTCTTAAGGGCTGGTTTGGGAGCCCAAAATCCCAGCCCATTCCCTGGGGATGGGCCAGGATTTTAGGCTAAAATCCCGGCCCATCCCCAAGGAATGGGCTGGGATTTGGGCTCCCAAACCAGCCTTAAAAGAGGTCATCAAACTCTCGTCTTCTAAGCCCCTTATCCCGGTTCTCATCCGTGTCACGTGGGCCTGCACGTTGATACCACACGCACATGCTTCCCGTTTATTTAAATTTAAATATTTTTTTTGCATTTAATTTTTAAATATTTAAATTCGAATATATATAATAGATGATTGTGTTCCTATATTTAAATTTAAATATTTTCATTAAAAATTTGAATATTTAAATACAATAGATGATTATGTTCGTATTGTTTAATATGATAGATGATTATGATCCTATATTTAAATTTGATATTGGAATTTGCATTTAAAAATTTGAATATTTAAATAAGATTGAATGTTCCTATATTTAAATTTAAATATTGTATTTGCATTTAAAATTTTAAATATAATCATTTAGTATTAAACAATAAATAATTTATTATGTACTGTGTTTTGTAAAATACATGTGTATAATGTGTGAGGAAATGATGGAAATCGAAAATAAAAACTTTATTTTGAGAGCCACTGATAAAGTGGAACCCAGAAAACAGACATCTTAAAAGTAGGAGAGCCCTCAAATCAAAAGTAGAGGTCCTGATTTGAGGGCTACTACTCGAGTTGCTCTAAGAGCATCTCTTTTTCCCAATTTTTTAGAGATTATAATTAAAAAAATCAACTCTAACACCAACAAATACTTAAAAGATTCCTAAAAATAAGTGCTCTCTATATCTTTCTCTACGCTCCCTACTTGTAAGCAATTCTCATTCCATATCTGATGTGGTTCTACCTATTAGTGATACAAGAGATATAAATAAAAAGATAAAATATTTAATAAGTAGGGTTCATTGTCGATGATATAAGAATAAAATATAGGGATTATGATATTGAGAGTTTGTTGAAGAGTAATAAGATTTACATATTAAATTTTATTCAGATACCATTCTATATAAGATTTTAGAACACAAAAAATAGCAACTCTGTTAGATGCTCTAACCAAATTGTATCATCCTCTCTTCAAAAAAACAAAAAACTTACTCTGGAAAAAAAGTTGTAGCCAATAATAGTTGGTTAAACTTATCTAACTTTTCTGTAGGGGAGTTTAGATGTACATGTATATTTGCACCGAAAATCTTTTCACTTATTTATCATTTGCCAACCTTCGCTAAGGTAGTATTTGATTTGGTGTATGATGAGGAATGAAATGAAATGGTTCGGAACTATATCGTTCACTAAAAAAATCAATACCACGTGGAAATATTCTATTTCTGGAAACAGTTCGGTTCCACTTGATTTCACCTCATCCTTCAAACCAAATAGTAGTATTACCCTATATTTAGGAACCATTCCATTCCGTTACCTACCTAAACTCTCCTCCTTGTAGCAGATCACTAAACTCTGCTTCTTGTAGCAGACCTGAACGACAGGGGTAAGAAAGATGAGGCACAGTTGTGTAAAAATGAGTGGTTATTTTTCTTCTAAAGAGTATTGTTTAGTTTGAGATCATTTTGCTTATAACAGAGGTGACATCTTTTTATTGTAATGTACCTTTGAGAAATAAGAAATAAAACTTTTCTCTCCGTCTTATATTCATCGCTAGAAAACGACGGATATACTGTACGAGGTTTGTACTCGGGCGGATATTTAATGTCGCCTAGAATGGCAGCCGGCGCGCTTGGATGCAAGCGTAAAGTTGGGCTGTCCGCGTTGGCAACTCCAGCGGCTCGGCTATTGGATTTGCCGGTCTTGCCGTTGTTCGGCGGCGGCACGGCCCAGGGTCTCATTGTTTCGTTTCGCCGCCTGGCGGAATGTGCTTACGAGCGCAGCTGAAACACTCATGGCCTCATGGGCTTCTACCTTCAAAACTGTGCCAGGAGAAAGCTCGTTTTTTCGCCACGTACAGCCGTGTTCAGCGCTCATCATCATCTATTCATCTTCCACGATGATCCAATCTTCCACACCGTTTGGCTAACATCACTAAACAGCATCTCATGTTTTCCATGACCAGCATCATCAGGGCATTTCCTTGCGCAGTGCTTTCGCATCGCATCAGGGTTACGGGGCCGCCACAATATTCAACGTTTCAGCCGCATCAACCGCAGCCACCACCACCGCGCGCGCAAGCTTCTCAATGTTTTGTTCTTTCTCCTAATAACAAGGAGAGAAACTGCACGGCTTTGTGACTTCCGTCGTACAAAATCTGCAGCCAAAGTCACTCTGTGAACAGAACAAATGACATACAAGGAATCTTCTCTTCCGGCCGAAATTGCTCTTTGGCAGCATTTGGTGTACTTTGTTCCTGGCAATGGAGTTACGTTGCATCCATCCAAAATGCTCGTTTGGTTCTTCCTGAGGTCATGTCATGTGATTATGTGAAGCATCACAAGCAAGCCCTAGGCAAAGGCAAAGGCAAAGGCAAAGGCAAAGAACGATTAGTTTATTGCATGGTATCCCTTCATTATATTACCCAAGAGCTAGAAACTCGACGGAGAGTTGTTAGGTAAATCACTTAGGGCTTATTTTCATTTGGATTGCCTGGGACTGAACCCAGAACTAGTTGTATGGAGTAGATAAAGACTAGCCAGGAGTCTTAGGAATAATATGGCATATCACTTAGAGCTAAACTGAGAGGTTTAGATGGTGTACACATCTTCGGGTCTCGACTGAGAGGAGGATGACGGACGTCATGGCTTCGGTGCTGTGGTGATGAAATCCAATGTGATCAGTGTGGAGACGAGGAAAGCTTCTTACTACTGTAGCGGTAGCGTCTTAGCAGATAAGGTGGTTTAGAGATGTTAGGAGAGGTTTAGGGTCGTGTGAGCATCAAGAAGTCACGCGCCGCCAACCTCTCCCCTATTTGTATGGCGTTGTGTGGCAAGGGCCTCTCAACCAGATCGGTTGGGGTGCCTCCGATCAGGACACGCGGGAGACCATGAGGGATTCCATTAGTTGAGTTTGAGTTCTTAGGGTGATTAAGAGGGACTCAGTCCCTCTCTCCTCCAGAGATTTTATCCCAACACTTCGTTGTTGTATCATATCTATGCCAAAAAAGGTGATGGAAATGGAATGGATGCACGATAGCATGTTGTTGGTGTCGTTTTTGATCATACGCGTGGTCTGAGAGGTCTACTTAACTCTAGTGTAGGTCATACAATCTTAGAAAGATGGGTTTCTGAGCGTGCCAATCAATTTGACCCTGCAACTGATAAGGGAAGAAAGAATGACGTTAGTAGCAAAGCCGATTGGCTACCAAGCCGATGACCGTGGTGATAAAAAGAAACGTAGGTAGTAGCGCCAATCGACTGTCAAGCCGATGACCATGGCTAGATTATTGGGATTGGTAATACCATTGATCGATAAGATAAACATCCCGTGTACAAGGGCCGATGAATACTCTCCGATGGAAATAAAATGAAAGTGGAATTAAATATAACCTATCAACTTGTACTCCGATAGAAACCGAATCTAGCATACCAAAAAATGCATCCATGCTATCAAACAACCGTAATAACGAGATTGGACTTAACCAAGACAATCACTAAATCACAGTTAATCAGCAGTACTTTAACATATCGTGCATAATTTATTCAGATGAATGGTGTAAGACATAAATCAGATGCAATAGAATGAGATATTGGACTTAACCGATGAAGCCTCAATCTACAATACCTAATTCACATCAACCTAAAAGATTGTAACGATGCATCCTTAGACCTAGCAATCACACCGAGATAAACCGACGATTGCACTGACCAAGTTGGTGCCTCAAGAGATCGATACAATGCAGCCTTAGAAACAACAATCCAGCCGATACGACCATCAGGATGGCGGGACTCAACTCTTCGCCGGAGATTGAAACGATGTAATCCAGCTCCGAGTGCTAAGTCTCATCAGAATTAACCTTGGAAGCTAAGGGTGGTGATGCGCCGAGATTAGTTTTTGGTTGTGTTTTTTTTTGCTCCCTAACCTATCTAATAGTTACATATTTATAGTTTAGAGACTTGTCGTCTGTTATGATAACCATAACCAATTTTAGATTTATCTCCATCTTCTTCATCTCTATCGGCTCCTTCATATCCGGCCACATATAACCACCTGGATTGACTTCTTTGACTGGACTCCTTTCACTTCTGTTGACTATACAGTATTTCCTGATGGACTTGGGCTTTTACCAAATCTTGGTGTCAACACACGTTAATGAGAGATATGTAGGATGGATTGAATATTTCCTTAAGATTTAGAACGAGCTTGTCCTACTAATGCACAACAATAATGAGAGGATGACTTGTGATGTTGGCCTGCTAGGAAGGAGAAAGAAGATAAGAGGATGACATGTGGGACCTATATGTAAGGTATCCCGTCATGTTTTTCTTAGAATGATTTTATCTTTAAAAAGATGTGACCGTCCTATTAAATCGTGTTCATAATCCACACACAACTCATAGTCACTCTCACTGCTCATTAGACAGTATACACATATTTTGCGACTTGGAGAAATGCCATTACAATTCACATATTTAGATTCATAGCATTATAAATTCAGAGAACTCTGAACTATACAATTACAAATTTAGAGAATTCCAAAATATGCCATTACAATATTAAAGAATTCTGAAATATGTCATTGCATTTTGTGAGAGCTACAATTTTAGAATGACATATGTCTAAATATGCGAATTGTAATTGCATTTATCTAAAATCGTAAATTGTAACGACATAAATCAAATTATTCCTAAAAAAGCACCAATGCATGAACCAATAATCAACCTGCCAGTGGCCAATAATAAACATATAAGGAGACCTAATAATTGTAGGTGTGCCACCATTTCACAGCTCAACCTGTATAACCAAGCAAACAACTTCAGATAGAAAAATGCTATAGTGACTTGTATCTTAATTAGTTGCGGAGCCAGGAATATCAAAAATATAATCCTCCAACTAAAAAGACATTACTTTTAGCACTCAATTTTATCAAAAAAATACAGGGGGAGATAGAACCGGGGTGGAGGAGAGTAGATGGCCAAGAGGGTCATTCCCGCAGACCAGAAACAAAGAAATGTTTAAACATTGACCAAACAGGCAGAAAAATTTTAAGTAACAATATTTGGGATTGCAAATATACAATTTTCATCCTATTTAATGGGGAAATATCCCGTGCAATCACTCGTTTGGTGCAAGCGTGCAATCAAGCGATCTGGAGCATCCAATCAAGCGATCCAATGGTTACATATGAAAGGGGTTATGAAAAGGGTTAAAAGTAAAAAAGTACTAGGTTTCAGCCCCTTTCAATATAACCATTGGATCGCTTGATTGTATACTTGCACCAAACGAGTGATTGCACAGAATATTTCCTCCTATTTAATTATCCACATCTACTTCCTGTGCAATCTTGGACAACATCACAACAGCATACTTCAATACAGTACATTTACTTAACTATTATCAGCGCTAGCTAACTGTAAGGCAGCAAAATATAGTAAAAAACAAGAGATTCCATAATTTACCACTGCAATGAACCACCGTGAACTAGCTTTACTTTTTAATCTTAGCCTAATGTATTATTGTTACATGATTACATGATGACAATATAATAAGATGGTTGAGAGTTTAAGATTTAGGGTTTTTTAATTGAAAATCCAACGGTGAGAAAGATCTTTTTGGCGACAATCTAAATATTTTATTAGATTCGGCGGTGCTGTGCGTAAGTTTGAACACCACCTTCCGATCTGAAAGGTACCCCAGTTCGTCTTCCAAGTCGCAAAGCGTAAACTATTCTGGCCAAGAGGGGCCGAGCATTTAGCTAGCCCAGCCTCCTCCGTTGCAATAACAGTTAATACAACCACAATTACCGACTTAATAACTACAAATTTGCACTAACCTTCAGCTGGTAGTTAACAGTAATTAGATCAGTTAACGCTCAACTGAATCAGTTACCGTTACCGAGGTAAATCGGTTTGGAAACCCTAATCAACACTCTGCACCGCATGCATGATATATATGCCATTCCGGTCCAGACGAAACAGGGCAGGATTCCTTCTCAGTGCTCGTCCATACCCACCTACTCGCATCCAGAGCTCTGCGGCCGGACGGCAAAGGCGTGGTAAATTTTTCACCCAGTGAAGTTTGATCTCTGCAGGTGTCGACGTACCATTCGTCTCTGTCATTACAAGTTATAGTTTAGCCTTTCCTCGCCATGCAAAGACCCTAGACAGAGATGGATTTTTTAATAATATATTTTTATTTGAAATATTTTTATGTTATTGATTTTAAAAAATTGTAAAAATAGCATATTGTCAGCGGATGATCCAACAGAGATTTTTCAACCTTTGTCAACAAACCATATATCGACACAGGCTCTATCAACAGATGGACTGCTGACAAAGACCTAATCAACATGATAGAGCCTATATCAGCAAACCATCTATCAAGAGAGAGGTAATGATCTTGGTGCCACGCTTGCTTGCACTTGTGCGCCGTGTCACACCCCTCTGTCCACGCCGCCTTGCTCTCGCCTAAACGCCCCCTCTGGACCGTGTCTGTCCACAAGAGAGTCGAGGTAGGCTCATGGCATGGTGCCACATGGCATGTAGGCATAGGTAGGCGAGCGAGATGAGTCGAGGTGGACATGGTGCGGCGAACCGAATGGAGGCTGGAGCGAGGCTAACGCATGTGGTCCCAAGGTGCAACTGGTGGACACGAGCTGAGACGGTGCGGGCGGGTGGGTGGGCATAGTCGACGATGCGCCACGTGTCAAGGATGGGCTGGCGCAGTCAACGATGTGATCGACGAGGCGCCGCACCATATGACCGGGCTGACAGAGGTAGGTATGGCCAGGTGGGCGGACGCGGGCGACAACACAATGTGTGATGGGTGAGCGACGGCGTAACGAGCGGGCGTCACGTGAAGCGGGTGATGTGTCTCTGTCGATAGATGAAGTACCGACATATGTAATGTAGCATAACAAAGATGCGTGCTAATGATATATAAACAACAATGCTTCATTTATGTGCTTTGTTTAGAGTCGTTGGCGTAATAGAAGTTAGCCACAGGTTAAAATAATTTAAAAGGGCTAGCTACACATGCAAAATATATAAAACTCTAGTTAAAACCTTCGAGCGAGATAATAACCTTACCATCAATAAATTGTTTTAGTTCTGAATAAGGTCAGCTGGTGATGTGTTCGTCTGAGCGTGCCATATATTGCCGATCAGCCGAACCGCGGTCCGAGGCAACTTTCGGTTTGGGCAGTGGAAGAAGAAGAGGTCTCGCTCGATCGCAAGTCGCATGCAACGGTGGCCACACTTGGCCAGCCATAGGCATGTAGATTGGCCATTGGTAATTGGTTCCCTCTTGCAACTAGCGTAGGCGTAGGCTCCTAGCTAGCTTAGCTTAGCTTAGCTAGGTTGCTAGTTTTGGACCAGCCAAGGAGCGCGTCAGGGATGAACTCCGTGTTCAAGTACAGCGTATTCTCCACTGCACAGCGAATCTGACGGAGGTCCATGTTAGCACGCAATGAGATATCATGGCATGTTGGCTGCGGTTTTTCGGTAAATAGAGCAATTGAATATCGATTTCATTTTAGACTTTCCAAATTTCTTTTCGTCGAGGTAATTAGGGCTGGCCTTGGGCCACTGCCAACGCTGCGACCACACCGGGCCTCCGAAAGTAGGGGGCCTCCAAAATTTAGTATGCTAATAGGCTTCACAAGTATTAATCAAATCCAGTTGCAAATTAGTCACAAGTCACGAACAGTAGGTTTGTTAATGACATTAAATTTTTCAATATTATTTTGTATCTTTATGATGAATGGGGGCCTCCATTTTTTATTCCGCACCGGGTCACAAAAATATCAGGGCCGGCCCTCGAGGTAATATCTGGCGTTGTGTATCTTACAAGAATACGTGTGTTAGACCATTTTTTTAAAATAATATTTTTTAAAATAAAATTTTAAATTTGTATAGCAGTTTGAGAAAATTATAAAAATATGTACTAGTCAACACTTAGTCGGTCAACTGGTGCCATGTGGCACCTTATCGGTACTTGGTCGGCCGACTGGTGCCACGTCAGCACCAATTGGCCGACCAAGTACCGACTAGTCGCTACGTTGGCTCCCTTCGGCGTGCAACAACCTCTTTGTGTGGATTGGCGCCACGTCAGCACTAGTCAACGATTGTCCGTTCAACAGCCGACTCCTGTTGACGTGTCAGCACTTCAACGGCCGACTGGCTCCACGTCAGTAGGAGTCGACAATTGAACGGTCGACTGACGCTGACATGATGCTAATCGACGGAAATAAAGAGCTGTTGGCACACCCTAGTCAGCACTTGGTCGGCCAATTGGTGCTGACGTGGCACTAGTTGGCCGACCAAGTGCCGATTGGTATATATTTTTGTAATTTTCTCAAATTGCCATATAAATTTGAAATTTTGTTTTAAAAAATATCATTTCAAAAAAATTCTTAGTTAGACATACATGGTAGTATATATATATTTTAGGATAAGATTACATTAATATTGAGTCTTTTCTTGGTGAGGAATTTTTTTATTGATATCAAGTTCTTTTATATTTTGAGTTATATGTCCATGTACGTACAATGACAGAGTCACAGAGCTATTCTCAAAAACCAAATTAATGTTTAGTATTTTAAATGGAATATATATACACACTACCAGAATTTGCTCCTTCGTTGTGTGCGTTAGTCACACGACAACAAGTGAAAAACATTCGACAAACAACACTCAGCAAATATAAACTCTTTATCGACGACCAAGAATTTACACGAGTACCACAGTACCAAAGCTTACCGAGTGTCCGTCACTCGGCAAATATCTGACATGCAGTCGGACTCATTTGGTTGGCCACCCTAGTGACACTTTCGAGTTATATATATATATATATATATATATATATATATATATATATATATAATATGCTATTCTACATCATGAGGGTAGAATGCTATTCTACACTGACGTGGAATGAGACGTCAAGATTGGGTGGAGCGTGGAAGCACACTGGATGAGGTGGGCACGATTGTGTTGATCAGTGTAGAATAACATTCTACACCCGTAGTATAGAATAACGTTTCCGTGTGTGTATATATATATGTATATATATAGCATTCTACACCGTGCCTCGCCCCTGCGCCCCCTGTGCAACCGCCTTGTGCATGCATGCGAGCAGGATTCATTGCGTGAGAAAGAAAGAAGAAAAGAGGAAAAGAAAAAAGAAAAAAAGGAAAAAAGAATAAAAAAGACAATAAAAAACCAGAAAAAGAAATTGTATTTATATTTCAGTCTTTTAATTTATGTATTTTGCGCTGAAATAAAAAAACTATTATAAAATAAAATTCTGTTGCAAAGCACATGCCTTTGACTAGTAACTTAATATATGTTTATGAGAGCGGACGAACTCACAGAGTCACAGTTCCACCATCGCTCTCGATCCTCCGAGAATGGACGTTGATTTTTCCTGGTAGCAGTGACCAATTGTCGTTTTCGTTCATAAATTCGTTGTCGTCTTTGCATCAAGTAATAGATCGCCGCATCAGCCACTCGACGTCACCGTCGCCGGCCGGCCACCGCCGAGCTCCTCTGCCTGTCGACTCCGGAGAGGCTCATGCTGTCATGCTCATCGACGTCTCCTCCTAGGCATCATCGCTGGTGCCTGGACAGCCGCTCGTCGTTCTCGTTGGCATAATTGCATCGTCCTAAATCCGTCACACCCATCGCCGAATCCCACCTCTGCTTCACCGGCTCACCGCCGTCCGCCGCGATCTGGACCGTCGTCGTCAAGTTCCTTTATTTGTCGCGGTGTCGCCCCGACCGTGATCGACTCCTTTCTAAAATAAATATAACTATCTTTATCAACTAGTTTTAGGTTTATAGATATACTAGTATACTACATGCATAAATTTATAAACATGAATGCGTCTCATTTACTATAAATCGTTTGACTTCGACCAAATTTAAGTAAAATATATTAACATTGATCATATCAAATAATTACAATATTAAAATATATTTAATAGTCAATTTAATGATATGATTTGATGTTCTTTAAAAAAAGTCAAACAACTTACGTCGTAAAACAGAAAGAATATGGTACGCATATCACACGATACACTTATGAGTGTGCATCTAATACAATACTTGAATTACATATGCTCCCATAAAAGATAAACCCATGTTCTTAGCAGCTATGAAAACAAAAATATCTTCCAAAAGCTACCATAATCTATAAGTGCGATTCATGATTTAGAACCGGTGTGAGGGGTTATCAAGGAAAACCACTATAAAAATATGATTCATGATAGGCGGGTCTAACAATTAGATAAAGACCGCTATCGACTAACCATTAGTTGATATAGGACCTGTCAATCATTGATTGATCGATACGTAGAATCTCTTTCAATAAATGGTTTATCAATGAGAGTATAGTTCTATATCTTTTTTAAAAAACATAAAACTATAATTTTAAGAGTGATTTTAAAGTGCTTGAGGATGTATAATATGTATCATAATTTTAGTGTTAATTTTGGTGTTTGTTGGCGTCTCTTATACTAAGAGATAGTAGTACAAAGGTAACACTAAAAATTACGATATCCGAACGGTAAAATTTCCCTAATTTTAAATAAAAGTAATTATTTTTAAAAAGTCCTGAGATTAGGCGGTGACAATAATTTTGTAGTCTCTACTTGGCGAGCTAATACACGTCGTACAGGGAATTCATACATAGTACGTACGACGTATGCAATAATCCTAAGCTTGTAGCTGTAACCTGTAACACCCCAGTTTGGTGATGATCTGCGGATCTCTTTTCCAGAAAAAAATTCTATGGGAAGACCCGGCCTAAACTCACTATTGTGAGGCCCTCCCTAGACGACTACAACCTCGAAGGAAAAGAGAGAAGCAAAGGATCAGATGAAAGGGAGCTGCGGAGGTGCAGAATCGATGGCCAGGGCGGCACGAATGGAACGTGGCAGAGCCGGCACCAGTGGGGCGAAGCAGCACGAGGCGCGGCGGAGGCTCCAACGCGGTAACAGGGGGGGGGGGGGGGGCGAAGAAGCAGCGGCGATGGGTTATGGTACGCGTCAGTGATACACTTTTTTATGATGGGTTATTTTACACACGTCAGTAATACTGTTTCATTAGTGACGGGTTGTAATAGGGCCCATCACTATAGATGAGGCTGGCAGAAACGCCCATGTTAGTGACGGGTCATACAAGTTACCTATCACTAAAGGTTGCCCCTATAGTGACGGTCTGTGTTGAGACCACATCACTAAATATGGAGCACCGCATTAGTGACGATTGGTAGTATCACCTGTCACTAAAGAATGTTGTGTCCAAAACTCTAAGGCCACCTTTAGTGACATCCTTATATTGATAACCATCACTGATGATATGTATATAAGTACCTCGATCACGCACAGAGCTCCACACTTATTGCTCCCAAGTCCTAACCGCCGCAGTCTTCACCATAACCTTTTGTGCTTGCTAAACAAGTTTCTCAAGTTTTCTATGTGCCTGATACGATAAATAAGAAACTTCATGTTGTCTTAGCTAGAAAGAGACAAATTGTGGGTGTTGAAAATGTGGTTGATGAGGACGAGTACAATTAGTTTGATGAGATATCACCTTTCACCACCTCAATTATGCCACAAGTTAAACCAAACGAGTAAACTCTGTACCTGTGCTCCGACCATTATGAACGATTGTACGTTAAGAAAGTGAGAAAATAGAGACATGTGTGATTTGTAAAATTTGTTTATATACATGCAAGTGTTGTACATGTAGTGTTCAAATACTGAGATATGTGGGTGATTTATAAAATTTGTACTGATTTAGGTATGTAATATATATTTGCAATTTGTGGCATAACTTGAAATTTGGAAGTACTACTGATTTATGTATGTAATCTATCTATCTATATATATGTGTGTGTGTGCCGTATGTTGTGCCATAACTTGAATTCTGGAAATACTACTCATTAGCGATGGGCAACAACTACTACCCATCACTAATGAGCATTACCGATGGGGAAATAATACTGCCCATCACTAAAGATTATTTTTTGAAAGTACTACTTTGATCTCATTACTACTGGCAGTTAGTGAAGGTAAGTAGTTGGCACATTAATTATTATTGCCATCCTTTAAATACATTGGTTGCTTGCATTTGGACTTCAAAACATCAGATTTTTGCTCTTACTCTTCTTGCCTTCTTTCTTTGTGAAGGCATTTGTGGCGAATATTGCCTAGCTCGATGCATCCACAAGCATGTGGAAGCGTCGGACCAAACCTCATTCCTCACAAAATATGCCATGGCTTCGTTTACCAGAAGCACAATACTTGTTTCGTGGCATTAGTAATACCAGTAGCACAAACACTTGTGCGATCACTTTTATATGTAACTGCACAAGTGTTGTGCTCTCTTTGATCATCACTGACGGGTGGTAACTACGACCTGTCACTGATGACTCCAACAGTGACAGGTGATAGTTACCACCTGTCATTGATGACTCCCCGCAGTGACGAGTGATAGTTATCATACGTCACTGATGACTCCCCACAGTGATGGGTGATAGTTACCACCCATCATTGATGACTCCTGCTTATAAATAGGTGGGCTCCGAAGTGAATCATTATGCTTTCAATCTTGCATCCCTAACCCTAGCACCTCTACTGCCGTCGTCGTCACTTTCGTGCTCCTTGCCGCCCCCACCATTCTCCGTTCCATCCTGGCCATCCGTTCTGTTGTGTGTGGCCGTCCATTACGTCCCACGTGGCCTTCGTCTCACCGTCAGTTCCATCGCACGTGGCTTCTGCTCCGTCATTCGTTCTGTCGCGCATGGACGACCCTACTCGCCGCGCGTGCCACCTCGGTTGCATCCTTCCCCTCCTAAGGTCCTCCTCATTTTCGTGCTCAATATTTTCTCAATGAATATAATGCTTTTAATTTGTGCAATATAAGGATGTGGGTGACAATTTAGATTAATTTTGTTGTTTTCACAAATTTATTCATGCAATGCAATACTCTCTCATTAATTTGTGCTCTATGATGCTTTGTTTATTTTTGTGCTTAATATTATTAGTTGTCACACACACCTATGATTTAAAATTGTAGCCTATTGGCGAGGAGGTCATTAAGTTGGCAGTCCAACATCTTAAAGCAATCATGTTCAACTATATTTAATGATATTTGTTATATTTGTTTTTATTTCAGTTATAACAATATTTGTTACATATTTTTTCAGTTATTATTTCAATAGGTTTTTCAAGAGTCTCTTGTTTCTTACCTAATTCTAACAAATTTTGAAAAATAAGTTATAGTACGTAACTGATTATGTCGTCTCCTGTTCGAGAGTGTTGGATTATAAATATGACCAAGCAACTAGATATATTTATAGGAAGACGCTCTCAAATTGTTCATGCTTGGACAATCCGGGGATATGCGACCCACGTAGCTGGACCACGTGGTCCATACGGTTCTAGAGAGAGTTTCAATGGTGTCTCCTTGTTATTCTCTGGATACACAACCTTCTCGACACTGAGTCGAGAAGTGTATTTAGAGAATAGCAGGGAGATGCTGCTGAAATTTTTTCTAGAACCGTACGGGACCACATGGTCTAGCTACGCAGGCCGCATATCCCCGGATGAGATTTAGGACCTATCCTTGCCTATTAGTGCCTAGTAGGTATAGTGTCATACATTCATTTAATTTTTTAATGAAACAATAAGGTATCCATTCTCTTAATGTTTAGATGTCTACCCATTCCTCTGCCGGGTCTTCTAGCTCCACCGACGAGGTCGAGTTAGCAATCAAGAAGCCCAAGACGCAAGCAAAGTGGCCAACAGACAAGATAACTGTCAAGGATATTGACAGTAATGGATTGCCAAAAGAGAAAGCGACCTTGCAACATATGAGGAAGCTTGCAGGACTCATTGCATAGTAGAGGGTCCCATTGACCATGAGAAAGTTCAACGATCTCAGTTGAGAGCAGAAGTCTACATTGTATAATAATGGGATCAACAACTACCTTGAGTTTTCTGAGACCTCAAAGACGGCAACAGTAACGACTGTCATGAAGATGGTATCCAAGATATGGAGGACTTACAAAATCCACCTTGTCAAGAAATTTTTTGACAAAAATGTCGAGCCCTTCACAAAGTACCCATTATTGAAAAGGGGGGATTGAGAATAATATGTCAAAATGAAGACCTCACATGATTTCAAGGTAGAAAGCTCTGCCAAGAAAGAGCTTCGAGGTAGGAATAAGATACCCCACAACCTTGGTTCAACTGGTTACGTGCGGATGAAAGATAGGTGGTTGACTGAAGATGCCAAGATGGCCAGTGAGGGCACAGAAAATTTGTGGCAACAGTTTCTCGGTAGAGCACAATCATTTCTCAGGGCCTTGGGGAGACTGACTGAGAGTGGTGAAGTGATGTGGACCTCGAGCGAGGCAACGACAGTGGCTGAGAAGGTCAAAGATCTGGCAGCGCAGTTATCAGAAGGATCATTCAATGTCATGCGGGAGCTCGATTAGCTAACAACCGCTCTTAGCAACCCATAGCATCCTGGTCACGTGCGGGCCGTCTCTATCTTGCAACGATGGAAACGTGGTTTCCCAGATAATGTTGACATGTACAAGAAGCGAATAACGTCCACAGGAATCGATGTGGAGGCGCTCTCTGCGAAGATCAAGAGGGATCTATACACAGATATCATGAGTAGCTTAACTTGATAGGGTATTATCCTTCCAGACCAAGCTACTGTTGATAGCCCTCGTGCTACAAAAAGCAACTGTGCATCAAGAAAGATTGAGCAAAGATTGATGTGCAGTGGTTTGGATGACACCATCGACCTGCTAACTGAACCAACCACGTGCTAGCTTATCATAAAGCCCGTGGGGGTTTAGATTGAGGTGGAAAGGGGTGTTGTCTATCCATATCAACATGAGATACTCAACTTGCCAATAAATGAGGGATTTGAATGGTGTCTATTGATTTTGTGTACCCCAACGCGTCCATTGTCTACTCCTCTGAATGACAAAATTAGCACCCTTCGTGCTGTCAATCTCACAAGGGTACAGTGGAAACAGGTGGATATTTTAGTTGATGCCGAGAACCTCCAGCTGCTCAGCCAAGCTACTGCTCAACCTTCTACTGAACCTCTAGCTGCTCAGCCACCTATTGTTGTTGCGTCTATTGCAACTGCACCTATTCAACCACCTACTGTTGTTGTGCCTATCGAGCAAGGTGAAAATGCCCTCACTGTCCCACCATCAAATAAGCCAACGATTGAACGCATAAAAACAAAGAAGGACAAATAGACTAGAAAAGAGGCGAAGCTTAAGGTCGCGTCAACCTGGACTCTCCCACATGCTAAGTACGAATAAGGCAAGAACCTGCTATCTCAAGATCAGCTAAGAAGGGGAGGGAAAACCTTAATCTACCTCCATCAATTATACCTCAAAGGCTGCAAAGAAAATAGAAGTTCAGTCATTGTAACATACTAGAAAAAATATTTCTGGACCACTGACGGATATTTCTTGGTATGCTTCAATGATATATATGATCTTTTTAACTTGGACGCTCTCGACATTAGCTTGGTGCGGTGCTAGACATTGTAAGTTACTTAACCTATATTTTATATTAAAGTTGACACGTCATTATGTGGTATTAACTACTCTTTCATATATGCAAGATAATGTGGAAACAATGCGATAATCTACATTTCAAATGTTTGGATCCACATATATATATTTGCAATGTCAACAATCGAGGTCGATAGTAAGTCGTGTGTCGACTACCTATATAGGTTACTCACCACATGCATGGCAAGAGACCGACATGTAATGGGCGTAAACCACATGAATGGACGTATGTCCTAGTACTCATCACCCCCAAGTAGAAGACCGTATGGTACATTAACTAGGTAAGACCAAAGGGACCGAATGGCGAGCACACCGAGAGGGACTTCTCGGTACTCAAAAGTTTAATAGACGAGTAAGGTTTTCTTCACTTCATTACAAGTTCAATCTTCAAGCTATTCTTGTTTAACTCAATCTTGTTCTACCTCGTTACAGAGTTTTCAAAGGCGCTACCCATATGAACAAACTAAAAGCGACGCAATGCCTACAATTGGTTCATAAAACTGCAATGCCTGTAAGTCTCTAAGTGTTTACCCTTCAAATTTAATGTGTCATACAAACTAATCGTGTATTTTCCATGACAGTGCTACACTCAACCTTTTGGAAACCAATGTGGATTTTATGTTCCACACCTTATGATGTTGGCCATGAAAATAGCAAATCTTAAATCACCCGACGTAAGATGTTATCGTGAGCTTTGTTCTTTTGTTTCATTTACTTTTTCACTTATGCAAATATTGACTGATGTCAAAAATTCAATTTATAGGAATTCAACCTACCTAAAGGAAATCTTAGTGACACTGCTTTGTCGTACATCCGTTCACAACTAGCGCTATTCCTCATGGAACAAGTCTTCCCAAAGAATGGTGCTTTCCATTATAAGAGCCAGGATTAATGTTTCAATTTGTCGTATAACGGTTACAAACATTTGGTGAAACATATGGAATACATTTTTTTATCGATGCTTTTTTGTGCAATGCACTCTGTGATGGTGGTATTCTGTGATGAATTATATGTTGTATGTTCTGTGATGAATTATGTGTTGTATCTTCTGAGATGAATTATGTGTTGTTTGTAATTTAAAAAGGTGGCTGCCAAATCCTGGCTTTGATTCAGGATGTAGCCTAAAAATAATTATTTTTTAATATGTCCATAACATTAGTGATGGGTGACATTGACCACCCATCCCTGAAGAACACAATAGTGACGAGTTTAAAGTACTCTCCGTCACTTAATATGACCTATTCATGATACATTCTAAAAATAATTATTTTTTAAAAAATATGATGATAACATTAGTGATGGGTGACATTGGTGACCCGTCCCTAAAGAACACAATAGTGATGGGTGTAAATTACTCCTCGTCACTAAAGATGTCCTTTAGTGATGGTAACCATGTTCACCCGTCACTAAAAGAGGGCATGCCGGACACGAAGGGGTCCTAGAGAGACCCTTTAGTGACAAGTATTTACCCATAATTAATGATAGGGTTTTACTGATGCGATAAGAGTGACGGGGACATGTCTGTTACTATGGTACGTTATGACCAGTCACTAAAGACCATTTTTGTGGTAGTGTTTTTAGCTTACAGTGGAGAGTACCGAAACTTGACATCATAGAGTCCCAAACCTAAAATATATGCACACTTCACCTAGACTAATCATCACTCTGTAACAACAGCGAAGCTAACCACGATAGACACAACATTTCTAACAGAAATGAAACCATTCACTGAGTCACACAAGGTTTGTGATAAACTACAAAAGCAGTCATCCAGGCAAAATGAGCAACAAACATCGCCAGAAATTAATAGCAACATTCCAAAAGCTATTTTTTAATAAAATGAATTTTCAGAAGCAAGTCAGTGAGATTCTTCATCATGCCTTGTGGGCTCTCGACCTGTAGATGCTTGTGTGACTACATGGAGTGAGTTGAGCACTTGTGTAGCTTCGTCCTTTAGTCGTGGCGGCACCAACATCATCCATTGGGACAAGAAAGATATCAATTGATAAACCATGCACATTATGTTTGCAAGAAAAACTTTGAAAAATATGAATTGGTCGCGAGTTAGCTAGATGGTCCAAATGCCCACGACTAAGAGCTAAATATAAATTGAGTTTTTCCTCGAGCCTGCATTGGCCAGCCCTATTATAGTATAGGACTCTCTATCAATAGGGACCTTATTCCTAGTGCATCGTATCTCTCAACGCAAACTAGAGGATACGTAGGGATGGATATGGATGTCAGAATATCCGAATTATCCGTATTCGTATTCGAATTACTGTAAATATGGATATCCGTATTCGTATCCGAATTAAATATGGATGACATTCGGAAATATCCGAATTCGTTTTACAAATGTGGATATGGAAACGGATATCCGAATTATGCTGAATGTGGATATGGAAATGGATACATCCGTATTCGTTTTAGGATTTTACACAGATTAAACTTAGACTCAAGATAATATATTATGACTATATTACTGGTTTATTTATTATTTATATAATTATGGAATACTTAAGTTAGTGAATATTAATAAGTTATGGTTTAAAATAAATTGATGGTTAAATATTTGTTTGAACTTTAATTTTTTTATAATCAAAATACAACATATCTCATTTCATATAATTTTTTGTATTTTTTTAGATACATTTGCTATTTTTAACTCATTAATTGTGTTTCTAGGATTTAAATTGAAATATGTGAAATTTGAAATGCAAGTACCTAAAATAATGCACTAAAATTTATAGAAAAATCACATTCACTATTTTGTGTCCATTTTTAGTTCTTATCCATGAAATTTAAAGAAATATTAAAAAATCATGTTACGACACTTCATCAGTAATGTGGAGCTTAAGAGTTTTTTAATTATAAAAAAAATCAAATAAAGTCTAAAAAATACGAGACTTATCACAGTGTTACAATATTATACATAGATACCATAATAAAATTTTGAAAATGTTTCGAGAAATTTATTATATAGAATGTTAAGAAATCTGAGATTCTCTTAAGAGGAAATAGAGTTTTGAGAAGGAATATATTATGGTTTAAAGTAAATTTATGGTTAAATATTTGTTTGAACTTGAATTTTTTTATATAATCAAACTACAACATATCTCATACCATATAAATTATTTGTATTTTTCCAGATCCATTTGCTATTTTTAACTCATTAATTGTGTTTCTAGTATTTAAATTGGAATATGTGAAATTTGAACTGCAAGTACCTAAAATAATGCACTAAAATTTATCGAAAAATCACATTCACTATTTTGTGTCCATTTTTAGTTCTTATCCACTAAATTTAAAGAAATGTTAAAAAAATTATGTTACGACACTTCATCGGTAATATGGAGCTTAAGGGTTTTTTAATTATAAAACAATCAAATAAAGTCTGAAAAATACGAGACTTATCACAGTTTTATAATATTATACGTAGATACCATGATAAATTTTTGAAAATGTTTCGAGAAATTTATCATATAGAATGTTAAGAAATCTGAGATTCTCTTAAGAGGAAATAGAGTTTTGAGAAGGAATATGTTATGGTTTAAAGTAAATTTATGGTTAATTATTTGTTTGAACTTGAATTTTTTTATATAATAAAATACAACATATCTCATACCATATATTTTTTTTGTATTTTTCCAGATCCATTTGCTATTTTTAACTCATTAATTGTGTTTATAGTATTTAAATTGGAATATGTAAAATTTGAACCGAAAGTAACTAAAATAATGCACTAAAATTTATCAAAAAATCACATTCACTATTTTGTTTCCATTTTTAGTTCTTATCCACTAAATTTAAAGAAATGTTAAAAAAATTATGTTACGACACTTCATCGGTAATGTGGAGCTTAAGGGTTTTTTAATTATAAAAAAATCAATTAAAGTCTGAAAAATACGAGACTTATCACAGTGTTATAATATTATACGTAGATACCATGATAAATTTTTGAAAATGTTTCGAAAAATTTATCATATAGAATGTTAAGAAATCTGAGATTCTCTTAAGAGGAAATAGAGTTTTGAGAAAGAATAGACTATGGTTTAAAGTAAATTTATGGTTAAAAATTTCTTTGAACTTGAGTTTTTTTATATAATCAAAATACAACATATCTCATACCATATAAAGTTTTTGTATTTTTCCAGATCCATTTGCTGTTTTTAACTCATTAATTGCGTTTCTAGTATTTAAATTGGAATATGTGAAATTTGAACTGCAAGTACCTAAACTAATGCACTAAAATTTATCAAAAATCACATTCACTATTTGTGTACATTTTTAGTTCTTATCCACTAAATTTAAAGAAATGTTAAAAAATTTATGTTACGACACTTCATCGGTAATGTGGAGCTTAAGGGTTTTTTAATTATAAAAAATCAAATAAAGTCTGAAAAATACGAGACTTATCACAGTGTTATAATATTATACGTAGATACCATGATAAAATTTTGAAAATGTTTCGAGAAATTTATCATATAGAATGTTAAGAAATATGAGATTCTCTTAAGAGGAAATATAGTTTTGAAAAGGAATAGGTTATGATTTAAAGTAAATTTATGGTTAAATATTTGTTTGAACTTGAATTTTTTTATATAATAAAAATACAAAAATATCTCATTCCATATAATTTTTTTGTATTTTTCTAGACCCATTTTCTATTTTTAATTCATTAATTGTGTTTCTAGGATTTAAATTGGAATATGTGAAATTTGACCTGCAAGTACTTAAAATAATGCACTAAAATTTATAGAAAAATCATATTCACTATTTTGTCTCCATTTTTAGTTATTATCCACTAAATTTAAATAAATGTTAAGAAAACCATGTTACGACACTTCATTGGTAATGTGGAGCTTAAGGGCTTTTTAATTATAAAAAAATCAAATAAAGTCTGAAAAATACGAGACTTATCATAGTACTATAATATTATACGTAGATACCATGATAAATTTTTTAAAATGTTTTGAGAAATTTTTAAAAATGTTTAATCTTTTAAAACAATAAAATTCAGCCAATTATTTCCAAATTGCCGCCTGTTTTTTGACATGTATGATGAATTTCAGTTCAAGACTTTATATAGTTCTTGTTGGTTGTTCTGTATGATGAATTTTAGTTAGTGTTGTTTAAAAACTTAGTTTGTGCATGGTTTATTGTGTATCATTGTTTCTTATTAATTATAATTCTAATTTGGTATATTGGACCCTTTGGATTTTTGAAAAATTTGTGAAACAACAAACATTTGGAGTTAAACCGAGTAAACATCCGAATACATATTCGTATTCGAAACATCCGTTTTGTATTCGTATTCGAGAACATCCGAATCCGTATTCGTATTCGAATTAAAATGTGGTAAATAGTGCTATCCGGATTCGTTTTCATCCGTATCCGATCCGAATCCATCCCTAAGGATACGAGAAAGATGGCACTGAAAAATAGATGATCAACAGTTTCTTATTGTTCACAAAGTTTGTAGTTATGGCTTCCTCTCCACCTCATCTTATGAACCTGACATCCCACTTGGACTTGACCTTTCATCATGAGCCAAAATAAAATCTTGACTTTAAGGGGAATGACACTCTTCCAAATGTCCATAGCTATAATATATTTGACCCCTCCAAAAGTAATGTGCGGATACATAGCCCTCAAAGATAAACCCTTACCCAATTTCCAAGTAATAAAGTCATCTTCCAAAGAAGGGATGATGTCCACCAGAATCATTTGGAGTGTGTTCCACTGTTCGATCTCATCCTCAATTAGTGATCTTCTAAACTGAATATTCCAAGATCCATCCTCATATAGATTTACAATTGTTGCAAGAGGCTCAGAACATATCTCAATCAACTTATAAAATCTAAACATAAACAAGACCTCTTCTATCCACACGTCTTTCTAGAAGAAGTCATTTTCCATTTCCAATGGTATAGTCACAACTTTGTCCGATCCAACTTTTAATTTTATGAAGGCTTTTCCAAAAATAGGAACTCCCATGGTTGTTGATTGGAAAAACCCTTCCGGATGACAATATCTTCTCCTTAACAGGGACATGAAAACATTCCCTTATTCTGACTCTAGTCTGAAGATCCACTTTGGTCCATCTCTTGATGAATTGCTTCAGGGATTAGGAAAGCCCCCATCAAGTACAATGGTATACTACTTAGACATGAATTTATAAGGATCATTCTACCTACATAGGATAAGTGGTCACACTTTCATGTGGGTAAAAATTTCTCAACCTTAGCTGAGATTTTTTGAAGTCTTGGGCTGATGGTTTAGCTACTGAAATAGGAAGTCCTAGCTATGTGATTGGTAAGGCCCCTAGATTATATTTCAGTTTATTAGCAACCTCTAGTGATTCTTCTGATGAGAGATCAATCCTAAAAACTTCACTTTTTATAGTTAACTCTCATGTTTGACATGGCCTCAAAGCAATATAACAGAAATTTCTTAGAAATGATGTTCTGCTCTGACAACTCTATGAAGAGTATTGTGTCATCTATATATTAGAGGTTGGTCAATCCTCCAGGAATCAAATTGGGGACTAGCCCGTTTTGATGGCCTGATTCTTTGACCCTAATTAGCATCTCTACCTGAGCATCACCCACAAGATTAAAAGTAGAGGGGTCAAGGGATCACCCATTAATGTTAATGGCAACCTTTCCTCCTTCAACAACTGATTTCATCCAATCAATCCATTTTGAAGGAAAATTATTTTTATGCATGACCTCATATAGAAACTTTCGATTGACCTTATTATAGGCTTTTTCAAAATCCAATTTAAGAATCACACCTCTTTTGCCTCTAGATTTGAATTCATGGAGAACTTCATGAAGGATCACCAACCCATCCACAATGTTTCTGTGAGGGATAAATGTTGACTGACTTTGATCAATTATATTATGAGCACACTTACTCAGCCTAGCAGTCATGACTTTGGTTATTTTGTAGCAAATATTAAGGAGACATATGGATCCAAATTGTTTGATGATATTGGTATCTTAGATTTTTGGTATGAGCACAATCACCCAAAAATTGTCTATAAAGATCTAGGTTGACTTCAAACAACTCATCTAACATCTCTTTAAAGTACTGTGGTTTGAGTAAGGACTATAAGGACTTGTAAAAGTTTATAGAGAAAGCCCACCTAGAATTCTATTTGTTTTCGTGCCACCTCAATTTCCAATGAAGAAAAAAGTTTAATCAACTCATTTTTCACCCTTAGACACATTTCTCCTATTATTCCACATATATCCTTTAGATGAATATTAGGTTTCTCTTCTGATCCAAATAGACTTTTATAAAAATTGTATATATGAGCATGCATTATAGTGAGCTCTATTATCTTAATACCTCCATCTTCTAGAGATAGTATACTAGATTTCCTTTTTCTGCCACTAGCCACTCCTTGAAAAAAAGAGGTATTTGCATTTCCTTGTAAAAGCCATTTTTGGTCACATATACACTGCCAATAGGTGGCCTCTTCTTGATATTTTTTTATTCTCATTTTCTAATTTGTATAACTCAAGCCATTCTTGGGCAGAGTTTGGGTTTATCTCATCTCTCAACTTATAATCATAGATCTTCTGGATCAAAACTGAGTTTTGTATTCTTGATTAACTGGAGAAATTTGCCCACCATCCTTTCATCATTCTCTTGAGACCATGACTTTGCTTCTTCTAGTGAACTAGGATTTTATCATTTTCTCTAGTGGACCGCTTTGAGATCAACCAAGGCTTAAAATTCTCATGGATCAACTAGACAATTTCAAACTTGAAAAGACCCTTAGACTTTGTGGAAGCTATGTCTAGATCAACCACAATTAGGTTGTGATCAGGCCCAATTCAAGCTATGCTATAAACCAGGGTCGGTGGGTAGCATACATCCAAATCAATGAATGAAAAGACTCTTTCTAAGACCTCTCTAGTAGGATTAATTTGTTTATTATTCCATGTGTATTTTGCACCTAACCTAAAAATCTCCCTAAGCTCAGTTTGATTAACAAACTAGTTGAAGGCATCCAACCATCTCCCATATGGCAGACATCTACATTTCTCATCGGGAGATCTGATCAGATTGAATTTACCACCAATTAGGAGGGGAAATTGATGTAACTCTAATTTCCTGGTCAGCTCTAACAGGAAACTATTCTTCTTATCCTCATGCACAAGCCCATATACATTGATTAGCTCCCAAGTTTTATTGCCCAACATAGATTCCAGCGTAGCATTGACAAAGAACTCCCCTTGATCAACACATGTTATTTTTACTAAATCTAGGTTCACTCCCAACAAAAGACTTTTAGAGTGTCCTCGAGTAGGTTTGGTAATCCATAAAAATCTCTTGACCCATAAAATCGATCCAACTCTCATTGTTTAAAACTTTTTTGATTGTCTCTTTGTTGACACCAAGATTTGATAAAGCCCAGGCCCACTAAAGCATTGCACAGTCAATAGAAGTCAAAGAGGTCCAGTCAAAGAAAGTCAAGGAAGCCCGTCCTGTTAGTATTAGCTCTCGGGGAGGAGAGGGGGACCGAGTCCCTCTCCTCCCTGGTGACTCGGAATTAGGCTAACTGCCCCCTAAAATCAAGCGCCCTAATCGGGGGCGCACTCAACTAACCTTGTTGAAGGGGCCCCCATCGCGTAGCACATATATAAGGAGGTGGAGGCAGCCACGAACAGGTTGTTCGTTCTGCTTAATAGAGATCCACCATCCTAAGTCACCCGATCTATCCAGTTATGTGCTGAAGCGACGGGAAGCCCCCCTTCACCGCCGTTCGCCGGACCTTCAGCGACACCACAACACCGCGGCATGGCGTCCCTCCACGACGGCAGACCCAAAGAGGTACATGCCATCCCTTATGAGTTCTACCCTACTAGACCTAACCCTAGACGATCCCTAAGCCCTCAGTATCCATCAATGGTATCAGAGCCGGTTGTTCTAGGGCATAGGCTAGTTAGGGGTAAGGGTGGCATCGGATCCCCTTGACCCGTGCCACCGCCGCACTAAGAACCCTAAGAAATCCTGGCTATGATGCCTCTGTGAACCACTGTGAACCCCGCACTAAGAATAAGAAAGTTTCAGGTAAGCCTCAAGAGCAATCAGAGAAACCCCCCTCACTCCATCAGAACTCAAACAAAAAAATGCGGTTAGGTTCCCAAAACCCTAACTCTAACCCACGGTAAGGAATCCTTGAGCATTCGGTGTCCTCTAAGAACAGGGGAAGGGAAGGGAGGCGGACGATTAGGGTTAACCCTAACCCTAAAGTAAGAGATGAGGGCCCAGGGTCTTACCGTGGCTCCTCGTCACCATCGCCGCCGCTCGCTTGTAGCCGGGAAGAAGCCCGAGCCGCCATCGCTCACCGCCGCTTGTCGGGCCAAGGACGCGGGCTCCTAGATCTAGCGGACCGTACCGCCGTGGACCCACTCTACGGGGGCTCGCTCACCCTCGAGTGAGCGGGCGCTCCGGCGAGCTGGACCGCGGGCGGCGCTAGGGCTCCGCCGAATCAGTTCACCACCGCCGCTCTCATGCGCTCGCCGCTCTCGAGCAGTGCTCGAAGGGGCCGGGGTGAAGTGGTTTTAGGGTTTTCGGCTCGGTCCGGCAGGCTGCGCTCCGCCGGCGATGCTCCGTCGCCTCCACGCGCGCTCCTCGCGCCGCCGCCGCTCGCACCGCCGCCCGCTCCGCCTCTGACTCTCCTTCGCGCGCGGGGGGAATGGTTTTTAAGGTTTCTGGCCGGGACGCGTGGCCCTTTATACGACCGATATTAGCGCGTGGCCGTCGGATAAGATCCGACGGCCAGGAATAAAGGGACCGAAAGCGGCCCAGGCGGGGGAGTACTTTTTTGGCCCAGGCCCAGGTTGGCCGAGCGCGCGCCGGAGGGAAACTTGGCCCAGGCCCAGGTTGGCTTCGGCCTGCGCAAAGCACTAATTGGGCCAGGCCGAAGCGCACTATTAGGCTATTTTTTCTTTTCAGAATTTAAATATTGTTTTCTGTTTTATTTATTCCTGGAAATTAAGAAAATTGCCCAAAAATGAGATACAATTAAGTTTAATGAGGGGAAAATTTTAGTAAATTTTCATCATGATTATTAGTACTGTTCTGAATTTTTGAGTAATTTTAGATCTTTTTTATGTTATTTTCTGATTTAAATGAGTTCAACGACTTTTCTTTATTAGAAAATAATTATTTTTTAAGTATTTAAATTCAGAATTTTGCTGATGATTAAACAGTGTGTTATTTTAGTTTGAGAATTCCGCTGTGCATGTTTAGATTAAGTCTTTCATTGTGCGTACACTGTTTAAAATTAGTACCATGTTGTAAATTCAGAATTTTATTACTGATTAAGCAGTGTATTAATTAGTTTTAAGTCTTCCGCTGCGAATACACTGTTTTAAGATTAGTACCATGTTCATCCTATCAATTAAGTAGCATTTATTTTGTCAATTAAATTTGAACCAACGAGATAATTTAATTTGGCATTATAAATGTTGTATTTTGTTAACATGGTGATTTTATCTCCTGACCAACGTTGGTGATGAAATTGCTGTGGTTCAGTTGAATTGATTCTATTTCTGCCCAACGGTGATGTAGAATTAATTCACCTTTTAAGTTTTAAGTATGTCACATGTTGATTTTGACCAACGTTAAATCTTCATGTGTCATATTATGTCTGTTATAGTATACTTTGATAATGTTCCTTATTAGAAATGTGCTAAGTCATATCTCCGGTATTGAGTCTCTCAGTGGTAAGAACTACGTTTCCCGGAGATGAGATATTAAGATAGCGATTGCGCTATAGGACATAGTTCTTGCTTTAATACTTGATTGTCTAACTAAGCGTGCGAAGCCCGTGATCTGAGAGGATGAAAGCCAAGAGGCTTTTGTCATAAGGTTACGTGACTTCGCCGAAATAAGAACAAAATAAGATATATCGTACTAAATAAAATCAGTGGAAACACAAAATGTATTATAATTAAGAGCTCCATTATGGAGCCAATTAGGGGTTCTATCCCACGTCATGATACTGCAAAGAGTATCTGAAGGTGACTTTTCTAAGGCGTATGCTAGCACACTTATTAAGAAAAGCTTAGTAAGTTTTTGCGACATGGTTTTCAAAGCTGAAACCCATGAATAAAGAGCTCGAGGACGATATTATCGTCCAATTTTTATTATGACGTCACACTAAGTCTTTCTGATCATTTTGTGATCAACTACAACTTACAGCGAGAGTGTTGGAGTTTGTAGATGCTGATTTCAAACTATGTATAAGAATTAAGAAAGCACACAATAATTTAGGTCATAATGTGCAACACGAATAAAGGGGAAGAACCATTATAAGACTTGTTCTAATGATGCTAAGGACTCCTCTTATAAGCTCACATAAAGGAACATGATATCCTGAAGGGCATGTACAGACATGTAAGGAGGAACACCACATGAAGGAATATGTGGAGTTCCCAAAATGGATGAACAAGAATGGTAATAGATGAATTTTCACACTTAGAAATAAAGTCTTTAGTCTTGCTTTTGAGCATGGCAAACTTTATTTATTTTCTCAAAATGATTTTATCATCTGAGAATAATGATAAGAGCAAAAGAATTGATGACGTATTTTTCGAAATTATGGCACTATCTAATGGGCCATATTTCGAGGGGGAGGATTGAATGTTGAGTCAATTCTTCCGCTTTAGTTTCTTTATACTAAGTTTCATACATAGAATTGCATTAAGATAAATACGTCAAATAAATTAAGAAAGACACGAAATTAAGTTTAATAATTGTAGTAATTTTTATCTCCTAACCAACGTTGGTGATAATGTTATTATATTTAAGTTCTATTGATTCTAATTCTGCCCAACGGTGATTTAGAATTAATTGATTAACATTTATCCAATCTAAGAGCGATCAGATCATAGCGATCAGATCATCAGTCAGATCATCAGTTGCTCTGGATAAATTTAAGATGTTTTTAAGGCTGATTCTTATATCAGCATGATCTAAAGTTTAAAAGAGTAAGATCTGACCGTGGTACGGTCAATATACCCCGTATGGCCGATTTCTTGAACTCTTTTGCAAGGTTCTATAGAAATGGCAAAATAGCCCGGTATTTTATATCGGGTGTATCTTAGCAAAGTAGAGTGGCTATAAGGTGCACTTGCACCTCAGTGGACATAGTAAGTAGTATGGTAAGTTATTCCACTCTACCGATTAATTTGTGGATGGAGGCATTCAAACCACCATTCATAATTTTAATTGGATCCCTAATAAGTTTGTGCCTAAAAGCACCATAAGAATTATGGACAAGACGATAACCATTTTCTAAATTATTTTAGAATAAGGGTATGTCGTCCTGCTAAGGCTATATTTTAACCCAAATATTAATAAGTTAAAGTCCTAAGACAGTAAGTTGTCAATTTTATTGACTGCAAAGATAAGTCTAAGTGATCTCGTTTTGTAATGTCCTAACAGACATGTTAAGTTTGTAGAAACAAGATATGCATTTTATAGAAGATGCTTTAATCAGGGGGAGCACGGTACTTAGAGAAATTAATCTTGAAGAGAAGTGGGTTAGTGAATCTACTCCTATGATTCAAGAGCAATTTTTCCATGTACCTGTGGTAGTGTCCTTTGTCCAACACTTGAGTTTGGACCTTCATTAGCGACATCTATTGTACATGAGGCTTCTGTTGTTCAGGAATCTACATTTCTAGATGATGCTAATGAAGAAGTAAAGAAACAACTCTCTAACTTAGTAAATAATGTGCCAACTCAGATAAGAAGCAGATTGAATGAGACATTTTTGTATGTCTTATTTAAGGATTCTTTAAGAATCATTAAGGCATATTATGACTTAGAACTACATCAGATTGATATAAAGACGACATTTTCAATAAGTTTTAAATGAGAATGTCTATATAACATAACTAAATGTTTTGTCATAGAAATGAAAAGAAATTTTATGATACCGTTTTATCTAAGTCCAATGGACTTAAATAAGTTTTAAGTAAGGGTATCTGAAATTTAATTAGACTATTAGAAATTTTGGGTTTTAAGAATAATGAAGAGGACAATTGCGTTTGTCTAAGTTTAAGAATGGGGAATTATTTTCCCAATTTAACATGTGGATGACATTCTGCTTGCAGGTGGTAATGTCCATCTAATATTAGAAACTAAGAATCTTGTCCTCTCATTTTGACATTAAGAATCTTGGAGAAATTTTCCTATATGTTAGGATTAGAGTTTCTCTAAGATACCATTAAGTGGGTATTAAGATTATCGCATACGGCATACTAGAAGATATAGTGATAAAGTATATAGTATGCATGCGTATAAGCTATCGCCTGATTCGATAGTCAAGGGTGATAAGTTGGGAACTTTTAGTATCCAGGAACCAATATGAGATCGATCTAATGAGATTGGTTCCATATGCTTTTGCTGTCGGAAGCCAAGTATGCTCAATTATGTACTCGCCCTGACTAAGTTTATACCGCCGGGATGCTTGGCAGAAATCAGAAAATCCAGAAATAGATCACTGAATTAAATTAAGAAAGCCTTGAGTTTTATTTAGTCTCAAAGACCTCATGCTAACGTATGTAAGATTAGATAACCTAACGATTGCGGCTTATTCAAATTAAGACCTTGCGAGATGAGTGAATGCTAAGTAGTCCACATTAAGTTGTGTATTCACACTCGAAAAGGGAGCTGTGTCGTGGAAAAGCTCCAAACAAACTGTGACGGCATCTTCCACGATGTATGCCGAGTTTGTAGTATGTTATGAGGTCGCCGGACAGGCACTATGTATTAAGAAATTTATTCCGGTTTTAAGAGTGGTTGACAGCATTTTAAAACCACTTAAGTTATACCGTGACAATGAGTCAACAGTATATTTCTCCTATAACAACAAGTAGTGTGTTGCTGCCAAACACATCTAAGTTAAGTGTTATATTGTTGAGGAGAGAATCCAAGATCAAATGATAAGTAGAGCATATAAGTACCAAGCGAACGCTTACGGATCCGCTCATAAAAGGCTTACCTCCCAATGTGTTCAAAGAACACTTAGTCGACATGGGTTTAAGTTAAGCCTATGATCTATGGATTTATAAGGGCCCAAATGAGTTGAGAAACTATTTCAAAGTGGAAATGTGCATTGTAGTTGTTGAGTCATATAGTACGTAACTGACTATTATGATGCAGCATGCTCTATGCATTGATCTATAATGGAATAGGTGTAATGTTAAGTTAAGTTAAGAACTAAGTCGAGATCTAGGGGGAGAATGTTAGTATTAGCTCTCGGGAGGAGAGGGGGACCGAGTCCCTCTCCTCCCTGGTGACTCGGAATTAGGCTAACTGCCCCCTAAAATCAAGCGCCCTGATCGGAGGCGCACTCAACTAACCTTGTTGAAGGGGCCCCATCGCGTAGCACATATATAAGGAGGTGGAGGCAGCCACGAACAGGTTGTTCGTTCTGCTTAATAGAGCTCCACCATCCTAAGTCACCCGATCTATCCAGTTATGTGCTGAAGCGACGGGAAGCCCCCCTTCACCGCCGTTCGCGGACCTTCAACGACACCACAGCACCACGGCATGGCGTCCCTCCACGACGGCAGACCCAAAGAGGTACATGCCATCCCTTATGAGTTCTACCCTACTAGACCTAACCCTAGACGATCCCTAAGCCCCTCAGTATCCATCACGTCCATGCTGCTATAAGACGATCGGATGCAAAAGGACCTAATGAGGATAAGGTGCAGAAGAGAAGAAGATAAAGATCATCCAAAATCGGTTAAGATAGAATACTTGAACGACAAGTCTCTAGACTATAAATATGTATCACTAGTTAGCTTAGAAAAACACATCTCTGTCAACTAACTACTCGGCGCATCGCCACCCTTGGTCTCCAAGGTTTATTCCAGCAGGGTTCGGCTCTCGAAGCTGGGCTGCATCGTTTCGATCTCCGGCAAAGAGGTGAGTCCCGCCACCCGCGACGTCCGTTCCGATTAGATCAATATCCTCACGGATGCATCAATTTGGTTTGATCTCCGTAGGTGAACCTTCAAACAGTACGATAACCAGTTGTTCTTGGTGTATTGGCTAGGTCTAAGGTTGCATTAGTTCAGTTTGATCTCTTAGATTGATGTGATTTAGGTTTGATAGTTTTAGGCTTCATCGGTTAAGTCTGACATCTCTTACTATTGTATCTCTTTCATGTTGTATTCCGTTCATCTAAATAAAGCATGCTCGATTCTTTGATATATTATTAAGATCATTGTGACTAGCTACTGTCTCAGTTAGGTCCGATCTAGGTATTGTAATGATTTCATGATATAGACTTGTTATCTAGCACATTTTATTTATTTCCGTCAGAGTACAAGCCGATGGGTTATCTTCGATTCCACGATATATATTATGAGTTATCGGAAAAGCATCCATTGGCCAATGTGGTTCACTATTCATCTTATCGGTCGATGACACGCTCGCCCGATCGCTCCATCTCAGGTCATTGGCCTTATGGTCGATCGGCATGATATTCCACGAATATCCAATCCTCGTCGTGGTCATCGGCTCGATAGCCGATAGGCCATACTACTAATGTCATATCTTCTGTTCCCTTATCAGTTACAGGGTCAAACTGATTGGCACACCTTGAACCCTTTCTCTAAGAACGTAGGACCTGCACTAGAGTGAATCATATCTCCGAGGCCACACGTGTGTCAAAGTGTGACAAAAAATGCACATACACACTTTTTGGCACGTCCGGTGGGACCATCTACAACAACCCGATCATGGTGAATGAAATCAACAATGACAACATCATCTCGGTCACCATGGAAGCCCTGACTGATGATCAAAGGCTAGAGGTGCAACGACACGTAGAGGAGTTCTAGAAGTCAAGCCTGTAGTCCTATGGCATGAATCGGATAGGGCCTGTGCAAAAGGGTTGTTGCCAAGGCCAGTATTGGCATTAGAGAGAGGCCAGCCAACGGAGAGCTCTCAGTCCAACCTATTTGAAATCATCGACCAAGCAATTTGCCACTCGTTGGCCAACCAGTCCAGGGCATTGGTCACTACTCTACAGGGGCTGATTAAGAAAGTCGTCGAAGGCGCCGTGGTCTCCGGACCGCTGCAAGGCCTGGCGTACCTCCCAGACGACCTAACAAAACTACTGCATACTCGACCGATGATATAGCCACATGGGCCGATGAGGCTAGAACAGTTGGGTACTTCGCCCAACCACGAGGACAACAATATGACTTATCCGATAGGCCCCGCAACAAAGTGCATCATGCGCCATGGAGAGGAATGCGCCAGCGTCATTCGCCACATTCAACCCGAGGTTACCAAGATAGGGGGTCCCACCGGTGACATATGGCATCGCCAGGAACACACTGCCTGACCTTATGCTGACAAGGGGGGCACTCGATGGCATCCCTCCCGGGTATCATCAGATGGCATATTACGACACACAACCCTTCAACAATGAGGGGTAGTATGGGAGCAATGTTGCTCGGTAGGAGCAGTACCAACAAGCTCCAACACCCTATCAATATCCGACGCCAGGGAAATAGGAAGATGAATGGGTGAATCAGATCACAGAGGTTATTAGAGATCAATTTGGGCTAAAGCCCAAGGAGCAGTCATACCTGTATCGGCGACCATATCCAGAATGGTTCGATCGAGTGCCACTGCCTGGTTGATACAAGGTGACCTATTTCACCAAATTTTGGGACAGGACTCGATCTCCACGATCGAGCATATTAGCCGCTTCCTTGCCCAATGCGGAGAGGCATCGGTTGATGTGGCACTGAGGGTCTGATTCTTCCCACTCCCTATTGGGATCGGCCTTCGCGTGGTTCTCTTCACTGTCGGTGGTCTCCATCCGAGGATGGGCTGACTTGGAGAAGAAATTTCACAAGTACTTCTTCACCAGCATCCAAGATATGAAGCTTACCGACTTGACGTCCGTCAAGCAAAGGATGGATGAGTCGGTACAAGATCACATTCAGAGGTTCCAGGACGTGCAAAGCAGATGCTACAGCTTGAGCCTCAACGACAGTTAGTTGGTGGAATGGTTTTCAAGGACTCCTGACTCAAATTAAGGAGAGGTTTTTATCACACGAGTTCGAGAGCCTATCGCAACTATTATAAAGGGTATCGACACATGAGAGTCGATTCCAAGAAGCCAAGTGGGAGATGTACCAGAAGAAGGTGACATATGCCCAAATATACCACTCGAACTCCGACGAGAGTAGCGACTCAGATGCGGAGGTCGGCATGGCTGAGTGGTCCAAGAATAAGAAGCAGATTGCTTGCCCATGGGTAAAGTCGGCCGAAAAGGAAGAGAAATACGACTTCGATATCAACAAGATGCGACCAACATTGGTGCATTCAGTTATGGCTCAATCAAGGAAAGGCCAATATAATGACCAATGTCAATTTTGTCCCAAAAGGGACAGTAGGTAGCTGACACTCTAAGGTACCAGTCACGCTAGCCGAGAATGGAAGAAGGAAAAGACTCGAAGCCCAAATCCCAATCGGAGGAACGCATGGGAGAACACTTTAAGGGTATCCGATAAGTCTCGGCATTGATGAGATCTGTGGGGTCAAGATTGCCTAAAGGACCCAGGAAAAGCTGAAGTGTTGTGTGGCTATTGGAATCAGTGTTCTAAAAGTCAGGATTAGGTGGGTGCCTAGGCGGGATTAGGCGTTGGGCGCCACCCCAGTGTCATGCGGAGCCCCTCGGCGGCCGGCTGGGTGGCCAGGGCGCCTAGGCGGGTCAACCGCGCCCTGGGCGTTCACCACAGCGTCTAGGCGCCCTGGGCTGCGACGGTGAAAACAATACAAAAATCGAATTTGGGGGGGGGGGGTAAAACGCAAAAAAACTTAGGGTTTTTATTTTTCTGGCCGCCGCCGCACTCGTCTTGGAGTCCTGGACTCGCGCCGTCATGCCGCACGCGTTGCCACCTCTTCGGCTCACCGCCATTCGCCTTGCTCCAGTCTGGACTTTGGCCTCGTGCGCGCCCCCTTTCAACAATCCGCCCTCGCGTGCGACGACTTCGGCGGCCTCGTGCTCTGTCACGCTCTAGAGTCTGGTCTCCAGCCACACGCTGTTGTCTTTGGCGTGGCTCAGCCTCCACCCTGCTCACGCGCGCTCTGGTCTCCAGCGCCACAACCCACACTCCCACAGCACGAGGCCACGCCAAAGACAACAGCGTGGCTCACCGCCATTCGCCTTGCTCCAGTCTGGACTTTGGCCTCGTGCGCGCCCCCTTTCAACAATCCGCCCTCGCGTGCGACGACTTCGGCGGCCTCGTGCTCTGTCATGCTCTAGAGTCTGGTCTCCAGCCACACGCTGTTGTCTTTGGCGTGGCTCAGCCTCCACCCTGCTCACGCCGCGTCTGGTCTCCAGCGCCACAACCCACACTCCCACAGCACGAGGCCACCTACGGTTTGTAGTTTTTGCATTCTCAGTTTCTCACTGATTTGATTTTGATTTGTAAATGTAGTGATTGTAGTCAATGTACTAATGTAAATTTGTAGAATGTAGATGTGTAGAATGTAAATTCACTGATTCATACATTCAGATTCAGTACAAGACTATAAGTTGATTATTAATTGTAATCTGCCTACATTTTCACTTTTCAGCTTCTAGGCTCTAGATTTTTAACCATGTCGTCCAACCCAGGAACATCGAGCAAGGTAAGTGACTAAATCACTAAGTTTTATGTTTCAAATTGAAATTAATGTACATTATGCTAATCATTTTGTTTGTCCTATATTTTTTATCTTGTATGTGGTGGTGGTTTGTGGTGTTGGTGGTAGGTTGTTGGAATGATGTTGTCTGTGGTGGTTATTCATACTTTGGTCAATGGTTAATTGGTTATTGGATGGTTGATGGGGGTGTATGTTGTCAACTTGTAAGTGCAAAATTGTTGCTTTTATGAATTGTGAAATATTTAAATGTGAAATATCAATTATGTTATAAGAGTTAATACAAATTGTCTATGCCTAATTTGTTATTCACATGTAGGATTTCATCAACCGCTAGTGCTACTGTCGAAACAAGTGATGTGCTTCTCCATAAGAGAAATTCCGATGATTTGGGATGGGATTTCGGTAAGAATATGACCCAAACATTAAAGACAAGGT
>JAAALK010000021.1:0-48162 GCA_019279435.1 Zizania palustris
GGCGAACCGTAGAAGTCACCCGAGAAGTACTACCTGTCTGACCGTAGCCCTAGGGTCGGTCTGACCGGCCTACTGTGGCCGGTCCGACCGACTCTTTTCAGGCATCCGGCACCAGTTGGTCTGACCGCCCACCATGGCTAGTCCAACCGACAAAGCTCGGTCAGACCGGCCCAATAAGGTCGGTCCAATCGACAGTACACAGGAGCATAATTCAGCCAAGCGCAAAAGTGCCAAGGCCAATCCGGGCAATTCCCGTTCGGCCAAGAGTTCCAGAAGTCAGATTGCCTTTGGTTTCTTGGTGTTTTTGCATTGCTTTCTTCTTCAAACTCATTGCCAAGAAGTTTTAAATCCATCCAATCTACCTAAGTTGGTCGTCGAAGCCCGGGGATCATCTTCTAGGACCTGTCGGTCTAACCGACGATACCTGTCTGGTCTGACCGGCCCATGCTGTGCCATCATCTGATGCGCTAGCACACAGCGGTCTGCCGGCGGCCTACGACTAGTCTGACCGGGCTTCATAGGAGGCTTCAGGAACACGTCGCACCGGCGTCGGAGTCCCCCTTCGGTTACCCTTTGGTCATTGTTCGATCTAACCGAAGGCTACCCTTTGGTCTTACCGGTTGAAGGCTGAGGGCCGGAGACCCCTTCGGCCACCCTTGGTAGATTACGCTAAAGGCCCCCTTTGGCTGAACCCTCCGCACCGGCGATCTGATAGGTGGTATAGCGTTGGTCTGACTGGCTTACCTTGGCCGGCCTGATCGTCAATTAGGCTTCGGTCCAAGCGGCCTTAGATTGTCCGGTTGAATATTTTCATCTACAACTCGGTTATTTGGATAATATTTTATATTGTTTAATTTCCTGGTGAATCCACTTTCCCTTGTCACCATCTAGGGTCATCAGAACGCGACGTCGGCATCGTGTTACGCTTAGGGGTTTGCGTCTAAGTATCCACATGCTTTTGGATCGTCGGATCGGTGTCAGGTTGTTTGGCACTTTTACCGTCGTATTTTAGTGTCAATAGAACCGACGGGAGTACCGAGAAAACCATCGTGTCTCAGGCCTTGTCGTATATGGCCAAGACTGCATTCAACCATGTCAGTCAAATCGGCCCTTGGGCCGGTCAGACCGACATGTCCCAGCCTCAGCAGCTGACAACAGTTGGTTAGACCGGCCACCAGGCCGGTCCAACCAGCCATTGCACCCTTGGTCAGACCATCCCTACGGTCGGACAGATCGCCCCTACCACCTATTACATGTCACCTCTGCCCGCACTAACGCTATCCTTTCCCGCGCTGCTCACACCTCCTACTCCCGCGCACCCATAAAGACTAGAGCACGTCCCTTATCGCGAGCCAACACGAGAGGAGGAGCCACACGACCGACACACCGAGATACCACCACTTGTCGTGCCCCCACATGAGAGATGCGCACAGGCAAGGGGCGTAGACGACATAGAAGAGCAAATCCGTGCACTATTTAGAGAATGTACAGGTTTCACATCGGTCAAAACCCTAGCCTCATTTCATCGCGCGTGCGTGCGAACAGGAAAGAGCAGAGCGGGAGCGATGGAGCCGAGCACCCCCCACTGGCCTCCTCGCCGGACTCCTCCGCTCACCTGAGGGTGAGTGAGGTACTATCGAGGCAGCCCGCAGTGGTGTGGTCCGCTCGATCCGAGCGCACATCCGTGCTCCCCGACGAGTGGCGGTGAATGATGGCGGTCGAGTTGTCTTCCCAGACTCTGGTGAAGCCAGATCTAGTGCGCACGAGGTAAGTCACATTTCCCGCGCCCTTATTTCTTAGGTTAGGGTTAGGGTTAGGGAAAAACCCTAACCCTAATCCCCTTTTCTGATTTTTTTAGTTGCTTATGATTTTTAGGTTAGGGTTAGGGTTAGGGTTAGGGTTAGCGCAAGGCCAAGGAGGCCGAGTTAGGTTGGTTCCATTTGTATATATGTAGTGATTAACTCTAATAAAATGTTTCTGCTTACTGATGTAGTATCAATTTAGAAGAAATTCAAATTGTCTTTGCTTGGAAATTGTGTAATAAAGTAATTGTAGGATTTGATCAGTACAATAAAATTTAGGAGAAATTCAAATTGTTTATTACTCCAGTTTGTTTTCGAACATAACTTAGTTGCTATTTCATTTATATGGATAGAAAGTTTGCTTATTTGTGGTATGAGAATCTCATTTGACTGGCTTAAGCTTCAGTTCTACATGGCAATCGCTAGGAGCATTATCTACTTGACTACTATTTGTCTGAAAGATAGAATATTACAATTTGGTAGCTGCAAGCGCCTCTTATTAACTCACGGTGCTCCTTACATTTACTTTTGAGCTTTCTTATTAGTGCTTGTGCCTCCGGATAGATGGCAAAGCTGTTTGATTTTGGTTCAGGTGGTTGTGTGCAGTTTAGTTGTTTCTGCTATTTTTTTGAAACATGAAGCACATTGAAACGACATTTTTTATATTGTGTATGCAATTTTTTATGAGACTTGTTGGTTAATGGTAAGTTTATTTTTCTGTAGTGTGCTTTAACTCTGTTAGGGGTATGTCATGTTTGTTTTGTTTTGTTTTATTTTGATAAAACATTATTGCTTACTGATGTAGTATCAATTTAGGACAACTGATAAATGAAGTTGAGTTTATCTAAACAAATAATGAAATTGATAAACATAAGTTTACATTCTTATTATAATACTTTTGAACTGCCATTACATAAATTGTTATTGTGTATTACCTGATAGTAGGTTTTATCTAGTGTTGATTGCATTACATATCAATATATGTTTTAATTTCTATGCAATTTTGCTGACATCTAATTTGCTTGGTTGTATGGAATTTGGAAGTTTATTATTGTAGTATTGTATCATTTTAAGGTTACTATTTCTCTTTAGTCATTCTCCTACTAACATGCTATGGCTTCGCATGTTTGTAAGCTGATAAGCTCTTAAGATGATGAACAAGAACAAGAAGCTTGTAAAGAAGCTTGCCAAGAAGTACCATGCTGATGTGTTTAATCACTGCTAGTGTTTTGTATGAAAATTATGGGAATTTGATATGTGTGATCTATTGTATGATGTCAATTTCTGGATTTGTGATGTTGCAAATGTACCTGTATTGAAATTGTTGCAACTGTAAAAATTTGTGATGTTGTAAATGGATTTATGAAGATGTTATTGAAATTGAAAATGTGTGATGTTGCTTTTGGGCTATACTTTCCTAGATCAATTTGGCTTTAAATTTAGCCCTCTCAAAACTGAAGCAAAATGGGCCTGACCAAATTAGAATCTTTTTTTATAATGGGCATGGTCCATTTGCAAACAGACCTAAATTGGTCTGGCCCAATGTAATTTTTATGACGGATTTGGTGTTAATCTGTGATAGTTCATTTTTGTCATTAGCTTCGGGCTTGGGTGTGCTTGGATTGGACCTAGGCTGGACCTAGGAGGGCTGAGGTTGTTTTATGACGGTGAAGAATTGTCATAGAATGAGCTTATTCGTGAGGTTTAAAAGAATTGTCATGTAGGTTAATCCATGACGCTCAATACATGACGATATCTGAAACCGTCATAGATACAATTTTATGACTGGTTTTTTGTAATCTATGACGAAAATTGTACGTCATGAACCATGAGAATTCTTGTAGTGTAAGAAAACCAATACTATGTGTACGGAAGTTCGACTTCCACCCTAACTAATCAAGATAAAAGATAACACACTTCTTTGGTAGACCCTTTATCGATGATCGAGATCCTTGGTAGGTGCAACTATTGGAAAGAGTATCAATACTTAATTTTCTGAGGGAAAACTATTCTAGCAAGGTAATGTTCCCTAACGCACATGAAACATGTAAGAATAGTATGACAGGAACATAAGTAAGCACCACAGGCAACACATTGACTATGATATAGTATGGCCCCTTCACATGTTGATCTCCCTCTCCATGACTTCCATCATTTGTGTGTGCTTCCGGCCTCCATGAACTTGTACTAGCCTATTACAAATAACAACACCTATACTAGTTACATGAGTCGAAGCATCACCAGTCGACACGTATGTCGTACAATCATTGAACAGCCTTGGGCTATAAATAATCATGACACGCATGCCATATAAATTACATGCAATGCATCTCATACATTCTTAGCAAGGTCATACCAGTCACAACATTCTCTCCAAAGCAAAGTTAGGCAAAGAATATACAAGTGACCGATATCTAGATATGGAAATCTCATCTCAACAGGCTCAAATATCTAGTTTTGTCTGGATCAGAACTTCCGATTTGGTGTCGGAACTTTCGGCGGCAAATTTCTCTCTGTATCGATTAAAAACTGATATCAGAATTTCCGATCCAACATCGGAACTTCCACTTCCGATAACAAAATTGCTCTCTGTATTGAATTATATTTGGCATCGGAACTTTCGATCAGTATTGGAACTTCCGATCCAACGAAACTTCTGATAGGAACAGATGCCAACGCTTTGGTTCCTAATTAATCTTTCGCTTTATCAACATGATCAAACTCTTATTGGATGCTTCTACTTGGCAATTGGCGACGAATTTAAGAGCTTGATTCACATACCGGCTACAAAATTCTGGAACTCTTCGGACACGAAGATTGTGTTGGGACATGGGGGAACTACGCTAGCCGGCAATTTTAAAAATTTCACCTCCAAATCCTAGAACCATGCACGTGAGGGATCATGAATCGTTACCTTCTAACATGAGACGGGCTAGTGCAGTGGAAGAATATGTTAGGGAAGCGTGTCCTTGCTTATCCTTGTCTCGCTCCGCCAGTTCCCCAGTGATCCAATTGGCGAAAACTGACGATGTCCACGTGAAGAAGCCCAAGAGTGCTGCTATTTGAGCAGTTCCTCTACGGAGTCCACACATACAAGGATGAGATTGATCTCACACCTGAGTGCTAGCACCATTCATGAGAACCGAGGAGAAATATCAATCTCAACTATTGAGACCAAGAAGGAAGAGGAGAGGTTCTTTGAGGCAAGGGTTTAGATCTGATCTAAACTACAACTCATATGATCTCCAAGACCTCCTCCTCCCTTTATAAAGAGCTAGGACCCTTGGCCCAAATCCAAATAAAAGTCCAAACAGATCTAATCTGTTCGCTCACCGAGGAACTTCCGATCCTAGATATGGACTCTTTGTTTCTAATTCTAGAAATTATCATAACTTCCAATACCTTATCGGAACTTCTGATACTCCAAGAACATCAGAACTTTCGATGCACCATCGAAACTTCCGACCTACCATTGGAACTTCCGACATTTTCAGAAAATAGAGAAACGCTCTAGGTTTTGCCATGTCAAAATTTGTGATACATTATCGGAATTTCAGACAAGTCCAAAATTATCAGAACTTCCGATTCCAAATCGGAACTTCCGATCTGTCCAGAATTATCTTGGGCACAATTCCTCCAACAACTTCTCATCACGACCTTTAGATCTTGATCCAACGGTTTAGAGCCGAAACCGATAAAGCATCTCCATATCTTGACACGTGTCACCGTCTCGCAATCTTGACCACTAGCAAGTCTCTCCCGTTATCAATCTCTCGAGATGCCTTGTCACTTGTACTGGCATCCCTTTCTCTTGACTTAGTCAACACACTGTCTTGATAAATCTTCAGCCCATGTCTTTCTTCATCTCCACGTGTATGATTGAGATCATCCTCAACTTCACCCGACCTCCTTGATCATCCGGAACTAAACTCCCGGCTTGACCTTGATCACCCACTGTTGATAGTTGAGTAGCATCCAAGTCCTGTACACCATAAGACAAACAAACATGTCTCTTCCACAAACACATCGAGCCCTTCGATAATCTCATCAGACAAGCACACATCCAATCATTGAACCCAACAAACTTGTCAATCACTCATCACTTAGACAAAACCAAGGTACATCTCAACTTGGTTTCTCAAAACATTACCAAAGCGTTAACTAGCAGACATAAGATTGCACATGAAAATTTAACGTTGGTCGAAATTAACATGTGACATACATAAAAGGGGAATTAATTCTACATCACTGTTGGGCAAAATAGAATCAATTCAACTTAACCATAGCAATTTTATCGCCAACGTTGGTCAGAAGATAAAATTACTATGTTAACATAAAATATTTGTCATGCAAATTAAATTATCTTGTTGGTTCAAATTTAATCGAAAAAATAAACAACACTTAAATAACAGGATGAACATGGTGAAATTTTAAACAGCGTATGCATAGTGAAAGAATTAATACAAAATTCATACACTATTTAAAATAGTAACAAAATTCTGAATTGAAATTTATAACATGAAATTTCCAATATATATAGTCATTGGACTAAATAAAATCATAAATAACATGGAAATACTCATAACAATGCTTAAAAAATTAGAACAGTGCTACGGAGACTTGATGAAATATACAAAAAAATTCCCGCAACTAAACTTAATTTTTATCTAAATTTTAGGCATTTTTTGAATTTCCAGGGAACAATAAAATAGAAAACATATTGCAGAAATTATGGAAATTATTAAACGAAATTCAGATTGATACTATGCAAAAATCCTGCCCAAAACGAAATTTTTCTTAGCCTAGAACGCCGCACGCGCATGCCAACACAACCTGGGCCTAGGCCAAGATTTTGTCGTCCCGTCTAGGCCTCATCGTGGCCCGATCAACGCTGGTTGTCAGATCATATCCGACAGCCACACGCTATTGGTGCCACGACAAAACACCAGCGCAACTCCCTAGCCGGAAACCCTAGCCATTTGCATTTGTGTGCACGAGTGTGAGTTCGAGCGACGAAGAGGGAGATAGGGTGGCGGAGATGAGTGGCTGGAGCCCCGTTTACCCGAGGGTGAGCGGGCTTCGTCGAGCCGACCCATGGCTGTTCTAATCAACGGGGCCCTAGTGCGCATCCTCGCTCGCCGGTGAGCGACGGCGAGCTACGACGGTTGGGTTATCTTCCCGGACTCTAGCAAGCCAGATCCGGTGCGCGTGAGGTAAGTCCCCTTCCCCACGCCCTTATGTCTTAGGATAGGGTTAAAACCATAACCCTGAACCTTATATTTTTATTCTTTCTTCTTCGGTCGAACCAAATGCCCTATAGGGGTTTCTTACTGCAAGGTTAGGGTTTCATAAACCCTAACCCCTTTTTTGTTTTTTCTGATCTGAGTTCTTCTTCCTCTCTCTGTTCTTAAGGTTTTTCTTAGTGTGGGTTCTTAATTTCTTGGAGGGGTCTAAAGGGTTCTTGCTAGATTAGTAGAAGTTCTCAGGGTCTAAAACCATATACTGAAACCCTAGCGTACCTAAAACCTAGAGATGGCTCTGATACCATTGATAACTTAATTTTCCTTAGGATCCTCTAGATCTAGCACAAGCAGGGCATTGCAAATAGACATGGTATGGCACTTAGGGGAAAAGATAGAGAGGGATCACAGGTGGTGTACCTTCGGGTTTGGTGGGAGATAAAGATGAACCCGCCATGGTCGATGTAGTGGTGATGAACTCCGGTGAGGTGGTCAACGGTGGAGGCTTCCCACCACTACAACGCCTTACAACAGAGATCAGAACGCTGAGCACTAAGCCCTCTTCCCTTTATATATGGCATTGTGCAGCAGCGGGCCCTCAACCATGGTGGTTGGGGCACCCCTAATCAGGGCGCACGGGAGACCAGGAGGGAATTTAGGGAATTTAGGGTGTCCAAGTCCTTAGGGAGGAGGAGAGGGTCGGTCCCCTCTCCTCTAGAGATCTTATCCTAACATATTTGTCTCATTATTGTGGCCGACGACGGCATCCTTGTGGCGTCATGATGGGGGAGCACTGGTGGCCGGTGGATGCACTCGACAATCAATCATCCTAGCCACTGCCTCCTCGTCGCCCCAATCACCTCGTCCTTGCCCATGGCCATCAGCACACTAGCTGTGCCACCGTTGTGCCACGTGGCAGTGAAGTGGGACGAGCTCATCCATTTGATTTAAAGGAACGAGTTTGTTCCATATCTACACCAAATGTTCTCTCCTAGAATGTTCCCACTACACTACAAAAAATAAGATCGTTGTATCCCATTTCACTTTGTCCTACCAACCATACACGGTAAAAAATGTGTATGTTAACGTTAAGGATCAAATGAAAGAGTAACTAATAAGGGTTAGGGATGAAAAGAGAAATCAAAAGCATTACTTAACCCTTGATGACCCAAGATCTGTTTAGCCGAGTGGTATTGAATTATAGAACAAAAGAATTTGGTCTTGCTCGGTTCTGGTTTGTCGGATGATGAATAGTAACTTCTTAGCTTAGCAATTTGGCCATAAAGTAAAATAGGTCAGTCGGACGAGATGAATTGGAATTATTACTTTATGCAATGCTGGGATTGCGAATACACGTATATGATTGATCCATCATTGGTCGATATGCTTTAGATTTTATTTGAGCCCAAGAGGCTTTAGCATTATGTATGTTTTGACACAGAGGATCAGCATGATTACTGAGATTTTTTTCATCTTTTTATTTTGGCACCAAACAACAAGGTGATGAAAAATCAACTTCGCAGTTAAATTTTTGTTACATAGGTTTCAATATATGTGTTCCAAAAATAGTGATATCACAATGGCCCTAGGGGCAGCCACTATGGATAATGTCAAGCGCACATCAACCATAAAAACTAGAGAACTTACATCAAAGCCTAACATTAGAGCATCCTCAACACGCATGTATCCCAGCGTCCATCCTTAGGGCATGTTCGGTTAGGAGGGGATTGAAGGGGATTAGAGGGGATTGGGAGGGATTGGAGGGGATTGTAGTATAAATCCCCATCAATCCCTCCCAATCCCCCTTAATCCCCTTCCCCAAGGGGATTAACCGAACAGCCCCTTATATGGTGTTTTCTCTCACAAAACTAGTCTAGTCTCATCTATCAAGGTATTTAAATATAGAGGACCATCATATTAGAGAGAAAAACACCAACTAATCTCTCTCCTACCGCTATCCTCCAACTGCCTCTCTCCGCAACTCCTTCCGCGCCTGCACGGAGCGTCGCCGCATCGCCTCTCCACCCACGATACCACCTCCGCTGTTTGAGGTCATATCGCTTGAGCTTTTCCCATACGACCGGAGTACGACCCAAAAATACGCAGAACAACTCTCTAAAGTGTGAAGTCTGCTTTTACTCTTCCCCCATTGAAAAACACTTACACACAGATTTAAGCTTTAATGGTTTTGTTCAAGATTAGAGTTTTCTTCCGGGCAACATTGAAACATTGACAATAGAACTCAAGTAGTTGAAGCGATTTGGACAATGTATACATGATTTTATTTTGTTTAATTCAATTTGCTTTGATTAAATCATCTAATTGCATACATGATTGCATTTCGTTAGTTTAGAAGTTGGAGATTATTTGGGTTTGCTAGGTAGAGAGTATTGTTAGGAAAAATACAAATGTATGGTAGTTAAAATATATTATTAAATTATAAAAGAAGGTAATATGATATAATGTAGATGATCTATTAAAGTGTGTGAAAATATGGATGAACAATCTTTTTAGATAGGCATCCGAATTAAAATACAGAGATCGAGATTTCGATAACCGGTTAAGGATGCTATTAGCTCATGGTGCTTATCTATGTATAGCTTGCTTGGTTCCATCGTTATAGTACCCCACGTGTATTGAACAAGCCAAAAGAGACAAACCAGTAGAAAAATAGCTTAGCTCATACCGAGTTGACATATAATCTAGACTTAGTCGAGAGGCTACGCTAGATCTTATAACTTGTTGTCAAACACTTTCCTCCAAAGTACACAGGAAAAGCATGTTGCCTTACTAACGATCCAAACCTGTTGAGATCCTCACGTGTCCATCTTACCCCTTAAGAAGCAATCATAACTCTATTCTCAGCCAAACTGACAAAAGAGTCCACCCAGATTCAGACTAACGGTGTTCTCAGACCGACGTCCCCTCATAATCTTAAGATCAACTATTGGAGATGAACAGATTTTGTAAGAAAACTTAGACATTAACAGTTAATGGCATGAGATCTATGTGGTCTATCATTCAATTTATTTTTATACCAATAATCTTCCGTGATACATCCATCTGCATCATGGTGATGAGATGTTATTTCACCATAAATCAGATATGCAATCATGTGCACCTGGGCAATCAAGAACTTTCAGGACCCAGCTCTCCAGCATCGAATTATTCAGGTACTTGCCTGATTGTTGAGTTTTACACTTTTACCTATATCATGCATAGTATGACTCACGCTTATTCACATAAATTATTTATTCAGTTATTGCCCTGCAAAAACACCAGAGATGCAATTAAAAGCTCAATTCGATGGAAAACAAAACAAATCGGATAGAAATAGTATTATTACCATTATGTTTCCCATCCCTGAACTGTGCATTCTTGGATGATTTGAATGTTTCCAAGAATTCTTTACCCTTTTGCAGTTCAAGCTTTTGCCTTCCCTTGTCCCACTTGTGTTCCAAAGCTAAAATCTCAATGATTCGAGGTAATGCTCTTCCAGCAGCGTCTGTGTCAAGAAATGCAAGCCGGCATCTCCTTGCAACAAAGTCGACAGCAGATTCACAGTACTCGAAACGAGCACAGTACGCTACTTCAGCTTCCAAAAATGGGTATCCATGAGCAAGCCGCTTCCCCAAGCCTTCGTTCTAAACAAAAATGAAACATAATGATTAAAGCATTATTAAGTTAGGTAGTGGAAACAATGTTTTTAGGGCAGAGTAATCAAGTTTAGATTTCTTTGAACTGAAATGATTGGTTGCTTTTTAACAGAATAATGTTATATGTATAAAATCAAATGTTGCTGCCATAGAAGTTACTGCGACAATGGTGATGCTAGATTTAGCAGGATAAATCAAATAATTAAACCCAGTTTCACGAAGAATAGTTCACCAATTGATGTTAGACAAGCAGAATAGAAAGCATAATGCACTGTCAAAAACTAAAGTGCAAGGTCCTTCCCAAGGCATATATTGTAAAACAGTAAAACAAATGTGCCAAGAAATGCCAGGAAGAAATTAAAAATATGTCTCTAGCAGGCAACATTCATACGCCAGTTAGAATTCAGGTAGTCAGTCCACCAAAGAGAAGATGATTTTGGAGCTCATCACTAATATCACTTACAAAGTTGTACACATATCATTGGAACGTTGGTTCTTCAATTACATTGCAAATCACTACAGGAAAATCCCAAATACTAAAAATAATTATGGACTGTTTGGCAATCGAAATACAGTATTACAGTTAAAATAACCAAAAGGATAACGCTCAGGAGTAATCCTAACCCTCCATTCTTCCCCTCATCTTTCCGTCTTAACCCTCTATCCATTATCCCTTCTATTCCCACTCATCTAGTCCCAATATCCAAATGTCCCTGTAAGACCCGTCGGGCGGCGCTGGTAGACACGAACAAGGTCGACGTAGCGGGAAGAAGACGCCGGGGCCGCACGTGGCGAGGCAGGTGGCGCGGGGACACGGGGCACAACTGGGGCCGTGTCAGGGGCAGCAGGCGAGGCCGGGGCCGCGCACGGCGCCAGAGGCAACAGCGGGCCAACCTCGGGCGCAGGAGGCGACAGGGAAGTGGCCGCGCGCTGCACAGCCGAGGACTCCGAGGCCGCGCATGGCGCGGAGGATAACGCCGGCTGGTGTGGAGTGGCCGCACGTGGCATAGCCGGAGGTGCCGAGACCGCGGGCGGCGCGGCGGGCAGCTCCGTCTCCACACAAGGCTCGCCAGATGGCGGGAGAGCCACCGGAACAGCTGGGGTTGTACCTGCAGAAGACAAAGGTGGCTGAACCACCAGGTCAATAGAAAACAGGGAGTCCAACTCAAGGCTGGTGGCGGGGGTGCAGTCGACGGAGAAAGGAAAGACTGACTCGGCGAAGATAACATGGCGTGAGATAAGAACACGACAAGAGGAGAGGTCAAAACAACGGTTCCCCTTATGATCGGGGGAGTAGCCGAGAAACACACAAAGGGTCGAGCGGGGCGCAAGCTTGTGAGGAGCAGTGACAGAAGTGTTGGGATAGCAAGCGCACCCGAAAACACGAAGGTGAGTGTAGGAAGGAGGGGTACCAAACAAGGCATGGTGAGGGGTGGGAGCGCACGTGGCCTTAGAAGGCAGGCGATTGAGCAGATAGGTGGCAGTAAGGAGGCTCTCAGCCCAGAAGCGAGCGGGAGCCGAAGCCTGAAAGAGCATGGAGCGCATAACATTGTTAGTGGTAGGAATCATGCGCTCAGCCTTGCCGTTCTGAGGGGAGGTATAAGGGCACGACATGCGCAATTGGACTCCCTTCGAAAGGAAGAAAGCCCGAGAAGTGGAGTTGTCAAACTCACGACCATTATCACACTGGACTGCCTTGATAGTAACCCCAAACTGTGTAGACACCCAAGCAAATAAGTGAGTGAGCGTGGGGAAGGCATCTGACTTAGACCGCAAAGGAAATGTCCAGGAGTAGTGAAAAAAATCATCGAGAACAACCAGATAATATTTATAACCAGAAATACTCATGATCGGAGAGGTCCACAAATCACAGTGAATAAGGTCAAACACATGAACAGCATGCGAAGAAGAAATAGGAAAAGGTAGACGAACATGATGTCCTAACTGACACGCATGACAAATGTGCTAACTGGTAGCCCTAGTGCAAGGAATAGAGGAGCTACGACAAAGCTGAGCCAAAACGTCGACACCGGGGTGACAAAGCCGGCGGTGCCAGAGTGTGGAGGAAGCTGTGGCAGCAAGGGCGAACGAGGGCGAAGAAGCGGAAGGTGGAAGACGAAGCGTGTAGAGGGCTCCGGTGCTATCACAACGGAGAAGAGGACGCCGAGTGACCATATCCTTCACAGTCAAACCAAAGGAGTCAAATTCAACAGAACATGAATTATCAGTGGTGAATTGACGAATGGAAAGAAGATTGTGAACAATGTCAGGGGCAACAAGAATATTTTGAAGGCGAAAAGAACCACAAGGATCCGCATCACCCACGGAGGTGACCGAAAGGCAAGAGCCATTCCCAACCATGATGGAAGAAGGGTGAGATGGGTGGGGTGGTCTGTGAGAGGAGAGAATACCATCATGAGGAGTGGTGTGGAAGGAGCCACCCGAGTCGGCCACCTAGTCCGTGGAAGCCGGAGGTGTCAACGCCATAGTGTTGAAGGACTACGCGAGGGCCGTCTGGTCCCACCCACCGGACCACGGACCCTACACCGAAGGTGGAGCATGCTGCACCGGCCACCCGGTGAGCATGGCCGCAGGTGGAGTAGGAGGCCGAGGAGCTCCAGCTGTGAACTGCCCGGCCACATGGAAATGTGCCCCGTCCACAGGTTGGAGAAGGATGGCCAGGGCGCACTCCTAGTGGCAGGAGCTGGTGTAGCGGAGGTCGGAGCACGACCAGTACCACCACGCCGCCCCCTGGCGACGACGACTGCCACCACGACCCCCCCCGCCCCCCCGCCAGCGGTAGAAGCGGTAGGAGGAGCACCGAGCAGGGAAGGAGCCGGCGTCGATGGTTGGTGAGAGGTCGTCCTACTGGAGTCGGAGGCGACAAGAGCTGTCGCGGTGGTATACATGGGAGCGAGGCTCCGGGTAAGCTCCTCGAGGACAAGGTCATCACGGACCTTGTGGAAGGACAGGAACGGCATTGTCCTGGTAATCCACGTCCGGAGGTGGGCGTAGGCGTCGCCGAGACCGCGGAGGATGTTGAGAACAAGTGTGCGCTCCGCAACAGGCTCTCCGAGGTCACGAAGGGAATCTGCCATCCCCTTCATGCGATGGCAGTACTCCGAGACGGAGAGATCTCCCTGGACGAAGATGCGGAAAGCGGCGTCCAACTGGAGAGCACGAGCCTCACGGTTGCCAAGGAACTGCCCCTCGATTGCAACCCAGGCCTAAAGAGCTGTGCCGCCAAGCTCCCGCACGATGTCCTAGAGCTCGATAGTGATTGAACCAAGGATCCATGACAGCACCACGATGTCCATGCGCTGCCATACCGACCTCTGGGCGACCACTAGAGTGTCGACGAGGACGTGGTCATCCAGGGCATAGCGCTGAAGGGTGAGGAGCACCAGATCACACCAGCGCGCGTAGGAGGACGACGAGGGATCAAGGGTGACTGGCACGAGCGCCCGGATGTTTTGGACACCGGTCGCCTGGGCGTGGAGCTGTGCGGTACCCGGATCTGCGGCGACAGCTGGAGCCGCGGTGGCAGGGGGATCAGCAACCCCGAGGTGGCGCTCGGCCTCAGCAACATGCTGGGCCAGTGCATCAACGGTCTGGCGTGCACTCTCCCAAGCAAGAGCGGCCGCTCACTCGCGCTCCCGAGCAGCGGCGGCAGCCGTCTTGGCAGTGGCGAGAGCGGCGGCAAGGGCAGCGTCGGTAGCCACCACATCGGTGGGGGCCGGCCAACACGTAGAGCCCAAAGGAAGGCCAGAACTGGCGGCCAGCAGGGGCGGCTGCGCGCCCATGGCCGGCCAGCCCAAGGCCACGGCGGGGTGGAAGGCCGGCAGCGACGGGAGGGAGGAAAGTATGGGGCGGCGGCCCACCTAGGGTCGGCCAGGTCCTGGCCACGGCGGGGGGAAGGGGCGGCGGCGCCCCAGGGGCCGGAGGGAGGCCGGCGGCAGCAAGAGGGAGGCCGACGGCGCCAGATTCGGCCGCCCCGGCTTCGGGTCTGGGCGGGGCGAGAGCGAGGGCGACGGATCCGGCCACGCCGGCATCGAAGCAGGGCGGAGGGAGGCTAGCGGTGGCGAATCCGGGCGGAGGGATGCCGACGGCAGCAGGAGATAGGCCGGCGGCGCCAGATCTGGTCGCGCCGGCTTCAGATCCGGGCCGGGGGAGGCCGGCAGCGCCAAATCTGGCCGCCCCGGCGTCGGATCCGGGCGAGGCGGTGGCGGATCCAGGCAGGGGGCTGGCGGATCCGGGCAGAGGGCGGCTAGCCACCCATGGTGACGGCGCCCAGCCCACACGGTGGCGGCGCAACGGGAAAAGGGGAGGAGGAGGCCGCCGTTGTTGAGGAGAAGACGGGGCTCGCCGGAGGAGGCTCGCCGGCCATGGAGGCAGCAGCGGCGACGCCGACGGCTGCAGAGAGGAGAGGGGAAGGAGGGGAGCCTAGTGCTCTGATACCATGTAGGAAATGGTGGATTAGATTCCTCTCCCTAGGGTTGGGAGGATAGAAGAAGGGCCTTACAGGAGGGGCCCACACACTAGACAGGGGGGCCCACACACCAGAGACACACACAAACACATACTCTAACAGTGGGTACTATAGCAAATCAAAGATAGATTATATCTCTTATAGATTAGTAATTCATTTAAAATAGCAGATCAGATTATTGTTAGTTAAACAAATAAAATCTTGTAAGCTCGATAAATAGGGTGGTATTGTTCAAGAATAAAGCAATGAAAAAAGAATTAGTCTAATCTCTCATTCCAATATTATTCTCCCCAACCTAAGTCTACCTCTTATATCTAGCAACCGACGCCACCCAGCTATCCTCAAGGCGGTGTTTATCCCATCATGGGTTCAACCCATGACGCATGTGTTTTGAAATCATGTAATATCCTATTATAAGAGATAATACATTCCTATATTTTTCCTATTCCTGTGTTTTCGAAATCATGTGTTCCAAAGAAGCTCTTAATTTCCTATGTTTTCCCTTTGGAATGGATGGCATAGGAAACTTTCCTCTAATTTTCCTTATGCTCATCCTTCATTCCAAAGGGGTGAATAGTACCAAAACCTATGGTATTTCAAATCCTATATTTTTCCTACAAAATTCCAACAAACCGAAGAAACCCATAGCATGGTGCTGGGAATAGAAGTAAAGAGCATACCATCACCCCTAGCTCCATTTTTTCAAGAGTAAAGATAGTAGAATTGCATTGATTACTCAAGGAAAAAATGAAACAATTATTTAAGAAAAATCCAAAATGAAAATGAAAGCTCAACTGGTATAACTAGTTTATCAAAATATGTAGATTTCAACATGTGTACATCATAGTCAATTGTGAATTACCCATATACCGATCTGTTTATCGATTACTATTTTGGTATCATTTTGTCATTCCATTGTTGAATTGAAGAAATGAAGAACATATGTTACAGGGCTGATCATGGACAGGAGAGTGTGTGGATGTTAGTACTAAAACAGTGAATCATGTAGATTGTAAATATCATCATTAGCATAAATTCATAATGTGTTAAACCAAATATTTTGTCCTATTTCTCAACACGAAGTTTCTCAGCATAACTTGCTGAATCGAGTTCTACACCGTGTGTGATCCTCGTTGAAAGTAGATGGGATTTGGATGAATAGCTGATATATTGATCAAGGGAGAATACATGTACATATATAGGGGAGGAGACTTCAGGCGCAAGGATAATCCTGCGGGGTCCTATCTCCTCCCCTGATCTCTCTAACTACCATGCAAGGCCAGCCGGCTAAAGCCAGGGCCAAATCCACAGATAACAGAAAACAGATTCTAACACCCCCCTGCAGTTGAAACGTCCGTGGAGCGGACATTGAGGCTGGACCGGAAATTACTGAACACGGAGGACGGGAGGCCTTTGGTGAAGACGTCGGCGAACTGAGATGTCGTGGGGACATGCAGGACTCGAACATCACCAAGAGCGACGCGTTCGCTGACAAAGTGAAGATCAATCTCAATGTGCTTGGTACGTTGATGTTGAATGGGGTTGGAAGACATGTAAACTGCACTGATGTTGTCACAATACACTAGGGTGGTCTTGCGTAGCGGGTTATGCAGTTCAGACAATAGTTGACGGAGCCAGGAGACCTCTGCCACTGCATTAGCCACTGCGCGGTATTCTGCTTCGGCGCTGGAGCGGGACACCGTGTTCTGCCTCTTGGAGGACCAGGATATGAGATTGTCGCCAAGGAAGACAGCATATCCAGAGGTGGACTTGCGTGTGTCAGGGCAGCCAGCCCAGTCGGCGTCAGAGTAGACAACTAGCTCCTGCTGAGATGAAGGACGCACAAAGAGACCCAAGTGTAGAGTACCTCGGACGTAGCGCAGAATGCGCTTGAGGGCAGTCAAATGCGGTTCCCGGGGATCATGCATATGTAAACACACTTGCTGGACAGCATAGGCTATATCTGGGCGAGTAAAAGTGAGGTACTGTAGAGCTCCTGCAAGACTGCGAAAATCTGTAGGATCTGAGACTGGATCGCCAGCAGACGGTAGCTTGGGATTCACATCAACAGGAGTAGTGCATGGTTTGCAATCACTCATCCCAGCACGCTCAAGTATCTCAATCATGTACTGTCGCTGGGAAAGAAACAGGCCTGAAGAGGTGTGCTGAACGTGCATGCCAAGAAAATGGTGGAGCTTGCCAAGGTCTTTTATGGAGAATTCTTGCTGCAAGGCACTGATGGTTCGGCGCAGGAGTGATTCGGAGGAGGCAGTGAGCACAATATCGTCCACATATAGCAGGAGGTACACCATGTCTTCTCCTCTGCGGTATATAAAGAGGGAAGTATCTGTTTTAGCCTCCACAAACCCAAGCTGCAGAAGATGAGTGGCAAAACGACTGAACCAGGCGCGGGGGGCCTGCTTGAGGCCGTAGAGTGACCAATTCAGGCGGCATACAAAATCAGGATGGGTTGAATCTTCAAATCCAGCAGGCTGAGAGCAGTGGACGGTTTCTGATAGAGTCCCATGGAGGAAGGCATTGTTGACATCAAGTTGATGAATAGGCCATCCGCGAGAAAGAGCTAATGAGAGAACTGTCCGAACTATTGCAGGTTTGACCACTGGACTAAATGTTTCAGAAAAATCAATTCCTGGCCGCTGAGTGAAACCGCGCAGGACCCATCGTGCTTTGTAGCGCTCAAGAGAACCATCGGTGTTGAATTTGTGCTTGAATACCCATTTGCCTGTGACAATATTGGAGTGCGGTGGCCGGGGAATGAGATCCCAGGTGTTGTTGGCAATAAGGGCAGAGTACTCCTTTTCCATTGCAGTACGCCAATTTGGATCGGCGAGTGCAGCACGGTAGCTTCTGGGAATTGGAGACAGAGCCGTTGCCTCGAATAGTGCTGGAAATCTGAGGCCGCGCTTTCCTCTGGTGATCATGCCGTGCTGGTTTGAAACAGCGGGAACTGGTACTGCTCCAGCGGGGATGGTGGGAGCAGTAGTGGCTGGGGAGGAAGTTGCTGCCGGTGGTGGTGCAGGGGTAGCGGGGTGTCGCCGAGAGTAAACTCGGCTGCAGAAGCGGCTTGGAGCAGCTTTTTCGGGCGCCCGGGCGATGTTGTCGTCCGTTGATGGCGAGTGTTCGGCCAGAGCTGGTGCTGCTGCAGAGGAACGGCCGGCCGGTGCTACAGGTCCTCCTGGAGGCGACAGGGGCAGCAGCTGCACAGGGCTAGCGCAAGGACCGTCCGGTGCCTGCTGCCGAGCCACGATCGGCGCAGGTGAGGGCGGTACAGAGCTAGGCAAGATGCCTGGGGTACCAGCGTGTGTAGTCCCCGGAGAAGAAAAAACAGGTGACAGTTCAAACGGAACTGGAACCGGGTTAGTTGGATCATCCAGAAAATCAAATGCAGCACGTGTGGGGGAGACGGATCCTCGGAAAAGGGGAACGAGGTCTCGTCGAAGACCACATGGCGCGAAATGATGAGCTGGTTAGAGTGTTTGTTAAGGCAGAGATAGCCTTTGTGATGGGGTGAGTAACCAAGGAAGAAACAGAGAACGGAGCGGGGAGCAAGCTTGTTTGGTGCAATGGCGGTGAGGTTGGGGTAACATTTGCAACCGAAGACACGGAGGTGGTCATATGATGGAGGGTTTCCGAACAGAGTGAGATGTGGCGTCGAAAAGTTGAGTGTTTTGGTTGGCAGGATGTTGAGGAGGTAGGTCGCCGTACCAAGGGCGGCAACCCCAAAACTAGGGGGAATGCTGGCATGAATGAGTAGGGAGCGAACGACATTATTGATGGATCGGATAACGCGTTCTGCTTTACCATTCTGGGCTGAGGTGTAGGGGCAGGACATACGCAGATGAACACCATTAGAGGAGAAGAATGTGCGGGCGTTGAGGTTGTCAAACTCGCGGCCATTGTCGCACTGAACTCCTTGGATGGTGGCGCCAAACTATGTACGGACGAAGGCAAAAAAATTGGTGAGGGTAGAAAAAGTGTCAGATTTCAGGCGCAAGGGAAACGTCCACAAATAATGAGAGCAATCGTCCAAAATGACCAAGTAGTATTTATGACCAGAGATACTAGTGACAGGAGATGTCCAAAGATCACAGTGAATTAATTGAAAATTATGAGTAGCACGTGAGGACGATGCATGAAAAGGAAGGCGGACGTGGCGGCCTAACTGACAGGCGTGACACAAAGACGTGCTGTCACTCTTATTACAAGCAATGGCAGAAGATTGTGCTAAATGAGACAAAACTGTAGGACCAGGATGTCCAAGCCGCTGATGCCATAGGGATGTTGTGGACGCATGGAGAGTGGAAGCAGGCAGCCGCAAGGGGTAGAGGGGCCCAGGGCTATCACATCTGATGATCTGGCGTCGGGTGGGAAGATCCTTCACAGAACAGCCAAACGGGTCAAACTCAACAGAACAATTGTTGTCGGTAGTAAATTGACGAACAAAGATCAAATTCTTAATTAGTGAGGGAGAAATCAACACATTTTTAAGGGACAGATTATGAGGCAAAGATGTATGGCCTGTGGAAGTGACGGAGATAAGATTGCCATTACCGACAACAATGTGAGAAGGAAGAGACTGGGAGGAGGTTCTGTGAGAGATTGTACCCGCATCGGAGGTCATGTGGCTGGTGGCACCAGTGTCAAAGTGCCATTCCTGCTTGCGGGGGAGGCTGCAGGGCGACGGTCTGGAAATTTGCAGCAAGAGTTTGCTGATCCCAGACTGGAGTGGATGGAGGTGTGGTGACATAGCCTGGAGGCGGCCCAGACGTAGCCGGAGTCAGAGGAACCCCCCACTGTCCAGTCCATTGACCGGGTGGTCCGGCGAGGAAGGCGTGGGGCTGCTGAGGAGGCCGTGGAGCAGAGGGCGGCCGCTGGCCAGGCCACATGTAGATGGCCCCAGTCCAGGGGTTGTAGTAGCTGTGGCTATTAGCCTAGCCCGCGGATTGCTGCGAGGGGGCCGAGCCAGTGGAGCCGTCGCCGTTGTTGCCGGAATTCTTCCCGCCGCGTTTCCCGCGCTTCCCGCGTTGGCCCGAGCCACCGGGTTGCTGTTGCTGCTGTTGTGGGCGCGGGGACTGCTGCTGTTGCGGTGGGCGGGGAGCGTCACCCGTGGGGGCAGACGGCTTGGATCCGCCGCCGCTGTTGCTACTGCTGCTGTTGCCGGACAGAGCAGCGAGGGCAGCCGCGGGAGGGGCCTTCGCCATGGTCAGCTCTTCAAGAAGCAGATCGTCGCGGACCTGCAGAAAGCTTGGAAGTGGATTGGTGCGGCGAATGTGAAGACCAAGGGCGAGGAACTTCTCGTTGAGGCCGCGGACGATGTTGAGGACGAGAGTCCGATCGGAGACCGGCTCACCGAGGTCGCGGAGGTCCTCGGCCAATTTTTTGTAGCGGCGGCAGTAGTCGGCGACGGAGAGGTTCCCTTGGCAGAAGGAACGGAATTCCTGGTCAGCGTAGAGGGCGCGGGTGGTGCGATTTCCCAGGAACTGGGACTCGATGGAGAGCCACAGCATACGGGCGGTGGCGCCGCGCTGAGACACCGTGTCGGCGAGGTCGTCGGAGATGGTGCCGAGGATCCAGGTGTGTACGACGGCGTTCATGCGCACCCAATCAGGCGAGGCAGGGGTGACGCCGTCGGAAAGAACATGATGCTCCAGGGAGAACTTGGTGAGGGTGAGGAGGAAGGATTCGCACCATCTGGCGTAGAAGGACGAATTCATGTCGAGGAGCAGTGGTACGAGGGCGCGGATGTTCTGCACAGCAACAGCCTGGGCGTGCAGGTTGAGGAGCGTCGCGGCCTCGTGTTGAAGAAGGGCTGCATCGAGCGGAGAAGGCCGAATACCGGCGCCACGGGCTTCAGGATCCGGTGTGGCGGTGGAGTCATCGTCGGCGTCCGGGGACGGCATGGCCGCCGCGCGTTCGCGAGCGGCGCGCTCCAGGGCGTTGCGGATGCGAGCGTCAGCGGCATCGCGCTCCTGTTGCGCGATGACAGCCTCGCGTTCGGCATCAGCCGCGCGAGCCAGGGCGGCAGCGCGAGCAGCTTGCGTCGCGCGCTCGCGATCTTCCTGGGCAGCGAGCAAGGAGGCAGCGCGCTCAGGGTCCGCGGTGGGATCAGCGACGTCGGGATCCGAGGGCATGGTAGCCCTTGGGTCGACGGATTCAACGCCGGAGGCGTCGTGTGGCGGCGACAAAGAGTGGCCAGCCATGGAGCAGCGCCGGAAGACAGGCGCGCTGGGCGGAAGCGTGTAGAGGTAGACCTAAACTCGTGATACCATGAAAGTAGATGGGATTTGGATGAATAGCTGATATATTGATCAAGGGAGAATACATGTACATATATAGGGGAGGAGACTTCAGGCGCAAGGATAATCCTGCGGGGTCCTATCTCCTCCTTCCACAGATAACAGAAAACAGATTCTAACACTCGTTAGCAGCATGGGGCATTTATCAAGGTCACAAGTTGTGATCTATGGTGGCAATTCAATCAGCAGCATACAAGGGAGCCCTGCTGCAAACCTTCAGTGTACTATAATGCATACATTAGAGATATCACATGCATCTTTACAAGGAAAATTCAGGATTGGAATCCACCAAATGAATGGCGCTATATATAGTTCATGTTTGTGCTATTATGTTTGGGTTCTTCAGTTTTCTGAAGGAAAAAGTATTAGGAAGGTTGAAAACAAAACCAAACAAAATATTTTTCTTTGTTATAACACAGAGTTCCATAAGTAACTCGCTATGGAGTGTAGGAAGAATGAACCTGGGCTATTGCAGCCACTCGTGCAGCCAAAGTTCCATATGCATGTGAAAGATGTTTTGATACAGCACTGTCCATTGTGCCTGGGATGACTTTCCCACCATTTGTCTTTTTCATCCGCTTATAATTCTGAGCAAGCACAGTAAAAGAAGAAGGATCCCATCCATATCCACCCAGAATATGCAGATGATCAGTCACACAGCCATTGGCAGGCTTCAAATTCCCTGACCTTATGGCTGTATTAACAGCATCTGCAGCCATGCTGGAGAAAAAGGTAGATTGTTAGAACTTGATGATGAAGCATAAATATTTATACTGTTTGGGCATGCATGGTCAAGCACTCATGTACTATCTCTACTATATAAAAGTTTACTGGTGGCAGTGAATCTGCCACATACCACCACCACTAGAGTTAATGAGATCTTTTGTGGATGGGTAAATATATTATTTTTTCATGTAGATCGGCTATTTGTGCATTGATATTTGTGAGTAAATGATATATATTTTTCTGAAGAAATACCTATAGTTTTGATTTTTTAGAACTAATGGTATTTTTTAAATCCCTTGCAACGCATGGGTATTTGGCTAGTATCATCCTGATGTACATAGGGTATTTCTGTAGCATGCACTCATGTATTGGCGTCCTGATGTACATAGGGTATTTCTGCAGGTGCCGTGAATATAGTAGCAGTACACAAGTGTAGGAAATGGTAGATAGATTCCTCTCCCTAGGGTTGGGAGGATAGAAGAAGGGACTTACAGGAGGGGCCCACACACAGGGGGGCCCACACGACAGACACACACAGGGGGCCCACACGACAGACACACACACTCTAACACCCCCCACAGTCGAAACTCCGGCGCAGCAGATGTTGAGACTGGAGCGGAACTCGGAGAAGGTGGAGGAAGGCAAGCCCTTGGTCAAGATGTCGGCGAACTGGGAGGTGGTAGGCACATGTAGAACACGGACATCTCCCACGACGACATGATCATGAACGCAGTGGAGGTCGATTTCCACATGCTTGGTGCGTTGGTGCTGGACGGGATTGGTGGAGAGGTAGACGGTGCTGACGTTGTCGCAGTAGACCAAAGTACTCCTGGCGAGGGGGTTATGGAGTTCCCCGAGGAGCTGCCGGAGCCAGGATGCCTCCGCCACCCCGTTGGCAACAGCGCGGTACTCAGCCTCGGCACTGGAGCGGGAGACAACAGGCTGCCGCTTGGATGACCACGACACGAGGTTGCCACCAAGGAAGACGGCGTAGCCGGAGGTGGAGCGACGCGTGTCCAGGCAGCCCGCCCAGTCGGCGTCAGTGTAAAGCACGAGCTCAGCAACTGGAGAACGCCGAAGGTGAAGCCCAAAGTCGAGGGAGCCACGCAGATAGCGGAGAATCCGCTTCATAGCGGTAAGGTGCGGGTCCCGTGGGTCGTGCATGTGAAGGCACACCAGCTGCACTGCATAGGAGATATCCGGCCGAGTGAATGTGAGGTACTGAAGGGCACCAGCAATGCTTCGGTAGGAAGTGGGATCAGCCACTGGTGCACCGTTGGTACCGGAAATCTTGGCCTGAGCATCGACTGGAGTGGAACAGGGCTTGCAGTCAGTCATCCCTGCGCGGTGAAGGACATCCAAGGCGTACTGGTGGTGGTGAATGAAGAGGCCATCAGGGCGGTGTTCCACTGTCACTCCTAAGAAGTGATGGAGCACACCAAGGTCCTTCATGGCAAACTCCCGCTGCAACGAGGAGACAATCCGCTGAAACAGAGACTGGCTGGACGTAGTGAGAACAATGTCATCCACATAAAGCAGCAAGTAGGTTGAGTCAGCACCGTGGTGGAGGACAAATAGAGAAGTGTCACTCTTGGCTTCACTGAACCCCAAAGACACAAGGAAGGAGGCAAACCGACTGTACCAAGCCCGAGGAGTCTGCTTCAGACCATACAGAGACTTGTTGAGCCTGCAAACACGCTCAGGGTGAGCGGGATCCACAAAGCCCGCAGGTTGGCTACAGTACACAGTCTCCGTCAGGGTGCCATGGAGGAAGGCATTCTTCACATCGAGCTGGTGAACTGGCTAGGATCGCGAGAGTGCCAGTGAGAGAACTGTCCGGACAGTAGCAGGCTTCACCAGTGGGCTAAAGGTCTCATCGTAGTCAACTCCAGGGCGCTGGGTGAAACCTCGGAGGACCCAGCGAGCCTTATAGCGATCCAGCGTACCATCTGCCTTGCGTTTATGTGTCCAGATCCACTTGCCGGTGACCACATTGCAGCTAGAGGGACGAGGCACCAGGTCCTAGGTCTGATTGGCCAGAAGGGCCGCATATTCTTCATCCATCACGTGGCGCCAGTGTGGATCCGCCAGGGCGCCACGGACGGTGGAGGATATGGGAGAGACCGGCGGCTCCGTAGCAACGGAGAGGACCAGGCGGTCAACTGGACGAAGGACCCCCGCAGCCCGCCGAGTCACCATCGGGTGAGTGTGGCGGGGATCACGGTGAAGGATGGGCGGGTGGTACACCGACGGCTTGGCGCGAGAGCGGGCCGGTGCAACACCCGTCGGGTGGCGCTGGTAGACCCGAACAGGGTCGGCGTAGCGGGTAGAAGATGTCGGGGCCGCGCGTGGCGAGGCAGGTGTCGCGGGGACACGGGGCACGGCCGGGGCCGTGTTAGGGGAGGCAGACGAGGCTGGGGCCGTGCACGGCGCCGAAGGCAGCAGCGGGCCAAACCCGGGCGCAGGAGGCGACAGGGACGTGCATAACATTGTTAGTGGTACGAATCATGCGCTTAGCCTTGCCATTCTAAGGGGAGGTATAGGGGCATGACATGCGCAATTGGACTCCCTTCGAGAGGAAGAAAGCCCAGGAAGCAGGGTTGTCAAACTCACGACCATTATCACACTGGACTGCCTTGATAGTAACCCCAAACTGAGTAGAAACCCAAGCAAAGAAGTGAGTGAGCGTGGGGAAGGCATCCGACTTGGACCGCAAAGGAAACGTCCATGAGTAGTGAGAAAAATCATTGAGAACAACCAGATAATATTTATAACCAGAAATACTCATTATCGGAGAGGTCCACAAGTCACAGTGAATAAGGTCAAACGCATGAACAGCATGCGAAGAAGAAATAGGAAAAGGTAGACGAACATGATGTCCTAACTGACACGTATGACAAATGTGCTAACTGGTAGCCCTAGTACAAGGAACAGAGGAGCTACGACAAAGCTGAGCCAAAATGTCGACACCGGGGTGACCAAGCCGGCGGTGCCAGAGTGTGGAGGACACTGTGGCGGCAAGGGCGGACGAGGTTGGAGCAGCGGAAGGTGGAAGACGAAGCGTGTAGAGGAGTCTGGCGTTGTCACAGCGGAGAAGAGGACGCCAAGTGACCATATCCTTCACAGTCAAACCAAAAGAGTCAAATTCAACAGAACAGAATTATCAGTGGTGAATTGACGAATAGAAAGAAGATTGTGAACAATGTCAGGAGCAACAAGAATATTTTGCAGGCGAAAGGACCCACAAGGATCCGCATCACCCACGGAGGTGACCGGAAGACATGAGCCATTCCCAACCATGATGGAAGAAGGGTGAGATGGGTGGGGTGGCCTGTGAGAGGAGATAATACCATCATGAGGAGTGGTGTGGAAGGATGCACCCGAGTCGGCCACCCAATCTGTGGCAGCCGGCGGAGTCAACGCCATGGTGTTGAATGACTGTGCGAGGGCCGTCTGGTCCCACCGGACCACGGGCCCCACGTCGAAGGAGCTTGCTGTACCAGCCACCCAGTGAGCATGGCCGCAGGTGGGGTAGGAGGTCGAGGAGTAGCTGTGAACTGTCCCGGCCACATGGAAATGCGCCCCGTCCATAGGTTGGAGAAGGATGGCCAGGGCACACTCCCGGCACTTCCGGCGGCAGGGGCTGGTGTGGCGAAGGTAGGAGCCGCAGCACGACCGGTACCACCACGGCGCCCCCCTCCCCGGCGACGACGATCGCCACCACGACCCCCCCCCCCACCTCTCCAGTGGTGGAACCGGCGGGAGGAGCACCGAGAAGGGAGGGAGCCGGCGACGACGGTGGGTGGGTGGTCGTCCTGCTGGAGCCGAAGGTGACAAGAGCAGTCGCGGTAGTACATGTGGGAGCGAGCCCCCGGGACAGCTCCTCGAGGATAAGGTCATCACAGACCTTGTGGAAGGAGGGGAACGGCACAGTCCTGGTAATCCACGTCCGGAGATGGGCGTAGTTGTCGCCGAGACCGCAACACGCTCTCCAAGGTCACAAAGGGAATCCGCCATCCCCTTCATGCGACGGCAGTACTCCGAGATGGAGAGATCTCCCTGGACAAAGGTGCGGAAGGCAGCATCCAACTGGAGAGGACGAGCCTCACGGTTGCCAAGGAACTGCCCCTCGATCGCAACCCAGGCCTGCCGAGCGGTGCCACCAAGCTCCCGCACGATGTCCTAGAGCTCGATAGTGATGGACCCAAGGATCCATGACAGCACCACGTTGTCCATGTGCCGCCATACCGACCCCTGGGCGACCACTGGAGTGTCGACGAGGACGTGGTCATCCAGGGCATAGCGCTGGAGGGTGAGGAGCACCAGATCACGCCAGCGCGCGTAGGAGGACGATGAGGGATCTAGGGTGACTGCCACGAGCGCCCGGATGTTTTGGACACCGGCCGCTTGGGCGTGGAGCTGTGCTGCCCACGGATCTATGGCGACAGTCGGATCCGCAGAGGCAGGGACAGGGGGAACAGCGACCCCGAGGTGGCGTTCGGCCTCAGCGACATGCTGGGCGAGCACATTAGCAGCCTGGCAGGCACTCTCCCAAGCAAGAGCAGCCGCCCGCTCGCGCTCCCGAGCAGCAGCGGCAGCGGTCTTGGCGGTGGCGAGGGCGACGGCAAGGGCAGCATCGGCGACCACCACATCGGTGGAGGCCGGCCAACATGCAGGGTCTAGAAGAGGGCCAGACCCGGCCCTGGTATGGGCTGCCAGCAGCGGCGGCATGGCGAGGAGGGTTCCCGCAGTAGCAACGCCAAGCAGGGGCGAGAAGACGGCAGCCAGCAGGGGCGGCGGTGTGTCCAGATCCTGCCAGCCCGCAGCCCCACCGGGGGGAAAACCGGTAGTAGCAGGGGGGAAGGAGAACGGCGGCGGCGGCCCTCCCTGGGCCGACCAGGCCACGGTCAGGGCGGGTGGGAGGCCGGCGGCGGCGGGGGGAGGAGGCGGCGGCGCATCCAGGGCCGGGGGGAGGACGGGCGCGACAGGGGGGAGCAGCGGCGGTGCACCCCAACCCGGAGGGAGGCCGGCGGCGGCCGTAGGAAGGCTGGCGGTGGCGGATCTGGTCGCGCCGGCGTCGGCGGCGCCAGATCTGGCCGCGCCGGCGTCGAAAACATGCGGGGCAGGGGCGGGGGCGGCGGATCCAGCCATGGCAGTGCTGGATCCGGCCTTGGTAGAGGGGGCCCAGCCACCCGCGGCGGCGTCCAGCCCGTAGGGCGGCGCCGCGCCAGAAAGAAGAGAGGAGGGGGGGGGGCGGCGCGCCGAGAAGAAGGGAGGAGGAGGCGGCCGGTGTTGTGAAGGTGAAAACGGGGCTCGCCGGAGGAGGTTCGCCTGCCATGGAAGCAGCGGCGGCAGAGGAGGAAGGAGAGGTGAGCCTAAGGCTCTGATACCATGTTGGAAATGGTAGATAGATTCCTCTCCCTAGGGTTGGGAGAATAGAAGAAGAAGGGACTTACAGGAGGGGCCCACACACAGTGGGGCCCACACGACAGACACACACAGGGGGGCCCACACGACAAACACACACACACTCTAACAACAAGCAGTATTCCAACTAGAAATAGAACATATGTATGTGTTAAATTGCAGTGAATAAGTACGCCATATTACATCATGATATGAATGATGTATTGATGTGTATAATATTTATTGATAACACATAACCAGTGTAGTAAACTTTAAAGCCAAAGCTAAGGTAAGATTGGTTTCATTCAGTCAATGTAAGATAAACAAAAGTAGCTCCCCGAAATCCTTACCTTCGATAAGTTGTCCATTTGCCACCAGTGATAGTTATTAACCCAGGGTAGTCTTCGAATACAACATGATCTCTAGAAATGCTCTCAGTATTCTTTGCTGACAGATCCATGGCCAGTGGCCGTATACCACTCCAGGCCGAAAGAACATCTGAGCGCCTTACCTAATATGGATATTCAAATGATTCCCATACCATTAGATATTTCCATTGTTTTCCTTTCTTGATTGACAGAAATTGTTTTATTAATGGCACAATAACAAACTGAGAAAAGTTGCTAGGACAAATCATTCACTACAGAGGATAACATAAAGTTCAGAAAGTAAAATTTATATATAGCAACCTATCAAAATTAAACCAACTTCACTGGACAACAAGTACTATGATACAAATGAAAGATATCAAGAATTCAGAACCATAATGGAAAAGGAGCATAGAAAACTAACTTCAGTGCAAATGCTTGGGATTATAATAACCATAGAAGTTTTTCAGCACTCATAGTTTAATGATACCATATATAGACTGTCACGGGTACAAGGATTCCATGGAATTAGTCTTCTTTATTGATAGGAAAATGAAGTGGATGGTCGAGGGCCTAGACCTCGTCGACACAGCAGAGCCGTAACTGCCTGACGCACCAACGAGGCAAGGGATACAGGGAGACAAAGCTTAAACTGAATTCTCGACAAGACCTCTAGTGCATTAGCCCTATTTATATAGGCACAGGGTTGATTTAATCTAACAATTTTATTCTGATTCAAACAACCTTAACCTCCTATGACTCATTTAATCTAACAACAAAACATATTAGACTCTTAACTAATCTGATCTCTAATTAACCCTTGCGGACTGGACAACTAACCAAAATCTGATCTTTAATTATTTATCTACTACAGTCCAGCTCGAGGACGAGCTGGTTTTCAAGGGGGCAAGAGATGTCATGGTCTGTCATGAATGTTAGAGCGTGTGTTAGCCCATGTACTAGGCCCATGTATGCTACTATTATTAGATTAGGGTTAGGTGAGGAATCCATTCTATCATGGTATTAGATTAGGATTAGGGTTCCCTCCTCTCCTCTCTCCTCTCTCTCTCTAGCAGGCCGCCGCCGCCACCACCATGGTCAACGAGGAGCCCCCACCGTAGGCGCCGGCCTCCTGGTCCTTCCCTCCTACAGATCCGGCGTGGGCGTCGCCGACCACAGCGTCGTCGCCGTGGATCTTCGCGGGCGTGGTCGGACCCGGTTCGGCCAGATCCAGCGCAGGCGTCGCGGGCGTGGCTGGCCCAGTGCGTCGCCGTCGTCTTCCCCGCTGCCACGACCATCTAACCTGCCGTCGACGCGCCGGCCTCCTTCCCTCTCCTCCCCGCGGGTTTGGTCGCAGCAGGCGTGGCAGGACTCGCCAGCCGTCGTCGCCTCGTGGCTAAGCTCTGGTGCCACCGTCACCACTGCCGAGCGCGCGACTGCCGTTGCCGCTGTCAGAGGAGGCAAGCATGTGGTGGCCGCCGACGCTGCTTCCGTCCTCTAGCTTCGTCTCTACTGACGTGGATGTCGTCGACGCCACGCTCGTCGCCGTCCTCGTCACTGCCAAAACCTCCACTGCCGCCGCATGAGAGCGTGAGCGGGCGACCGCTCTTGATGGAGCATGCTCGCCAGACCACCAACGTGCTAGCCCAGCATGTTGTTGAGGCCGAGCGCCACCTCGGGGTGGTCCTCTCTCTGTCGACCACCTCGTTGATCCCCCGACTCCTGCCGCCGCGAATCCGGTCGTCGCACAGTTCCACGCCCAGGTGGCTGATGTCCAAAACATCTGGTCGCTCATATCGGTCACGCTCGACCCCACTTTGTCGTCCTACACGCACTGGCAAGATCTGGTGCTTCTCATGCTCCAGCGCTATGCCCTAGACGACCACGTTCTTATCGACACTATTGTGGTCGCCCGGTTTCCGGCGTGGCGACGCATGGACACCGTGGTGCTGTCTTGGATCCTCAGCTCCGTCACCCTCGAGCTGTAGGACATCATGCAAGAGCTCAGCGACACCACCCGTCAGGCCTGGATCGTGATCAAGGGGCAGTTCCTTGGGAACCGCGAGGCTCGTGCTCTCTAGTTGGACGTTGCTTTCCGCACCTTCGTCCAAAGGGATCTCTCTGTCTCGGAGTACTGCCGTCGCATGAAGGGGGTGGCGGACTCCCTTCGAGACCTCGGCGAGCCTATTGTGGAGTGCACCCTTGTCCTCAACATCCTTCGCGGCCTCAGCGACGCTTACACCAACCTCTTTTTTGACATGGATCACGAGGACGGTGTCGTTCCCATCCATCCACAAGGTCCGAGATGACCTTGTGCTCGAGGAGCTTACCCAGGGTCTCGATCCCACACCTACCGTCGCTATTGTCCTCGCCGCCTCCGACTTCAGCAGGCCCGCCTCCACCCCACCGCCGTTGTCACCCCCTTCTATTCTTAGTGCTCCTCCCGCCAAATCCACCAGTGATGGAGGGGCCAGGGTGGGAGTGGTGGCAACCATCATCACCAAGGAGGGCGGCGGAGTGGCGCTAGTCAAGGTACTACTTCTGCTACATCGGCTCCTGCCACCGTGAGTGCGCCCTGGCCATCCTTTTGCAACCCGTGGTCAGGGCGCATTTCCATGTGGCCCGAGTAGTTAACAGGAGGGGCTCCTCGGTCGTCCACACCACTTGCGGCCATACTCGCCGGCCTAGCTCAGCACGCGCTGCCTCAGGTCCAGTCTCCGCCAGTGCAACACCCACCACCTTCGGCTAGGGCATCGTGGTCTAGCGGGTGGGACTAGGCGGCACTTGTGCAGTCCTTCAGCACCTTGGGTTTGACACCACTCGCCGCCATGAACTAGGTGGCCGACTCGGGAGCCGACTACCACACCACTCCTCACGCCGGTATACTCTCTTCCATAAGGTTGCCCCACCCATCTTGCCCCTCTTCCATCATGGTTGGCAATGACTCATGTCTTTTGGTTACCTCCGTGGGTGATGCGGATTCTTGTGGTTCTTTCCGCCTTCACAATGTTCTTGTTGCCCCTGATATTGTTCATAATCTTCTTTCTATTCGCCAATTCACTTCTGATAACTCTTGTTCTGTTGAATTTGACTCTTGTGGTTTGACTGTGAAGGATTTGGCCACCCGGCGTCCTCTTCTCCGCTATGACAACACTGGACCTCTCTACACGCTTCGTCTTCCACCTTCCGCTGCCCCACCTTCGGCTTCCCCTTCGTCCGTGCTTGCTGCCACCACTTCCTCTACCATCTTGCACCGCCGGCTTGGTCACCCCGGCGTCAACGTTTTGGCTCAGCTTTGTAGTAGTTCCTCTGTTTCATGTACTAGGGCTGCTAGTGAGCATATTTGTCATGCGTGTTAGTTAGGTCGCCATATTCGTTTATCTTTTCCTGTTTTTTCCTCGCATGTTGTTCAGGCTTTTGACCTCATTCACTGTGACTTGTGGACATCTCCAATCATGAATGTTTCTGGCTCATAGTTGTTACAGCGACGCGGCGAAGCGCGGTGACCTACCACCTTCACAACTTTACAGCGCTTATGGCGCGCGGCGCGGCGTCGCCATAGACACATCGACGCGGCGAACAATATAGAAAAATAGCTTATAGGATTTAGAAAAATATATCAATATATAAGTACTAAAATACTAAATTGCAAATAACAACTATGTTGCACGGATACGCGATATGGGTACGGCGATACGTAATTTTCAAAAAACATGAATACGGCGATACGGCGAGCATATACATATATAAAAAAATAATCCAAAAATTAACGACATTAACCATTAACATGAAGGGCGAGCTACTGTTGAAACTTGAAACAGAAACCTATAGGCTAAAGGTAAGGCAGGGCGGCAAGGAGGCAGCAAGCCAGCGGCAAGTTGGCGGCGACGGGAGATCCTGGAGTGCGCTAGGAGACGACTTAGGAGTCGGCGCGAGAGTGCGGCTGGGGTGGGTTGGTGAGAGAGAGTTAGGTACTTAGGGCTTGTTATTGGGCCAGACTTTCAATGGGCTGGCGAAGTATCGGAGTATCGCAAAAGTATCGGAAAAGTAACGGGATTTATTTTGATTTATTTTTAATCTTTATTATCCGAAAAGCCGCCGATACGCGTATCGGAGGAGTATCGCTGTATCGGATACGGGAACATGGATTTTGGGAAGTATCGGTGCATCAAAGAATAACAATATTAGTATGGTATGATAAACATAGCAATACAATATCAAGTTACAATATTGTCACTTTAGATTCATTATAATATAAAAAATATAATTAAAATTGCAAAAACATATTTAAAATTATGTCTAATAATATATTTAAAGTTCAGTAAATAATCTATTTATATAAATTTTACCACACAACCCATTTAAATTTCAGCCCATTTCTAAACCCTAACTTCGCCCCACTACCTCTCTCTCTCTCTCAGCCCCCTCTCTAGCCGCCACACTTCTCCTCTCCCTCCTCTTCTCTTCCCATTTTCTACACTAGTACACTGGGCGGCCAGATCTGACCTCGCCACGCCCTCGCCGCGGCCCAGCCACGCCCTCGCCACGCTCTCGCCGCGCCCTCGTCGCCTCCTCACCACACCCCGTCGAGCCCTCGCCACGCTCCCGCCACGCCCCGTTGCACCCTCATCGCGCCTTCATATGGCGGGTGACACATCCGCCACGGGCGCCACGCCATGCCACAGTGGCGCCACACACCTGTGGCGCCCGCCATAGACACTTGGGCGATATGGCGGTCCGTGGCGAATTGCAGATTTCCGCCACGGAGATATGGCGGCGCTATGGCGACGCCATAACAACTATGTTGTGGCTTTAAATATTATCTGGTGGTTTTTGATGATTTTTCTCACTATTCCTGGACTTTTCCCCTGTGTTCCAAGTCAGACGCTTTCCCCACGCTCACCCACTTCTTTGCTTCGGTGTCCACTCAGTTCGGCATTACTGTCAAGGCGATTCAGTGTGATAATGGGTGAGTTCGATAACTCCAACTCCCGGGCCTTCTTCCTCTCCAAGGGAGTCCAGTTGCGCATGTCATGCCTCTATACCTCCCCTAGAATGGCAAGGCTGAGCGCATGATTCGCACCACTAACAATGTTATGCGCTCCATGCTCTTTCAGGCTTCTGCTCTCGCACACTTCTGGGCTGAGTCTTCTTACTGCCACCTACATACTCAATCGCCTGCCTTCTAAGACCACACATGCTCCCACTCCCCACCATGCCTTGTTCGGTACCCCTCCCTCCTATACTCACCTTCGTGTCTTCGGGTGCGCCTGCTACCTCAACACATCAGCCATTGCCCCTCACAAGCTTGCACCCCGCTCGACCCTCTGTGTTTCTCGGTTACTCCCTCGACCACAAGGAGTATCGTTGCTTTGACCTCTCTTCTCGTCGTGTCCTTGTCTCGTGGCATGTCGTCTTTGCTGAGTCGGTTTTTTCCTTTCTCCGCCGACTCCACTCCCGCCTCCGATCTTGAGTTGGGAGTCCCTATTTTCGATTGACTCGATAGTTTAGCCACATTTGTCCGTGTCTTCTACAGGTACATCTTCAGCTGTTTCGGCGGCTCTACCGCTGCCTAGCACACCTTGTACGGACCCAATGTTGCCCACCGCGCCATGCGTGGCCCCGGAGTCGCCTGCCGCACCAGACGCGGCCTCGGCCGTGCCACGCGCGGTTCCAGCGGCTCTACCGCCGCTTAGCACGCCTTGTGCGGACCCGGCGTTGCCCACCGTGCCATGTGCGGCCATGGAGACGCTTGCTGCGCCAGACACGGCCTCGGTTGTGCCACGTGCAGCCATGGAGTCCACTGCTGCACCTTTCTTTGTCCTAGAGATGCCTGCCTCGCCACGTGCGGCCTCAGCGTCTTCTTCCCGCTACGCTGACCCCGTGCGCGTCTACCAGTGACGCCCGACGGTTGCTGCACCGACCCGCTCTCACGACGAGCCGCCGGTGTACCACCCGCCCATCCTTCACCGAGATCCCCGCCACACTCACCCGATGGTGACTCGCAGGACGCTGAGGTTCTTTGTCCAGTTGATCGACTTATCCTCTCCGCCACCACTAGCCCATGGGTCTCTCCTATACCCTCTTCCGTCTGTGGCGCCCTGGCGGACCCACACTAGCGTCGAGTGATGGAGGAGTATGCGGCCCTTCTGGCCAACCAGACTTAGGACCTGGTGTCGCGTCTCTCTGGTTGCAATGTGGTGACAAGCAAGTGGATTTGGACCACACAAGCACAAGGTGGATGGTACACTAGATCGGTACAAGGCTCGCTGGGTCCTTCGAGGCTTCACTCAGCGCCCTAGAGTTGAATATGATGAGTCATTTAGCCTAGTGGCGAAGCCCACTACGGTTCGCACTATTCTATCCCTAGCTATCTCCCATTCCTGGCCGGTTCACCAGCTAGATGTGAAGAATGCCTTCCTTAATGGCACCTTGACAGAGATTGTGTACTGCAGCCAGCCTACGGGCTTCGTGGATCCCGCTTACCCCGAGCTGGTCTACCGGCTCAACAAATCTCTGTATGGTTTGAAGCAGGTTCCTCGGGCTTGGTACTGTCGCTTTGCTGCCTTCCTGGTGACTTTGGGGTTCAGCATGGCCAAGTCTGACACTTCTCTTTGTGTCCTCCGCTGTGGTGGTGACACCGCCTACCTGCTACTCTATGTTGATGACTGAATGCAAGCCCTATTCCACCCTAGTTGATACTCAGGCCAAGATCTCCGGTACCGAGGGTGCACTAGTTGATGATCCTACTGCCTATCGGAGCCTCGCTGGTGCCCTTCAGTATCTCACCTTCACTCGGTCAGATATCTCATATGCAGTCTAGCAGGTGTGCCTTCACATGAATGATCCCCAAGACCCGCACCTCACCGCTATGAAGCAGATTCTCCGCTATTTGTGGGGCTCCCTTAGCTACGGGCTCCATCTTCAACGTTCTCTAGCATCTGAGCTCGTGGTTTACACTGATGCCAACTGGGCGGGCTGCCTAGACACGCATCGCTCCACCTCTGGCTACGCTGCCTTCCTTGGCGGCAACCTCATGTCCTGGTCGTCAAAGTGGCAGCCTGTTGTCTCTCGCTCCAGTGCTAAGGCTAAGTACCGCATTGTTGCCAACGGTGTGGCGAAGGCCTCCTAGCTCCGGCAGCTCACAATGTTCACAAAGGCGCCAAACGCTAGTCGGGCGGCGACCTGGCGCCTAGCGCCTAGGGGCGCCTAGGCGACGCCTAGTTCTGCTTGTTTCCCATGCATATTTTCACTACAGTCCTTTTACCTCTATTTCTTGTGTATTTCCATAGTGATGCATTCACTTCCCAGGCTATTTTCCAATGTGAATGCGTTCCCCGAAGCATTTTTCTGTTTCCCATGCGTTTTCCCAAACTATTTTTCTGTTTCCTAGGCTAGTTTAATGCATTCTGCATTCTCCGATGCATTCAAAAGTCAAGACTCTTGTTTCCCAGCATGCATTCAAGACTCCATCCCATGCTTTCCCCGGGCTCCCAGTTAACAACTCCATTACTCCAATACTCCATTTCTTCATAGTGAGGGCAGCTTCTCCTCCACAGTTCCTCTCCCGTCTTCCCTTCTGGCGGCACCTGCCTTTCCCCCTCTCTTCTCCAGCTCTACTCAGCACAGCCACCGGCGGTAAAGAGCGGGATCTGGCAGCCAGCGGTGTTTGGCGGACGGCGGCGTAACGGCGGCAGCGCCAATGGCTCCAGTGGTGTTCGACGAACGGCGGCGGCAGCACCCAACGGCTCGGGGCGCACTATGGGACACACCCCTAGAAGCAGGCCACGATTTGCGTCGTCGCCGCCTATGGCGCCTAGCCCCGCGATCAACCGCCTAGGCCGCGGTTGACCCGCCTAGGCGCCCTTTCCGCCCAGCCGGCCGACAAGGCCCTCCGCGCGGCGCTGGAGCGCCGCCTAGCGCCTTTTCCCGCCTAAGCGCCCGCCTAGATCCGATTTTTAGAACACTGGCAACTCCTAGAGGAACTCCACAACCCCCTCTCCAAGAGCACCCTAGTCTACTATGACAATGTCAGCGTCGTCTACCTCTCCACCAACCCCGTCCAGCACCAATGCACCAAGCATGTGGGGATCGACCTCCATTTCGTCCGTGATCGTGTCGCCATGGGAGATGACTGTGTTCTACATGTGCCTACCACCTCCCAGTTCGCTGACATCTTCACCAAGGGCTTGTCTTCCTCCACCTTCTCCGAGTTCTGCTCTAGTCTCAACGTCCGTTGCGCCGGAGTTTAGACTGCGGGGGGTGTTAGAGTGTGTTAGCCCATGTATGCTACTATTATCACCTACCCTTCTAAGGTTAGGTGAGGAATCCATTCTATCAGTGAACAATATCACGCGGTATTGTAGCAGATAAATAATTAAAGAACAGATTTTGGTTGGTTGTCCGGTCCGAAAGGGATAATTATAGATCAGATTAATTAAGAGTCCAATTTGTTTGGTTGTTAGATTAAAGGAGTCTTAGGAGGTTAAGGTTGTTAGAATCAAAATAAAATTATTAGATTAGATCAACCATGTGCCTATATAAACAGGGCTGATGCACTAGATGTTTTGTCGAGAATTCAATTTAGGCTTTGCCTCCCTGTATCCCCTGTCTCGTTGGTGCCATGGCCATAACGGCCCCCCACGCCAACGAGGTCTAGGGCCTCGACCAACTATTTTGTTTCAATACAATTTGAGGAGATTAGTACCTACCAATCTTGTGGAAACCCCGACCAGTGACAATTTGGTATCAGAGCTCTCGGGTTATCCTTTCGCTACGATGAGTTCTCAATCTGGTGCTAGTTCGGGGAGCACCATCGAAAACATGTTGAAGGCTATTATGCAGCACCTAGACACCATCGAAGAGAAGTTGCTGTTAAGGCTTATTAGGCCCATATATTATCTAGGCACATCTCATGGCTATATATGAACATCCACCCTAGTGGTGTGTTATGCTTCATCTAATCCAAATCTTGTCACATGGTATTAGAGCAAGGAAACTAGGGTTCCTACTCCTGTCGCCACTCGCATCTGGGAGTTCATCCCGTTCTTCCGAGGGCGGTCATCTATCTTTGGTCTCTCCGGTGTCTTTCCCGTCGCTTGGTTCATCTCCCTTGTAGGCGCCAGATCCGTGCGCCCTTCCCTTCGTGTGTGCGCCCTTTCCTTCGTCTGTGCGACCTTCCCCGTCGTCCTCCGCCCACCCCGCGGTGTGTTTTCGTCACCGCAGAGCTTCATCGTCCATCGTTGTTGGTCTTCCGCTGTTGACCGCCCGTGTGGCGTCTTCTTCGCCTTCGGTCGACCGTTTGGCTCGTCTCCGCCGCCGACATCGCCCTTCGCGGCCTGTTCCCGCCGTCAGTCGCCCGTCTTGTCTTCCCCGTCGCTCCTCGCCGTCGTCGTTGCTGTCTTCGTCGCCAGAGCTTCTTCGCCTATCGCGGTCACATCCCTGCCGTCGCGGGGTGTGCTGCCGTGGCCGGTCATCTGCCGTTTGCCGCTTGTCATGGCTCGTCTCCCTCCTTGTCGTCTGTCATCGTGGCACTACGCTGGTTGCGGCCCCATACGTCTGTCGCTTCCCTTCACTACAGGGTGTCGGATCTAGTGGTAGTCCACCAGATCTGGGCGTTGGCCCGTCGTCCGCCGCACGTCGCGGCTCGTCCACGCCGCTGCCGCCTGCTGCAGCCTCATCTCCGCCGCCACGGTCGTCGTCGCGCATGTGAAGTGTTGCGATGGCTTCTAGCAGAACAAGCAGAAGGGTGCAGGGCTGATCTATGTTGCATGCTGTCTGCATAGTGCGCCTCTTCAGCCAAATCTCTCCGCAGAAGATCCCAGTGTGTAGAAGATCGCCAAGACACTAGTCACACCGATCTGCATAATCTTGTTGCTTTAGGTCATTTCGGGACCATGTGGTCCAGTTTTGCTATTTTTTATTTATTTTTGTCCTTCTCTCTGGTCCAGTCTGTGTCATTTTGTGTTATCGTTGACTTGCGCATCGTTGGTTTCTCCGCCGTCGCGGAGGCCGTTGCGCTCGTCCTCATCTGCCGTCGTCGCGGCTCATCTCGTCGTCTCGCCGTCGCGGAGGCTATCGGAATCGACTTCATTTGCCTCCTCGTCGTCGCCATCATGGAGGTGTTTTGTCGCTGGTTTCTCCGCCGTCGTGGAGACCATTGCGTCTGTCTCCGTTCGCCGTCGTCGTGGCTCATCCTCATCGTCTCGCCGGTCTCTACCATCACGGAGGCTGTCGGCTCGTCGTTGCTGAGCTACATCGACTTCATTTGCTCAAACTCAATGCTTTCGATCCGCCTTGAGTTTGAGGGGGGTGTTAAGGCTATTAGGCCCATATATCATCTAGACCCATCTCATGGCTATATATGTACATCCACCCTAGTGTGTTATGCTTCATCTAATCCAAATCTTGTCACAGTTGCAACCGCTACAACCACTCCCGACAAAAGTCACGAAAGTGGAAGTGGTGGTGACGAAGCACGGGCAGCAACAACAGGCACTGAACGCCGCGATCAGCCGAGTCGAGACGACGAAGAGTGCACCAAGAGCGGGTCGATCGCCGGCCTGTGGCCACCGTGGCACAACCGACGGGGACGAGGAAGAACCTGGCAATGACTTCATTGCCACCGCCCATAAGCTGGAGTTTCCATAGTTTGACGCTGTCGCTGCCCGTCAGCGATAGTGTAGGATGGTTCAACCACGACGCCACCACCGGATCAGGATGTCATCAAGGAACTTCTCCAAGGAAGATCAAGGTGTGTCGCCCACATCATGGGTCCCCAGTGACGAGTTCAAGTGGCGATATCTTGCTATCCAACTCGAGGACGAGATGCTTTTCGACGACGGGGGAGATGTCAGGTCCGGGCAGGCAAGGCCACAGTGTGGATTGTCCTATCTCTACGAGGGATGGGGTCCACCTCAAGCCAAAATGTAAAAGGCTTGAATCGTATTCGTATTAGGGTTAGGAGTTAGGTTTAATGTCGTCCGGCAGCTCGTGGGGAGCCTGCTCAAAAAGAGGGGTGTAGATGTCATGGGCTAGATTAGATTAATTCAGTTAGCGGATTATATTAGAATTCTATTTAGATTAATTCAGTTAGCAGATTCGATCAATTAGAGGTGCTGGTCTTATCTCTATATAAATAGGGCCCCAATAGGAGTTTAGGTCGTCGAGTATTCCGTTCAGACTTTGCCTCCCTGTATCCCCTGCATCGTTGGTGCAGTGTCCATCACAGCCCCCCCCCCCCCGCATCAACGAGGTCTAGGGCCTCAACCAACTATTTCGTTTCAATACAATTTGAGGAGATTAGTAACTACCAATTGTGTGGAAACCCCGGCCGGTGACATAAACATCTGTATTCTGTAACATTATAGTTCTTGGTTTGACATGTTCAATCAATCACATCTGTCCATTAGAAAACCAGTGTTTGGTGTTTCCTCATAATTATCTTTTATTTCTGAGAAAATAAGAACTTGTGGCAGGAGCAATGATCACATTTTATAACGTCCACAACAATCCTACTATCCTAGACATATGGAGGTTATTGTAGGCCATTAGTTTGTGAATTGCAAATGGAACTTTATCCAGAAGTTTCTCACATAGTCCAATAAAAGTCTAAAATGAAAACTTGTTGTAGGACAAGGACAAGGGATAACATTAGACTGACACACTCATCAATTAAAAGCCAACAGAAAGTATAACACAAGCATGGGCCCATGTCTCATCAATAAACATTCAAAGCACCTGAGAAAGGCTAAAGGCAATGAAGCATATGTCATGGGTAGGATCCATGACAAGATAAACACCACTGAGATGATAGCCAGGCAGCGACGGCTGCTAGAGATGAGAGGTAGACTTAGTTTAGAAAGAATAACATTGGAACAAGAGATTAAAGTAATTCTTTCATCGTTGATTCTTTGATGAATACAACCCTATTTACAAAGCCTACAAGACTTATCTTTTTAACTAACTCTAATGTAATAGAATAACTTACGTAATCCTAACTACTACAATACTCATAGGACAACCTCAAACTTGACTCAATGCCTAACACAAATAAGACTCAAGCCTTTTACATCTCGGTTTGCTACAATAGTTGGAAAGAAAAGATACCGCATCTTGAAACTTGCAGGACTAGGTGGCCTCCATCCCAATGCTCTCATAGAAAGGATGAGTCTTAGCTAAAACAAAAGTCATGTGCGAGATGAAGACTCACCCGCAGATAGTCTTGGTCAGCTTAGATCCATCCTTTGCATCGTGTCATCGTAGTTGATGGATGGGAGTGACACCCCTCTTTTCTTCCTAGAAAGCTACCAAGCCAGTGCCTCTTGGAGCCGACGCATCGCTTAGTTCGCCAGGAAGATGAACAACGATGTGGCACGACAACCACCAATGACAGAGACTTGGTTGTTGTAGTGACCTGTGTTTTCATCATGTCCATCGTTGCATGTTCAAAATGTCTTTCCTCCACCTGCTTTGTATGTCGCTCTATCTCTTTCACTGCATGCTCCCCCTTATTGTCTTCTCATGTAGCGTTATGGAGGTCACCAGTGGGCAGAGGGGTCAACAACAACGTAGTTGTTACGACGACATGGCGATGTGAGGCGCCAGACCACCTTCACATCTTTTAGACGAGTATGGCGTGAGGTGAGGTGACGCAATACTCGCTTCACAGAAATGACATGGTAGCAATATAACAGTATTGTACAATTGCAAATTTATGTTGAGAATAAACATGAAAACATCATCAATTCATCATCACTTGATACTACTTAGGTCACTAATACTACAATCTACATAGCTAATAACAAGATTAATATTTGCAAGTCACCAATACTTAGTGTTAGAAAAATCAATGATTGGCCAGTGATTAGAGATTAATCGGTTAATTGAGAGATTAACTAATAGGTTAATATGGTAATAAGAGAAATAGTGCAAGCATTTGGTCTGGCTGACAGTTGGCACAAGACCAAGTTGTTCTCTAGTAGTCCAATCTTTGTATCTCTCTCCATCTTCTCTCTCTGGTATCCACACCTCCTCTAATCCTCTCTGGCTCTTTGCATCTTTCTCTTCCCTCTCATATTCTCTTTCAAAAGCCGACCCCCACACAGATCAGGCAGTGGCACCGTCACGGGTTAAGGGAGAACTTCTAATGGAGACGCTAATTCGAGAACGAAGATTATATTTATGAGGAACAGATGATCGAGGGTCTGGACCTCATCGGCGCGGGGGAGCCATAGTGGTGCCGCGCCGGCAAGGCGGGGTTTACAAGGAAAATCCTGCTATTAACTCGATGATCTAAACCCTCGATCAGGCTCTGTTTATATAATACAGAGTCCTCAGATCTAACAACTAACAAACCAATCTAATCTAACTCTTAAATAATCTGATTACAATACTTAGCTATTAAGTCTCCTAGTCGGTTGGGACTCCCCTGGCGTAGGGCCTTCTAGAACTTCAACCAGCCCCTCCTATGGGACTGGGCTTGGCCCCCCCTTACCCTATCACTGGTAAACCAGCCCAGTCCTGACATCTCTCTCCCCTTCGACAATCAGCGCATCCTCGAGCTGATAGGAAGGGAACTCCTTATGAAACATCTACAAGTTAATCCAAGTTGCATCAGCCGCACTTTGGCCCTCCCACCGAATGAGCTCTTGAACACCTCGAGCGAGACGTCCCTTGATGACTTCTGCCAGCTGAGGACAGGCACGACCATGTCGAATTGTTGGCAGCACTCCCGGACCTTGTGGAACCAGTCCCTTATCTGGAAGGCATTCTTCACTGCCCTCTGCGCCAAGTACGGGCTGCTCGGCCACATCGACGGCATGGGGGTCGCGCGCCCGGCTGACCGCGCGTGGTCTTAGCCCGATGCATGCATTCACGGCTGGATGTATGGCTCCATCGACGACGTCGTCCTCGATCTCGCCATGGAGCCTGACCAGGACGCACGCGCCCTGTACGACTCCATCGAGAATCTATTCCAGGCGAACAAGGAACCCCGCGCTATCGTCCTTCAGCACGAGTTCCACAATCTGTCCCAGGGCGATCTTTCCGTTGATGCCTACGCCCAGCAGATGAAGCGCACTGCCGATGCCCTTCGGGAGGTCGGTCGCATCATCCCCCCGCGCAGCTTGTGCTTAATCTCCTGCGCGGCCTCAACCCCCGCTTCGCCCACACCACCGACATCAACGCCAACTCATCGCCGCTTCCTGACTTCACGTCCGCCACCAACATGCTCCGCGTCAAAGAACTCCGCCTTGGTTCCGAGGGGAAAGAGGCCTCTGCCTCAGCTATTGCCGCATCCACCAACCCCTCCTGCACGTCTAATTCCTGCCAGAACTCCTCCCCCGCATCCACTCCTCGTGGGAACGATGGCAAAGGCAAGGAGGGCAAGGGCAAGGGTGGCTGTGGCGGGGGCGGCAGTGGGCGCAACTAGCAGCACGGCGGCAACTTCGACGGGCCCGGTGGGCACCAAGGGTTTCAGCCGGGTGGTCCTTGGGTCTGTTACAACCCTTGGGGCACACCGTGGCCACCCCAGCAGCAGCAGTAGTGGGGTGCACCTGCGCCCCCTCCATAGGCTCATACCGCTTTTGCGCCACCACAGTTCTCCACCGCTGGTGGTCCCCCGATGTCTGTGTCTCCAGGAGGCTGGGATCCAACCAGCCTGATCGCCGCTCTCAACCAGATGGCGGTTCAGGGCGAGTCTCCCTGGGTCATGGACAGCAGAGCGACATCCCACATGTCCTCTAATGACGGCATACTACTTTCCCGTCTCCCGTCACCACCGTCCTCCATAACGGTTGGTAACGGCCAGTCCATTCCAGTTCTTAGTCGTGGCACTTCCCTTATTCAAATAGATGATCATCCTTTTCATCTTGATAATGTTCTTGTCGCTCCACAACTCACTCATAATCTGTTATCTGTTCGATAGCTTACTCGCGACAATAACTGTTCAATTGAGTTTGACGCTTCTGGTTTTTCTGTTAAGGATCTTCAGACCAAGACGGTCCTCCTGCGGTGCAATAGCCACGGCGACCTCTACACCATTCCGCACCACATGCCACCTCGCTGCCATGTTGTCGTCGTCACCCCGGAGCTGTGGCACTCCCGTCTTGGTCATCCCGCACCCGCCGTCGTCAGCACTCTTAATAGGCTATCAGCTATTCAGTGTAATAGAGCAGCTCGCCGCATCTGTCATGCCTGTCAGCTAGGCAAACATGCTAGGCTTCCTTTTGCTAGTTCAGTTTCTAGTACATCTGCACCTTTTGAACTCATTCATTGCGATGTCTGGACCTCTCCTGTTTCAAGTATCTCCGGTTATGTGTTGGTTGATGATCATACTCATTTTTGTTAGACGTTTCCTCTTCGCCATAAATCTGAAGTTCATGATCTTCTTGTTCAGTTTGTCGCCTATGCTCACACACAATTCAATCTTCTTGTGTGATGTTTTCAGGCAGATAACGGTCGCGAGTTCATCAACACTGCCACCGCCACCTTCCTAGCCGGTCGAGGCATCTTACTTCGATCCTCATGCCCGCACACATCCGCCCAAAATGGCAAAGCTGAGCGGATGCTGCGCACGCTTCTAATTCATGCTACCATGCCCCCGTCTTATTGGGTCGAAGCTCTCTCCACCGCCTTGTTTCTGCTCAACCGGCGGCCCTCAACGTCCATACATAATGGTATTCCCTATCATCTCCTACACCGCAAAATGCCAGATTATTCCATCCTTCGGGTTTTTGGCTATCTTTGCTATCCGATCTTAGTGCCACGACGACCCATAGCAATTTTATCGCCAACGTTGGTCAGAAGATAAAATTACTATGTTAACATAAAATATTTGTCATGCAAATTAAATTATCTTGTTGGTTCAAATTTAATCGAAAAAATAAACAACACTTAAATAACAGGATGAACATGGTGAAATTTTAAACAGCGTATGCATAGTGAAAGAATTAATACAAAATTCATACACTATTTAAAATAGTAACAAAATTCTGAATTGAAATTTATAACATGAAATTTCCAATATATATAGTCATTGGACTAAATAAAATCATAAATAACATGGAAATACTCATAACAATGCTTAAAAAATTAGAACAGTGCTACGGAGACTTGATGAAATATACAAAAAAATTCCCGCAACTAAACTTAATTTTTATCTAAATTTTAGGCATTTTTTGAATTTCCAGGGAACAATAAAATAGAAAACATATTGCAGAAATTATGGAAATTATTAAACGAAATTCAGATTGATACTATGCAAAAATCCTGCCCAAAACGAAATTTTTCTTAGCCTAGAACGCCGCACGCGCATGCCAACACAACCTGGGCCTAGGCCAAGATTTTGTCGTCCCGTCTAGGCCTCATCGTGGCCCGATCAACGCTGGTTGTCAGATCATATCCGACAGCCACACGCTATTGGTGCCACGACAAAACACCAGCGCAACTCCCTAGCCGGAAACCCTAGCCATTTGCATTTGTGTGCACGAGTGTGAGTTCGAGCAACGAAGAGGGAGATAGGGTGGCGGAGATGAGTGGCTGGAGCCCCGTTTACCCGAGGGTGAGCGGGGCTTCGTCGAGCCGACCCATGGCTGTTCTAATCAACGGGGCCCTAGTGCGCATCCTCGCTCGCCGGTGAGCGACGGCGAGCTACGACGGTTGGGTTATCTTCCCGGACTCTAGCAAGCCAGATCCGGTGCGCGTGAGGTAAGTCCCCTTCCCCACGCCCTTATGTCTTAGGATAGGGTTAAAACCATAACCCTGAACCTTATATTTTTATTCTTTCTTCTTCGGTCGAACCAAATGCCCTATAGGGGTTTCTTACTGCAAGGTTAGGGTTTCATAAACCCTAACCCCTTTTTTGTTTTTTCTGATCTGAGTTCTTCTTCCTCTCTCTGTTCTTAAGGTTTTTCTTAGTGTGGGTTCTTAATTTCTTGGAGGGGTCTAAAGGGTTCTTGCTAGATTAGTAGAAGTTCTCAGGGTCTAAAACCATATACTGAAACCCTAGCGTACCTAAAACCTAGAGATGGCTCTGATACCATTGATAACTTAATTTTCCTTAGGATCCTCTAGATCTAGCACAAGCAGGGCATTGCAAATAGACATGGTATGGCACTTAGGGGAAAAGATAGAGAGGGATCACAGGTGGTGTACCTTCGGGTTGGTGGGAGATAAAGATGAACCCGCCATGGTCGATGTAGTGGTGATGAACTCCGGTGAGGTGGTCAACGGTGGAGGCTTCCCACCACTACAACGCCTTACAACAGAGATCAGAACGCTGAGCACTAAGCCCTCTTCCCTTTATATATGGCATTGTGCAGCAGCGGGCCCTCAACCATGGTGGTTGGGGCGCCCCTAATCAGGGCGCACGGGAGACCAGGAGGGAATTTAGGGAATTTAGGGTGTCCAAGTCCTTAGGGAGGAGGAGAGGGTCGGTCCCCTCTCCTCTAGAGATCTTATCCTAACATATTTGTCTCATTATTGTGGCCGACGACGGCATCCTTGTGGCGTCATGATGGGGGAGCACTGGTGGCCGGTGGATGCACTCGACAATCAATCATCCTAGCCACTGCCTCCTCGTCGCCCCAATCACCTCGTCCTTGCCCATGGCCATCAGCACACTAGCTGTGCCACCGTTGTGCCACGTGGCAGTGAAGTGGGACGAGCTCATCCATTTGATTTAAAGGAACGAGTTTGTTCCATATCTACACCAAATGTTCTCTCCTAGAATGTTCCCACTACACTACAAAAAATAAGATCGTTGTATCCCATTTCACTTTGTCCTACCAACCATACACGGTAAAAAATGTGTATGTTAACGTTAAGGATCAAATGAAAGAGTAACTAATAAGGGTTAGGGATGAAAAGAGAAATCAAAAGCATTACTTAACCCTTGATGACCCAAGATCTGTTTAGCCGAGTGGTATTGAATTATAGAACAAAAGAATTTGGTCTTGCTCGGTTCTGGTTTGTCGGATGATGAATAGTAACTTCTTAGCTTAGCAATTTGGCCATAAAGTAAAATAGGTCAGTCGGACGAGATGAATTGGAATTATTACTTTATGCAATGCTGGGATTGCGAATACACGTATATGATTGATCCATCATTGGTCGATATGCTTTAGATTTTATTTGAGCCCAAGAGGCTTTAGCATTATGTATGTTTTGACACAGAGGATCAGCATGATTACTGAGATTTTTTTCATCTTTTTATTTTGGCACCAAACAACAAGGTGATGAAAAATCAACTTCGCAGTTAAATTTTTGTTACATAGGTTTCAATATATGTGTTCCAAAAATAGTGATATCACAATGGCCCTAGGGGCAGCCACTATGGATAATGTCAAGCGCACATCAACCATAAAAACTAGAGAACTTACATCAAAGCCTAACATTAGAGCATCCTCAACACGCATGTATCCCAGCGTCCATCCTTAGGGCATGTTCGGTTAGGAGGGGATTGAAGGGGATTAGAGGGGATTGGGAGGGATTGGAGGGGATTGTAGTATAAATCCCCATCAATCCCTCCCAATCCCCCTTAATCCCTTCCCCAAGGGGATTAACCGAACAGCCCCTTATATGGTGTTTTCTCTCACAAAACTAGTCTAGTCTCATCTATCAAGGTATTTAAATATAGAGGACCATCATATTAGAGAGAAAAACACCAACTAATCTCTCTCCTACCGCTATCCTCCAACTGCCTCTCTCCGCAACTCCTTCCGCGCCTGCACGGAGCGTCGCCGCATCGCCTCTCCACCCACGATACCACCTCCGCTGTTTGAGGTCATATCGCTTGAGCTTTTCCCATACGACCGGAGTACGACCCAAAAATACGCAGAACAACTCTCTAAAGTGTGAAGTCTGCTTTTACTCTTCCCCCATTGAAAAACACTTACACACAGATTTAAGCTTTAATGGTTTTGTTCAAGATTAGAGTTTTCTTCCGGGCAACATTGAAACATTGACAATAGAACTCAAGTAGTTGAAGCGATTTGGACAATGTATACATGATTTTATTTTGTTTAATTCAATTTGCTTTGATTAAATCATCTAATTGCATACATGATTGCATTTCGTTAGTTTAGAAGTTGGAGATTATTTGGGTTTGCTAGGTAGAGAGTATTGTTAGGAAAAATACAAATGTATGGTAGTTAAAATATATTATTAAATTATAAAAGAAGGTAATATGATATAATGTAGATGATCTATTAAAGTGTGTGAAAATATGGATGAACAATCTTTTAGATAGGCATCCGAATTAAAATACAGAGATCGAGATTTGGATAACCGGTTAAGGATGCTATTAGCTCATGGTGCTTATCTATGTATAGCTTGCTTGGTTCCATCGTTATAGTACCCCACGTGTATTGAACAAGCCAAAAGAGACAAACCAGTAGAAAAATAGCTTAGCTCATACCGAGTTGACATATAATCTAGACTTAGTCGAGAGGCTACGCTAGATCTTATAACTTGTTGTCAAACACTTTCCTCCAAAGTACACAGGAAAAGCATGTTGCCTTACTAAACGATCCAAACCTGTGAGATCCTCACGTGTCCATCTTACCCTTAAGAAGCAATCAGTAACTCTATTCTCAGCCAAACTGACAAAAGAGTCCACCCAGATTCAGACTAACGGTGTTCTCAGACCGACGTCCCTCATAATCTTAAGATCAACTATTGGAGATTGACCAGATTTTGTAAGAAAACTTAGACATTACAGTTAATGGCATGAGATCTATGTGGTCTATCATTCAATTTATTTTATACCAATAATCTTCCGTGATACATCCATCTGCATCATGGTGAGGAGATGTTATTTCACCATAAAGCAGATATCAATCATGTGCAGCCTAGGGCAAGTAAAGCACTTTCAGGACCGAGCTCTCCCAGCATCGAATTATTCAGCGGGTACTTGCCTGATTGTTGGAGTTTACCACTTTCCCTATATCATGCATAGTATGACTCACGCTTATTCACATAAATTTTATTCAGTTATTGCCCTGCAAAAACACCAGAGATGCAATTAAAAGCTCAATTCGATGGAAAACAAAACAAATCGGATAGAAAGTATTATTACCATTATGTTTCCCATCCCTGAACTGTGCATTCTTGGATGATTTGAATGTTTCCAAGAATTCTTTACCCTTGCAGTTCACTT
>JAAALK010000014.1:0-48341 GCA_019279435.1 Zizania palustris
CAAAACTTGGTGAAGCTTGCTTCGTTGTGTCGAAGCCTGCTTCGTAGAGTCGAAGCCTGCTTCAGAGTCCCTTGTCGAATATACCCAAGGCTGTCGTGAAAGTCCCGAAGGTTTGTGGAAGCTAGCCTAGTTCAAGTGTGACAAAGTGCGAAGTATGCTTCGAAGCGAAGTATGACAGTATCGAAGCTTGCTTCGAACAGCGTGCTTCGACGCCTAAACTTCGAACAGAAAACTTCAGACAAAGTTCACAGAAAAGCAACCTTCGAAAGATAAGCGAAGCCAAACACACAGCAGCAAGACGAAATCGAAGCCTACTCTACCTTCGGGGCTAGCTTGACCGAGGTATGACCCAGAGTGGTAACCTTCGAACCGAGGACTAACTTCGAAGGACAAGCTCCGAACCCACACTGTGACCTTCGAAAAATACAGCACCAGAAAGACCTCAGAAAAACATTCTCCGAGCGAAGTCTACCAGAGGACATGCTTCGAAGCTAACTTCGAAGTCTGTCGAAGTATTGACTTCGGAGACCTTGAGTTGGAGCATACCTTCGCAAGAACTATCGAAGTATGCCAATAGAATGGAAACTAAGCATAAAACATACTCCGAAGCAAGTGCAAAACGAAGTTGAAGTTCTAGCAAAGCCCTCGAAGATGTCAGATCGAAGCCTGCCTCACAGAGCTGAGGGACTTTGAACAGAGAAAGGGGCTTCGCCAGAAACAGCCAGCGAAAAAAGCTAAAGACCTGTCTACTCGATCAAAAGGCTATGCAGTAAAAAGCAAAGCTAGAGTAACTAGAGTATGTTGCTATAGAGAGTAGGTACTACGTGCAACAGCAAGAACTAGTACTACTCACGAAGAAACTAAATGAAGCAAACAGAAAGCTTCTGTTTAGGAATGAATAACTGCATACAAACCGAAAACAGCAGGGGCTCTTAAACGAATTCAACAACTCAAACAGCAGAAATAAAGAAACATCCAGAATCAGAGAAAAAATCAAGATGAACTCACAGCAAACATCCTAGCGGCGCACGCATGAACAGGAGAGAAAGGGAGAGAATGCAGGAGCAAAAATGACCCAAAAGATTAAAAAGTGATTTCTTGAAAGGGGGTGAGTTAACCCTAGGGATTGGGGCCCTATTTATAGGCTGCCCAATAGCTAGGAATATTCCACCAGCCCCTTAGGGTTTTTTACAGACGCTGAAATAAAAGGAAAACTAAACTGCCCTTAGGATATTTTTACAGACTCGACTAACTGACTGTGGGCCTAGGGACAAAATAGTAAACTCCTATTTACAGATGACTTATCCGAAGCTAAGCTTTTGTAGCGACTACGGCTTCTCTTATGGACAGTACGATACAAGATCAACGGTCATCAGTTTGCGTCGAAACTGACAAAGCCTCCACTGACTTTGCACCAGTACCCGGATTGGGCTGGCCCGACTCCGCAGCTCTCTCAGCATGGCAATCGCTCACCACCCATGTAACCTGAGTCAATCCTGGTCAATAGCCCCAGTGGGTCTTCTGCTGCTCCTAGCCCATGTACCTGGATTGTTCCAGCCCGACTTCGCAGCTCTCTCAGCCCGACAGTCGCTTGCTGCCCGTGTACCTGAGTCACACGCGCCCATGACGCACTAGATTCCTCTCTTTTTCTGTCCTCCTTGACTATCGTTGACAATGACTCATCACATATGGAGCCATGAGGCCCACGCTATTCAGCATGGCTCCTCAGAGCGGACGGATGGTTCGCAGCAAGTGAACATGGGTCAAGTGGAAGGCTTGATGCCAGGCGAGCGGGAGCTCGATCACGAAGGCTGCGAAAGGGGTCGAGGTCAGACCTCGGGTCGAGGTGCGCTAGGAGAAGGGAGTAAGTGCGGAGTGTGGCTCCGGGTGAAGGTACCCCGAGACGAAGTCCTCAGAGGCGAGGCACTTCGAAGGGTACTCCGAATGGAGTGACTTCGGAGTTTGGTGGACAAAGTCCTCAGCAATGAGGCAAGGCATTCGATGTGTGCTCCGGAGGGAGGCACTCAAAGGTATACCCGACGAAGGTCTCAGAAGTCGAGGTGCATCGAAGGCATGGTCCGAGTGAGGTTCGTTGAGGAGTGTGCTCGAGGAGAGACACTGTGATGAAGTGCTCATGGAATGCTTCATTCGGAGGCCTTGGACGAAGGAGGGACTTCGAAGGGTGGTACTCCGAAGGTGGGGCTCGGAGTGAGGATGACTTGAGGTACTTCGGCCATGCATGGCTTTGGTACACGGACTGATGGAGTACAAGCTGGGGAGAAGCTGCGAAGCCATGGTGGTCCACTCCGGAGGTGTTGGTGCGAAGGCTCAATGGCTTTGACGGCTTTGGCTCAAAACCGTCACTGTATCGGAGGCTGACTTCTGTGAAGCGAAGGCCGTCAGGCTCAAGGATTCTCACTGAAGCTACCGCACCCCTCGCGTGCGAAGGGGGGCTTCAGAAGGCTCCAAACTGCAAAGGTTGACCGTGCCTGCTCTACAAAAGCTGATGTTGTCTCCTCTGCGAAGCTGACAAAAGAAGCCTCCAAATAAAGTAGACTACTAGCTGTACCCCCCTGTTCTGATGAGACAAAATCAGTTAAACCCTAGGGGTAAAGTAGTCGATTCACAGGGCTGAATAGTGCCTATAAATAGTGGAGGCTAGCCTAGGCCACAGTAACACTTTGAGCAGCCATTTTTGAGCTCCTGTGCTAACCGCCACATACTCTTGTATTCAGTCTGTGAGTTCATTTTGTGTTCATAGCTTTCAATGGTTCATAAGCCAAATCATATTGATTAACACATACGCCCCACTTGCCGATTCTACCACTTAGAATCGGCTTTTTGCAACATGTATTTTATGACATCCGTTTGGCAATTGACAACACATGTGCTAGGGAGAATATAGTGATGTAATTTGGTACAAGCATAATAGAGGGATAAACACAAACGCTCCACAAACACATACCTTGTCTCGATGTCCAGAAGTCGACGACTCTAGAAGGTGATGATATACTCTTTTCCTTCGATGTCTTGAGTCAACACAGCCCCAATCACACTCTCCTCCACGACAATATAAAGTTGAAATGGAATCCCGACCTTCGGCGCCCTTACCACTGGCGGCGTCGATAAGAACCCTATGATTTTCTCAAAAGCGCATTGCTGGCTTGCCCCCCAAGTGAACTCGGCTTCATTTTTTAGCCGGAGTATTGGGACGAAAGCATCAATTTTTCCAGAGAAGTTAGATATAAAGCGTCGCAAATAATTAACCTTGCCTAGCAGTTTCTGCACATCTTTCTTACATGTTGGGGCTACACATCCTCTAATTTTCTCAAGCCTCTTGGGATCAATTTCAATGCCGCTTTCATGAATGATGAATCCCACGAACTTACCTGCCGACACACCAAAAGCACACTTAAGCGGGTTCATTTTTAAGCCATACTGGCACATCCTTTCGAAAGCAACTCTCAAATCGGCGAAGTGGTTTTCCATAGCTTCCGATTTGACCACAGCGTCATCTATATAAATTCTAACATAACCCTAGCAAGTCATGAAAGATTAAGTTCATGGCACGTTGGTATGTGGCGCCAGCATTCTTTAAACCAATCGTCATTACTACCACTCAAACAAGCCGACAAAACCCGAGCATCGAAAAGCCATTCTAAAAACGTCTTCTTCGGCCATAAAGATTTGATTATAACCAGCGTTACCGTCAAAAAACTTAGTACCTTATGCCTAAGGCATCGTTGATCAACATGTTAGCTATCGGCATGGGATATTCGTCTTTTGGAGTAGCCCTGTTCAAATCCCTGAAGTCGACGCAGATGCGAATCTTGCCACTCTCTTTCTTCTCAACAAGCACAATGTTAGCGACCCATTCCACGTACATGCATGGCCTAATAAAACCTGCTGCTAATAGATGTTCAACCTCCTCTTTAACTAGGTCATAGATGGCCGAATTGAAGTGGCGCGGCGACTGTTTATAAGGCCTAAATCCGGGTTTGATGGGGAGCCGATGCTCAACAAGCTCTTGGCTTAGCCCGGGCATCTCGCTGTAATCCCATGCGAAGCAATCAACATACGACCGAAGCAATTTTATTATTTCGGCCTTTATATCATTATTCAGATTCTGATTTATAAACGTCGGCCTTGGAACACTACCATCTCCTATGTCTACTTGTTCCAAAGGGTCGGTCGACGAGAAGCCTTGACCTAATTTTTCTACCTTTCTAAAATCTTCTATGGCTTCAATGATACTGTCTTGAGAAGACCGATACTGCTCCACGCGAGATTTTAGCCAATCAAGATTAGCGCTAGACATTCTCCTATCTTAGACACAACCGAGCCACACCGGTCGGCTTCATGGAAATAGGAATGAATCTCCCCTCTGATACACTGAAAAAGTCATAATCCGAGAGGTCCTGTCCCGACAAGCACTCTATCTCATCATGGGCGGCGTCGCCGGACGCATTAGCCAAACTAACATGGGCCAATGTATCAGCGTACACTATCTCGACTTCTTCGCCATCCCATTGTATCAGGTGCTGATGCAAGGTGGACGACGCACACTTAATTGTGTGGATCCAGTCACGCCCAGGCAATACATTATAGTTGCCTTGTACGTCGACGATGAAGAAAGCGGTGGGTAGCGTCTAGTTTCCCACCACCAGTTCCAGGGACAGTACCCCCTTGGCTTCCGTTGTGTCGCCGTTGAAGCTGTTGAGGGTGATGTTGATCTTCTTTAGGTCATCGTCATCATTGTCGAGCTTCCTTAGAAGGGAGTACAACATTAGGTTCTGAGAAACCAAGGGTTGGTTTCAGAGTCTGTGATGAGTGATTGATGGATATTTTCCTCTCATTCGAAGGGGTCCCTCCGAAGGGGTTCAGAGGTTGTTTCACCAAAGGGTTCGGTGGGTCTATTTTGTTACATCTGTTGTAGCGGAGTGTGCCTGTCGGAGGGGTCCGACAGTACACGATGACTGGGTTGTAACGAAGGGTTCGGTACATTGGACGGTACACCAGAGTGTGTGCCGAAGGTTGTTTACCCAGAGAGGTCTCCGGGGTACTGGATACACTTATTTTTTGTTTGTGGTGCGCAGGTGACTTCGGAGGTGACGGACGGTTCGCAGCAAGAGAACTTGGGTCAAGCGGGAGGCTTGATGTCATGCGAGCGGGGAGCTCGGTCACGAAGGCTGCGAAGGGGTCGAGGTGCGCTAGGAGAAGGTAGTTAAGTGCGGAGTGTGGCTCCGGGTGAAGTTACCCCGAGAAGAAGTCCGAATGGAGTGACTTCGGAGTATGGTGGACAAAGTCCTCAGAAATGAGGCAAGTCGTTCGAAGTGTGCTCCAAAGGGAGGCACTCGAAGGTACACCCTACGAAGTTCTCAGAAGTTGAGGTGCATCGAAGGCAAGGTCCGGGTGAGGTTCGTCGAGGTATGTGCTCGGGGAGAGACACTGCGATGAAGTGCTCATGGAATGCTTCATACGGAGGCCTTGGACGAACGAGGGACCTCGAAGGGTGGTACTCCAAAGGTGGGGCTTCAGAGTGAGGCTGACTTGAGGTACTTCGGTCATGCATGGCTTCGGTACACGGACTGATGGAGTTCGTGCTGGGAGAAGCTGCGAAGCCGTGGTGGTCCACTCCGGAGGTGTTGGTGCGAAGGCTCAAGAGCTTTGATTGCTTCGGCTGAAAACCGTCACTGTATCGAAGGCTGACTTCGGTGAAGCGAAGGCCGTAGGCTCAAGGCTTCTCACCGAAGCTACTACACCCCTCGCATGCGAAGGGGGGCTTCAGAAGGCTCCAAAACTGCAAAGGCTGACCGTGTCTGCTGTGCAAAGTTGATGTTGTCTCCTCTGCGAAGCTGACAAAAGAAGCCTCTAAATAAAGTAGACTACCAGCTGTACCCCCTGTTCTGATGAGACTAAATCAGTTTAAAACCCTAGGGGTAAAGTAGTCGATTCACAGGGCTGAATAGTGCCTATAAATAGTGGAGGCTAGCCTAGGCCACAATAACACTTTGAGCAGCCATTTTTGAGCTCCTGTGCTAACCGCCACATACTCTTGTATTTAGTCTACGAGTTCATTCTGTGTTCCCTGTTCAAGCAATGAAACTTTGATTCTGTCTTCATTTTTGTTTGAACTTGTATGACTACTTTGCACTGCATGTTTTGATTTCTCTGTGCAACATCTTCTTCTCGGTTTGAGTTTGTGCACTCGATATCTTCTGGAGAAGTGTGTGAGAAGTCTATTCGTTTGAAGAGTGTGTTTTTCATTGTCTGTTCGCTCTGTGTAAACTGGAGGCAAGACCTCTCTGATTACTAGCGAAGCACTGTTCGAAGCCCGTTTTCTTCCCTTGTCGAAGCCCTTGGCGAAGTGTGTTCAGTGTGCGTTTAGACCTTCGAAGTACGAAGCCTAGCACCAGTTGCTATCGCTGAGTATTTGGTCGAAGTCCTCAGAGGGGAGTCTGCTCTTACGAAGGGTGAAGTGCGAATCCTACTCGGAGGCAACCAATGTGCGGAGCCTGCACTGACTTAGCAGAGCTAAATTTTTGGAGTTGTGGGTGGAGCGAAGTCTTCTTGGCTTTGAACTTTTGCTCCTTGTGAAGCCTGATTTCGGAGCTGTGAAACACCTCCGAACCAGAACTTCGAAGGGTGTGTTCGAAGCATGTTCCGCAGAAGACAGAATTAAAACAAAAGGCTATTTTTAGTCTAAAATCTTAAAAGCTCCCATTCACCCCCCATCTGGTCGCCATTTCCGGTCCAACAGGTTCACGGTGGTGCCGCCATCGACAAGCATCCTAGAGATGGGCTTCCCATTGATGTGCCCCCTTATGTAGAGGGGTCTTAGGTGATGTTTCGTATCTCCGGGCTTCTCGAATATTGCATCTTGCAGGCCGAGGTCTAGATGAGCGACCCCGACCTCCTCCTGCAGTGGAGCGAACTCGAAAGGCAACATGACGACACCGACGTCCATCGCCTGTGGAGCAGGCCCCTCAAAGATGGGAGTGTAGTCATCATCGAGCAAACTGTCTTCATCGAAGCTAACAACGGGGGCCGAGTCATTGACTATGATCGGCCTGGGTCTCCAGACTTTCTTCACGGTGGGCCGAGGTTGGAATTCTTCAAAAAGTGTGTCTCGTGCCTCCTCGGCCTTCTCTTCTCGTATATCATGTGCCCGCAAGCATTGCAACCTCCTCCTTTGTGACTTGGACATTCCCGAGGGCGCCCACGATGGCTGAGGACTGGTGCCGAGTGCCACGGTCTTGCTTCTAACACTTTTGGCCGAAGGGGTCCTTTTTTTATCAGCCTCGGATATCTTGCGCTTGCTATGAGAGGCCTCCTATTCCTGGTCAGTCGGACCGGATGTAGTGGGCCGGTCAGATCGGTCTGTGCCGAAAACCATCGTAAGGCCGGTCGGACCGGCCACAGTAGGCCGGTCAGACCGAGCTTCGGCCGAGTCTTCGCGTAGTCCCATTGGGGCATCCTTCGGGATTGGGACCTCCTGGGATCCAACCCTGATGACTATAACCTCTGAGGCGTCTCCACGTTCATCTCCTCCGGTGGCATCTCGCGGAGTCCGGTTTTGAGGCACTACGGACAGGCGGTGAACAATATTGTTAGCCTGCGCCGGCCCTCGAACCTGCCACTCGGAGATACTTGAAGGAGTGTAAGTGTTAGTAGCCAGACATTGCACGAAGGTCTCCGGTGGTCGAGGCCATGCCAGAGCCATGGTCCAGCAGTAGGGCGGTGGCATTGGAGTCTCTAGCGGCCTCGCCAACTAAGTGCCGAAACCGTTAGCTAGCAGGGAGTCCGGCCACATCGATGGTACCTCGGACCAGACCCACGAAGGGTCCTACCAAGCCGGAGGTAACTTAGCCCATGGCGGAGGCTGGCCCGGCCACTGGAGGCCGAGTTCATCGAGAGGCTGCAGCCCGCTCGGAGGAGGTGGGTTCGGCCACTGATGCTCGGATCCACCCGAAGGCTGGAAACCCTCTAGAGGAGGCGGGCTCGGACACTGAGGCTCGAAGCTTCCAGGAAATAGGGGCCAAGCCGGAGGAGGGTTCGACCAATGAGGTCTGAACCCTACCGAAGGTTTGGACCAACCCAGAGGGGGGTTCGACCACTGAGGTCTGAACCCTGCCAGAGGCTGCATCCACTCTGAAGGAGTGTTCGGACCTTGAGGTCCGAACTCATCACTCATGAGGGTCATCCTCCTATGGGGCCTCGACCGTCCCGGAGCCCATGGGCGGACACCTTTTCTTTCGAACCTTCGCTGGTGCTTGCCCAAAAGCATTTTGTACGTCACCTTCGGCCTTCTGCGATGTTTGGCCGAAGAGGATGACTTAATATTTTCTTTCCACACTGCTACCTCCGGATTCTTTGGTACAAGTGTGCGTGTGCGAGTGTCTCCTATGACGACTACCTTTCCCTTAGCCGACTCGGCCTTCTCTGGCCGAATCAACACCTTCTCCCCTTCAAGCTCAACGTTGTTCATGGGGAAAGGGACTCTGTCTAATTTCATCTTTGGATTTGCTTCTATTTTCAATCGTCCTTCCTCTATGGCCGATTGTACCTACCGACGAAAAAGTTGCAATCGTTAGTGTAGTGAGAATGCGAATCATGCCACTTGCAGTAGGGACACATTTTTAACTCATCGGTGGATGGCATGAATTGCCCTTTCGGCAGCCGTAGAAGTTGATTTTTAATAGAAAATCAAATATCTTATCACATTTAGTTACGTCGAATGAATATCTAACTTCATTAGGCCGACTCTTAGAGGGAGACATCCGCATTTCGGTGCAGGTGATGGGCTTGGACTTCGTGATCCAAGTCCATTCGCCCGTGTACATATTGGCCGGATCTTCTTCCTCTTCGGATTCTCCCTCGTCGGAGTGCTCCATAGTTTGGAGATCAGCACTTGGTTTATTAAAAGTTTTAACGAATTTTCTATCTTTGGCCTGGCCTTCCTGGACGAGAGCCTGTTGCAATACTTGGCTAACGTCCAAGAGGTTTTGATTGTCCATACGTTCCTTAATTTCTGGTGTCTCTAAAGCATTTAACATACTTAGAAACACTTTCACCGGATTTTTGCTTAATCGACATGAGGTGTGATAGCCTAAGCTCGGTCTCACCTATGTAGAAATAATCATGAAACTTCTGCTCTAGTTGAGCCCATGTCTGCACGGAGTTCGGCGGAAGCACCGAAAACCAAGTGAATGCAGTGCTAGACAATAATAGGGAAAATAACCTCAGTTTTAATGCATCCGATCCGCTAGCTTCACCACATTGTGCTAGAAACTAGCTAATGTGTTCTAATGTGGATTTACTACCCTCGCCATCAAATTTCATGAAATCTGGGACTCTATAACCACGAGGGTACGGAATAGTGTTGTTGGCGTAAAAGATTACGCTAACAGGTTTTGGAAGCTTAGAAACTAACAAACGGAGTGTTTGTGAAGTAAACTATTTTAAACCTCTGAGTTGGATAATAGCTCAAAACAGTTCGAAGATGTGTATTGAATAACTCCGTATTCGATCCCCATTACAGAGTAAAACAGAGGGTATTTATAGGGCAAAACCTTAAGGAAAAGACCCTTTTACCCCTCTGTTACAACCGACATAGCGGAAACTATTCGATACCCTTAATAGGGCTAAAATGGTAAAAGACTAATCTAATGAGAAAGAAGATAAGCCTTCCATCTTAGCTGGCAAGGAGGCTCTCTGAAGAGTCAATGTTCGAAGATATACTCTGAACTAGAGTTCGCCTCCATCCTTCGAACTTGTCGCAGTACATAACCGGAGTTAGATGCTAGTAACCTTCAACTAAATCACCTGCCTTTGTCTTGTTGCATCAGTGACCCTGACGATGAAGTATTTTCCCCTAACAGTAGCCCCTCGAATACGCTTCTCCGCTAGATCTGTAACGTTAGGAGAGCAGTATACGCAAGAAAAATAATCATGCGTAGGGGTTAACGAATTTAATAAACCTCCGAAATATATGAAGATTCAAAACTTCGAATTGATTCCTAAGGAAGTTACATTCGAACAATCTCATAATCAACTTAAGAAGCCATAAAGCCTTTTAGACTTAGAAGAAATAGCCATTGGCTTTTTCCTTCCAGCAGAAGTTACGCGGTGCGTTAACTTCGTAAATGGTAATGGTCAATAATGTGAAACGTCAAATGTGAACAGTAAATAATAGTGGGTCTAGGCTATAAATAGAGGACCCAAACACTTCTCGAATACCTTTCTCACCGTCTTTGCACATCCAATCTTTAGCCTCCCAACTCTAGCTTCATCATTTGTTGCAAATCCATGGTGAAAACTAGCTTCAAGGTTCCTGGGGTGACTTCGGCCTTAGCCCGGCAACAGGCTATGGCTACGGCAGCAGTAGCAACAGTGGTGGCGCCAGCAGCGGCGGCGGCTCCGACGGGGAATCCCTAACAGATCGGTCCTCAAGATCTCCTTCCGGCTTCTTCGAAGTATCCGGACCAATCTTATACACTGGGGCCATCTACCTCCAAGAGGGAGACAATCGCAGCGGTAGTAGAAGGGAAGATTGGCTCAGGGGTCATCATCCGGAAGCCTGGAAAAGAGACCATCCCTTCATCGAGGCCTGGAGAAGTGGTGGTCTTCGAAGCTTTCTTCGAAGCGGGGTTAGGACTCCCAGCAGTGGACTTCCTATCAGAGGTATTGAACTTATTTCATGTTACCCTTCCTCAGCTATCTCCGAATGCGATAGCGCGCTTAGCCATCTTCAAATGGGCGCTACGAGCTGAAGGCTGCGAAGGAAGAGCAGAAATTTTCGCAGTACTGCACAAGGCATCTTGCTAACCAAAAACTTACCAAGGCTCTGGAGGGGAGAAAATTGTAGTAGCCTTCGGCAGTATCATCTTCAGACTTCGGGACAAATTCCAACTGTGATTTCCAACGAAAGCTATCAACACTAGATGGTACACAAATTTGATTCTTTGATGGTTCTATGCCGAAGTTGGAGCAGGCAGCCCATTGGCCAGACCTCTACAAGTTATAAACTTCCGAAGAGAAGCCCAAGTTCCCCGGACCCTGGCCAGCTCGAAGCTCGCCTTAGCTTGCTACAAAGGATTAGTCGCCGCATGAGCATGCAGGACTTAGCCGAGGAGTTCATCAGGCTGCAGATTCCACCTCTGATGGCCAACTTGCCTATAACCTTCGAAGAAGATCCGGAGGGTGGACTCCGAAAAATTTCTTCGAACTTGAGCCCTGCAAGTAGCTTTGAAAACAACTTGTTTTATATACATTTATTTGATGAAATGACTAATGCAAAATTATCTTTCAGCTTCTCAAGCCCCTATGACTTCGGAACAAGTTGTTCGAGCTGCGGTGAAGATTCTGGGAGTTCCAACTCCAGCCGAAAAGGAGTGGAGGAAAAAACTAGTGGGTAGTTGGGAGCGGCTCAACTGAGTATGGGGCGTACTCCGAGTTGCACCCCCTCCTCTTCCGGACTGGGTACCTTCTGAGCAAGGGCCGAAGAAGTGGAAAGCTGATGCTGGTCCTTCAGCTCCGGCCAAGACTCCAGTGAAAAAACTAGCCAGGAAGCCGAAGAATGTGGCTCCAAGACCCGTGGCTTCGCCCTCCGATTCATCTGAAGATGAAGGAGTTAGAGAGATGCAAAGGGTCCTCGCGGACCTAATTACCGAAGACGAGGCCTAGGTAGATTTAGACACTGGCGACGCAGCAACCGTGCTAGATGTTCCGGGTAGCTCCAGACAGGCTGAGACCTCGAGCGTCCAGCCTGACTTGCCCCATCAAGAAGCCCCTGTTGCTGAAGGTGGAGTCGAAGCTACAGTCGAAGAAGCTTGATTCCAGACAAAGTGGTAGCTGTGGCTCTAGAGAAGGCTCCAACAGTCAACCCTTCGGTTCCAGCCACCGAGTCTGATGATGACTTCGAAGTGGCCTTCGATCCTCCGAGTAGCCCGTACTCATCCGCCGACAGGGCTTTGGAGGTAAACTTCACTTGAACTGCCTTTTTCTTTACCCTGCAAATTATGCAATATATAATACCTTTGTTTTGGCAGGGTCCGCTCCCATGGAGGTGACACCTCCCGAAGATATTGCTCATGGGACCTCAACATCTCTGGGGTCAGTTCCAGAAGCTGCCCAGATGGGACTTGGGAAAGGTAAAGGCAAAATGGACCCCTTTCCTGCTACGAACTCAGGATTAACTCCGTCTGAATCGACAGGCGGAGGTCAATCTATAGAGTGGGGCCAGTCCACCGAGGTCTCCGGAGATGCGGCGCAACGCTCCAACCCTTCGCTGAATGAAGACGATCAAATGGCTCTGTCCATGCTCCCCCTCCTAGCTCCTTTTCTGGAGTGAAGGACCGGACTTCGGGCCCTGCTCGAGCCTTTGGATCGAGCTAACCGTGAAGTTGGGGAGACAGACTTAGTAGCCATACTTAGCGAAGCTGAGGGCTCAGAGCTGAACGCAGCCTTAGATCGGGCAGCATACCAGGTACGAAGTATCTGCAAAACAAGATTAATTTCATCTTATGAACAATTCCACACCTTGCTTTTTCTCTTCACAGCAAATAGTCTTTGCTCGGGCTGCAGCCGTCTCGAATGAGCGAGGAATCCTTCATCTTCATGAGAGGATTTCTACTCTCAGAGGAGTCTTGAAGGCTCCGAAGTTCGAATCTCCAGCATAGACGAAATGGTTGAAGTGGAGAGGAGGGCCAGACTTTGTCTGGAAGCTGCAAATAAGAAGCTCGAAGCCGAACAAATCATGCTTCGGGCTGAGATAGAGAAAATTCGGGCAAAGCATGCCACAGTGGCGGCTGAGCTAGTTAAGCTTCAAGAGGAGAAGGCTAAAGCCACGGAGGAAGCGAGCAACCTGCTTAGCTAGAAGAGTTCTTTGGCTACGGAGGAAGCTAGACTATAAGCTATGGTAGATGAGCTAACTTCGTCAAGGGATGCTTTAATTGAAAATAAAATGAAGTCGGAGAAGGTAGCAGCGGAGGTTATGAACAATCTTTTAGGTGTTCTACAGTACTTCGGTACTCTTTGGACACTACCTTTGAGTGACAACGTCCCCTTGTTGCGACGACTAAAGATGATCTAAGGAGCAGCGATGATGATGAAGACAGCAGGTATTTAGTATGAAGAAATCTCCGGCCAAGTAGTTGCTCTTGGAGTACTTCGCTACTACGAAGATCTAGGGCTGTCACTAGCACCAGATTCGGGGCGGCTCCCATCACCTTTGACGACAACCGACTACTAAACCCTTCCGAAGATGTGGCCGCAGCTTGGCAAGCCTTCCAAGCTTCATGGAGAGCCGAAGGTCAAACAGCGATCAAGTCTTGGATCGATGAAGGCATCGTCAAAATCAAGCTCGGTCTCAAGCTTCGAGCAGCCAGCCTCCGTCGGACCCGCAGGTTTAGTTTTGTTTAGGGATCCGAATATGTAAAAATTATGCTTTCATATATTATGAATGAAAACTTATTTATCATGTTTTTAGGCTTCTCAACCTTGTATGGATGATGTCGAAGTATTAAATGTTACCGAAGAACTCCGCCTGCTATGGGCTACCTTCGATCTTTTAAAACTTCACAAACCACCTCGATTTTTGATTCCTCGAGAAAGCTCCGGTGCAATTGCGCCCGAAATATGTAAAGATATATTGTCTTATATTAAAGAGGAAGAAAAAGAAGTTAACTTGGAAGCTTCATCTTCTGAAGACGTTGAATGGTCCGAAGACGAGGGTATTGCTGAAGAACTAGGAAAGAAGCCTGAAGAACTTCAGAGCTGGGAAAGAAGCCTCGAGCGACTTCGAACTTGGGCCGAACTTCAACAAGAACAAAAAGATTTTCTCCCTACTTCCCAGCCCTCCTTGGGCGTAAGCAACTTCGAAGTGTATTCGAAGATGGTTAGGCGCAAAGAAAAAGACTTAGGAGTACATTTTGGGAGGCTCGGATCCCCTCAGCAACTTAAAGATTGATTGAAATCTTACAAAAAGTCTTCGACTATTTGGAGTCTGAAAACTGGTAACTTAGTACCTTTGTTTGGAAGAAGACACTTCGTACTAATTTCTAGGATACTTTAGCGTCCAAAACGATTGGTCACTTTGGACTCTTTTCATAGATATTCGAAGCTTATCAGCTCGAACTCTGTTTTGTTTTGGCCTCCTTCGGCTCTTTTTGCGAATGCTATCAAAGCGGTGTTTTGGAATTTGCAGTGGTCTCCTTGTACTCTTTTTACGGATGCTTTCAAGCTGGAGCTTGGAATTCGCATTATTTGGTCTCCTTCGACTCTTTTTACGGATGCTTTCAAGCCGGTGGCTTGGAAACCATTTTTCAGTGACTTTCCCACCTCATCGGAAGCTTCGAACCAGTGGTTCGAAGTCCAGAAAATTGGGTCAAATTAATGACACTTCCCTCTCAACCAACTTCGTTCTTCCAGTGCGTCCACTAGAAGTAGGAAGTGTTTGAGAGGTAGGCATTATTTGAACCATGAGCTTTATTAATTCAGAAGGTATTTACAAATGATTACAAGGAGCCCCTATGCGATATATCGCTTTAAGTGCTCCGCATGCCATGTATGTGTTAACTCTTCGCCTTCTAAATTAGCTAACTTAAAAGAACCAGGGCGTCTTGAGCGGAGAATAATGTATGGACCTTCCCACTTATTCCCTAACTTCCCTGGTGCTATAATGCTTCGCAAAACCAGATGAGCCGGCTTAAGTTCATTAAGCTTAACCTTCGGGTCAACCAAGTCTTCGTCTGCTGCTGATACTTTGACAAATTGGCGACAGCTCGAAGTCTTGTTTCTTCTATTAAATCAAGCGAAGTTTGCCTTTCTACTTCTATTTCCGGTTCGGTGGTGCGAAGGGATCCTCCTTTAAGCTCTGTTGGTGTCATAGCTTCATCTCCGAATAATAGTCTGAAAGGAGTGAAACCTGTGGACCTTGTTTGAGTGGTCCAAATGGACCATAAAATCTTTGGGAACTCTTCAGTCCACAATCCTTTTGCCAATCCTACTATTCTTCGATTCAACCCTGACAAGATATTACCATTGGCTCTTTCAACAACTCCGTTAGACTAAGGATGGTGCACTGCAGCGAAGCATATTTGTATGCCGAGATATTCACAAAACTTCCTGAAAGGCTCTGCATCAAACTGTGTCCCATTGTCAACTTTGAGCTGCCCAGGCACTCCGAACCGGCATATAATATTTTTCCAGAAATTTTTTGGCACATTGTTCGAAGTGATAGCTGTGAGGGGCTCTGCTTCGACCCACATGGAAAAATACTCAATTGCTACCACTGCGAATTTCAAATTTCCTTTTGCAACTGGGAAGGGGAAATAAGGTCCATGCCCCATCTATCCATGGGCCACACTGGGGCAATGACTTTAAGGGTTGTTGGCGGACGATGACTTCTTCTTCCCATCCATTGACAACCTTGGCATGTGCGGACTAGACTCTCCGCATCTGGTACTGTTGTAGGCCAATAAAGCCCCTGGCAAAGTGTTTTTCCTGCCAAAGCTCGAGGGGCCAGATGGCTACCACAAAGTCCTTCATGAATTTCTCAGAGAATCTCCTGACCTTCGGCTTGAGATATACATCGGAGCAGAGGGGAACATACTCCGGCCTTGTACAGAATACCATTGATTATATGATAATTTCGAATCCTGATCTTCAACCTCGAAAGTTGTGGTCCTTTAGGCAAATTTGCTTCTCCTTGCAGTAATTCCATAATTGAAATCTGCCAATCTGTACTTGGAATGCAAAGGACTTCCGTAGAAGGAATATGTGTTACCGAAGGCGAATTGAGCTCTTCGTAAAAAGCTTCTCCTGGAATGTCCATAGCTCCAGCTGCAGCTTTTGCCAAGGTATCACCTTGCATATTTTCAGCTCTGGGTATACTTCGAATGGAAATCCTTTTAAATGCTGCTTCAATCTTACGAATATCTTCTAAATATTTTGCAAGCTGTGGATGACGAACTTGAAAAGTCTTATCCACGTGCCCTGCTACAATTTGAGAATCGGTTTTAATAACAACTCTTGTAGCCCCTAAAGCACGTGCCTTCTGAAGTCCTAACAAAATTCCTTCATACTCCGTTGTATTATTGGTGGACTTAAAGTTGAGCCTTGCGGAGTAGATTGCTCTTTGCCCTGAAGGCGAAATTATTACTGCTCCGACACCTGCTCCAGATGCTTGGAAAACTCCATTAGAGTATATGGTCCAAATTCCTTCACTTGGTTTCTCTGGAGCCCATACTGCAGGGGAAGTCCATTCAGCCACAAAGTCTGCCAGCACTTGTGACTTAATTGCTGTCCTTGCCACAAAGGAGATGCCGAAGGGTGCTAATTCAACATCATACTTCCCAATTTTTCCTGTAGAATCCTTACTTCAGAGCATATCTCCTAAGGGATACGAAGTTGGTACAATCACATTATGTGCTAGGAAATAATGCCTTAACTTCCTTGAAGCCATTATCAGAGCATATGTGAACTTCTCAAGCTCGAAATATCTTTTTTTTGCTCTGGACAGTGCTTCGGATACAAAATATACTGGATTCTGTACCAACTTCCCATTGAAATCAACTTCTCTGACAAGGACTGCACTGACAGCGGAGCCAGTAGCCGCAAGGTAAAGGAGTAGGGTTTCGTCTGCAACAGGCACCATTTGTGTAGCGAGGTTACTGAGATAATTCTTAATATAATAAAAGCTCTTTTGACACTCCGGTTACATACAAAATCTTCGGACCATTCAACGCTTTAAAAATGGGCAAACTTCTCTCCACAGACCCTGCTAGGAATCTACTAAGTGCTGCAAGGCGACCAGTCAGCTTTTGCACTTGCTTCAAATTTTTCGGAGGAGCCATCCTTTGCAATGCAATTATTTGAGTGGGGCTAGCTTCGATCCCTCTACTTAAAACTAGATACCCTAACAAATTTCCAGCCTGAGCCCCAAAGATACATTTTTTGGGGTTAAGACGGACTCCACATGCCCGAAGGCTATTGAATGTTTTTGCTAAGTCTAGGCTATGTTGGTGCTTTAGAGCACTCTTATTACAATGTCATCCATATAGGCTTCTACATTGCGGCCTATTTGATGACCTAGAGCCTTAGCATTTAACCTCGAAAAAGTTGCCCTGGCATTTCTTAAGACAAAGGGCATTCTTACATAGCAGAAGACTCCCGAAGGAGTTACAAAGATTGTTTTGATTTCATCTTCACGCTTTAGCCAAATTTGATGATAGCCGGAATACACGTCAAGGAAGATTAATAACTCCGAACCAGCGGTGGAGTCAACCAATTGATCAATTCGGGGCATGGGACAGGGGTCACGGGGGCATGCTTTATTCAAAGATGTAAAGTCAATACACATGCGCCATTTCCCGGAAGATTTCTTCCTAACGAAGACTGGGTTAGCTAGCCACTCCGTATGAGCTACTTCTCAGATAATCCCATCCTTCAGCAACTTTTCCACTTCATCTTTAGCAAGGATGGCCCTCTCCGCAGATATCTTCCGGAGTCCTTGTCGGACAGGCCGAACCCTCGGGTTCACAAGTAAACTATGCTCAATAATATCCCGACTGACTCTGGTAATGTCCTCATCAGACCAGGCAAAGACATCTAAATTTTCTTCAACTACTTTTTCTAACGAAGTAGCGACTTCTGAGGGCAAATCTTTGCTGAACTGAAATGAATAGTCTTTGTTGTCTTTGACAATAACCTTCGTTATAATCTCCCCTTCGGGGCTTGGCCTTGGGAAGGACTTCTTCGAAGGTTCACCTGAAGCAGAGATATCTTCTGGGTTGCCTTGCATGTTGTTCACTTGCCTCGGGTCAAGAGGGGGGCTATCGCGCCCCGATTTAACAAATCGGAACATTATTGAATTTCATTCGAAAAACAATAATACAAGAGGTTCATCATGCGACAATCGTACATACGACAGTATTCATGGTACGCAGACCATATTTATTACATCAGAGTTTTAATAAAAACAATAGTAAAGATAATTAAAAATGCATGACGAACGCCTTCTTCAGGATCTTTGCTTGACTGGGTCGCTACTCCAGACCGTCTTCGTAGTAGGCATCCTCTGTGGTGTCCAACGGGTATGAGTACAAAATGTACTCAACAAGCCACCACAAATGCAGGTAATAATGCAAGGTAATAATAAAGGAAGGATAATTGGCTAAAAGTGCGGAAAAGTACATTTTCAGTTATTGCAGTTAATGTAGTCAAGTTTTATCATGCGGAAAGTAAACATGAACAACAATAACATCATCTAACTCGAGGAGTGCGTTTTACCTCCTCGCACAATAGTCCTTACATGTCAAACCATCATGCACATACATATCAAAAGCAATCTAACTGTGGGATGTCACGCAACCCGCCCTTGACCGTTGGCTCGGCTTTTCGAAAAGATTTATGACTCTGTTTAGAGATGTACTACTGTACCCACAAGGCATGCACTCATCCCAAACGAGATGACCCATCCCACGGGAACTCGTGCCAAAATCTCGGCATGAAATGCTCCAAGCTATAACCACCCGCTCTAGGTTTCGCCGGCGCGCCGGGCCGCATCCCGGCTAACGTCGCACCCCCCTTTGTGCCACATCGGTACAAGCCACCCGCAGGTGCTGCTTGACCCATCTCCAAATGGTGGCCTCGGTTTGGAACACTCCATACCTTAGTTAGGACTTACCCACTATACTTGTGGTTAGTACGGAAGTGTATTGCAATGGATCCCTCAGACCAGTCCTTATAGTGCCCCGGGTGCTACCGACCAATGCCCTAGCTTGCACCCGGAACCCACCATGCATTTACTCACAACCACAACTCATCACCGACAGAATTCCAAAGATAAGAAACAATGGGGATCATATAGTAGAACCATGTTGCTACGACTCATTTTTATCCTATAGCGATCGTGTCAATACATTGGACACTAGCTAATAACATTAATCATATGGTGACAAGGAAGTTAGGCGAGATAGCATGGCTTGGGTTGCACATCAAGGTCGGGGGATCCTAAATAAATATATTGTAAGGGTTCCATTTGACTAATGCATGTATACCTATTGGTGCAAATGTTACGCCAACAGGTTCTCTGAAATCAAGAACGGACAAACAAGGAGTTTGCGTTTTAGGACTATCTTGAGCCTCCGAATTGGATAATAACTCGAGATGCCCGAATGGGTATAAAGAAATAACTTGCTCTGGATCCCCCTTTCCAGGGTACAAAGGGGGGTATTTATAGGTGAAAAAGCATATGGAAAAGACCTATTACCCCTAGATTACAACCGACATAGTGGAAACTATTCGGTACCACAAACAAGGTTATATAAGGTAAAATACTACATGGTAGATGGATAAGCTGGACATCCCATCAATCATGTCCTTCGGCTTCGAGGCCTCCATCTTCCATTCGGAGGGTTCTCCAGGGCTTCGCACCGCTGCACCCTTCGGCGTGGCGCATCATACTTCGAACAACCGCTCACTAGCTTCGGAGTCCTCCTCAGCCTTTGAAGGATTAATCTTTAAGCCCTAAAAATGGAGTAATTTCCCCCAACAGTAGCCCCTCGAATACGCCTCTCTGCAGTTAACCTGTTTAGAAAGAGGGCAGTATACGGAAGGAACATTTCTATTTTTCGAGGCTTAAAGAGGATTTGGGCATGTCGCGGCTTAACCGAGGACTTCGAGCCCAACGCGTTCGAACCTCCCCCTTCGGGTTCCTAATGCAATGGGAACGTACGTTGGGAAGGGAACGGTCTCAGAGTGCGAACGTCGTGGAGCACCGTTTAATTGTATCCGTTACAGCGTAAGTAGCCGTTACACTCTACAAAAAAGGTAACGGTCGATTTTTACGGCGGTTGCTCGCCGTTCCAATTACTGGACCCACTTGTGGGCGACAGAAGCCGAACCTGCAGTGTGAAACCAAACGAAGAGTAGCACTGGACGTGCGGTTATAAAAGGGAAGGACAGGATTAACTGAGGTTTTTACCGCATCCATTATTCGCGATTCACTTTCCCCAATCTTCCAACCTCTTGAGCACCCAAGCGCGATGGCGAGAACTAGCCATACCACTCCGGCAACAGCCAACACCCTAGCGCAGAGGCAGGCGTGGGCTGCCTCGACAGCAACGGCAATGGCGGGGACCTCGAGCGGAGCTTGGCCACAGAATCCTCGGGCGCTCTGTCCGCCCTCCAAGAAGAAGATTGCGCAAAGCTTCCTCATCGGTCAATCCGTGAGCACCGCCGACTCTATTGAAGAAGCCGTGGACAGAAAGCTAGGCGCTGGACTGAGGACTCGAGTCCCTGGGCCAGAATCAACTCCAATGCCGCGAAGCGGGGTGGTGGTGGTCTTCGAAGCATTCTTCGAAGCAGGCTTGGGGCTGCCAGCCGTGGACTTCTTGGCAAAGGTACTAGAATTGTTCCACATAACTCTGCCTCAGCTATCCCCCAACGCCATCGCGCGCCTAGCCATCTTCGAATGGGCGCTCCGGGCAGAGGGATGCGAAGGACGCTCTGAGATCTTCGCCGCGACCCACGAAGCTATATGCCAGCCGAAGCCTCAAGACGGACCTGGGGACTCCAAGGTGACCATAGCCTTCGGCAGCGTCAATTTCTAGCTACGGAGGGAGCATGCCCTTCATTTCCCTGCAAAAGCCATAAATGACAGGTGGTATACAAACTGGATACTTTGGTGGTTTTACGCCGAAGTCGGAGAGGACTCCCCCCGAGAGTTCATCGCCCTTCGGATCCCTCCCCTTGGAGCTAACTGGCCGATCTTGTGTCCACAGGCCTCAGAGGGGGACCTCCGAAACTTAGGTAAGACTACTCCCTGCAGCATCATGTTAGATGAAGGAAGCAAGCATAATCATAATTTCATACCTTTTTTCTTTCAGCGGCGCCTCTGGCATTTGCTCCGGAGGACATAATTTGGGCCACCGAACGAGTTCTCGGAGCCCCTTCGGTGACCGAGAGGCAAAAAAGGCTAGAGCTAGTGGGATGCTGGGAGCGATCCAACAGAGTGTGGAGAGCTCTCGGGATGGAGCCCCCCTCTTCCTGACTTCGCCCCAACCGGAGCGGCTGCTCGCAAAAGGAAAGCCACTGCCGAACCATCCAAGAAAACAGGCAAGCAGCCGCCCAGGAAGAAGAAAGTAGCGAAGCCCCCTTCGCAGTTGACGCCTGCCTCGTCTCCGGGTGATCAGAGCTCAGCCTCCGAAGAGATAGAGGACTCCGATGCCCAAACGGCGGCGGCCTTCGAGAGCTACCTCCTGAATGATGACGAAGACCTAGGGGCGGTCCCCCCTGCTCCCGTCGTCGTGCAAGTGGAGTCGGGCTCCAATACTCCCAACTCGCCTACACCCGAGGCGGTTACGGAGGAAAATGCGGCTCCGGCATGAAATGTTGGGGGTAGGACCTCGGGGGATGACTTCGCCGACCTCCTTCAGATGTACGAGGTCCTGGAGGATCCAGCAATCCTACCCCACGAGGCTCCCGGAGGTACTTTTCGAAGCTCCCCCTTTTTTAATCAATACCTGCACACTATCTCTGGAAATATGCTTATTAATTTTGTTATTGAAGTAGGTACCTCTACGGGTGTCGATGTTTCGGTGACGTCCGAAACTCCTGCACCTTCGGAGGCTGCTGCTCGAGTGGATCCTCCCGCGCCTTCAAACGCTCTGAGCTTGACGGTGGAGAACGCATCCGTCGGAGCGGATGATGCGCCTGCCGAGACGAACTTGGCAACGGAGGTCATCCCTGCAGCGGCGGCTCCGACCACCGAGGTTGCTCCTACTGCTGCGGTTCTGGTCGAAGGGGTAGCTGGCGATGATCGGAGTGTCCCTGCTTCGGCCCCTTTCGTACCGGGGAGGGGCAAGAGCATATCTAGCCTCGACCTTCTTCCTGGCCAGGCCGCGACCTCAGCCGGCAATTCGGAGGACGAGGCCGCAGTGGATGATCTCCAAGCTTTGTCTTGGCTTCCTCTGCTGGCTCCGTTCTTGGAGCATCGGAGTGGCCTCCGGAACCTCATGGAGCCCCTGGCAGAGAGAAGCCAGGATATCGCCAATTCGGACTTGATCTCCTTCTTGAGCGAGGTTAGGGCTTCGTCACTCAACTCAGCCCTCGAAAGGGCTGCCCTTCAGGTATGAAAAGACACCATAGCTGCTTCGCATTAGTGACCATACATACTTTAGTACTTACTTGTTCTTTTTGCAGCAATTTGTCCTTGCTAGAGCGGCAGCGACTTCCAATGAGGTCGAGGTTAATTGACTTAACCAGAAGGTCACCACCCTCCAGAGGGCCCTTAACGCCTCCACCGAGAGATCCCTCGGGCTAGAGGAAGAGGTCCTAGAGGAAAGGAGGGCTAGGGCGGCGTCTGACGAAGCCCTCCGGGTGGCGCGACAAGACAGCGACGCCCTTCGCTCGTCTGCCCAAGAGGTCAAGGCCGAGCGTGTCGTCCTTCGGGCGGAAGTTGAAAGACTCCGCCAAGAGGCTGCTACTTCGAGTGCGCAGTTGGTGGAGCTTCAGGGGGCTCTTAGCCAGGCGATGGCCCTCAAGAGCTCTTTAATGCTCCAGGTGGCCAAAGTATCTGCGACTGCTGCAGGGCTGGAAACAGCGGAGAAGAAGAACTCCAGCATTGCGGACCGTACCTTGGAGGCTCTTCAGGGTACCTTGGAATACATCGGCACTATGTGCCTTCGTCTTATGCTGCGACCCATGAGCCCCTTGACCGAAAGCTGACGAGGATCCAAGTGGCTTTGTCGCTGATGATGAACTCCGGCATTCGGTACGGAGAGATCTCCGGACAGTGTGCCGGCATTGGGGTTCTACGTCACCTTGAGTCTCTTCGGATCCCCCTCGGCTCAGTCGGGGGTTCAACCCCTGGAGGCTTCACATCTGACGACTTGCTGCGGCCATCTTCGGAAGTGGCTTCGGCCTGGGAAGCCTTCCGGTCAACCTGGAAGACGGACCACAAGGTCGCAACTAAAGCTTGGATTGATGAGGCCCGTTGGCAGAAGCAGGCGCATACAAGGCCACCACTTCCTGCTTCGCCAGCCCCTTCGGTTCCTGCTCCACCAACAGACCCGCAGGTCTAGCCACTTAGGGTTATTATGTACATGAAGCCTTGTAAAGCCTCTTTTTATTAATGAAAAAGCCATAAACAAAAACTTGTCTTGGGTGTTCTGCTCTTTTTTAGGTTTTGTCATGCCCTTCGAGCCCTGACTTCGTACTTTTGGAAATTACCGACGAGCTCCGAAAGGAGTGGGCAAACCTCGAGGGCTTGAGGCCTTACCGCCGCTCCCATTTTTCTGTTCCTCGTGGAGATGGAGGAGAAATCACCCTCGAAGTTTGCCGAGACATCTTAGCTTATATTCAAGAGGAAGAGATGGCTGAGGGATCTTCGTCTTCCGAACCTATCGACTGGTCCGACTCAGAGTACCGGGCCGAAGACCCTGCGGAGGCTGACTCCGAAAGGCTCCTGACATGGGCGGAGCTTCAAGAAGAGCAGAAGAAACTACGAGCCTCCAAGAAGAAAAGAAGTGTTCGAACGAAGAGGGCCAAGCCGATAGCTTCAAGCTCCGAAAGGCAGAGTAGCCAGAGGAGTAGCTCTAGATTTCGACAGGGTCTTCGATTTTTCCTAGGCTTGGACCAAAACTTTTCTTGATGTAAAAGTATAATGATTTAATGTGAAATGCTTCGAAAGGGTTCGCTAGGAACAATAATGCTCCGAACAACTGGATGCTTCGAATTTACACTTGTCATTTGTACTTTTAGTAGTACCACTTCGCGACACTCCTCTTATTAATAAATTTTTTTACACGGATCTTGACGAAGCCGAAGCATGGAATCCATACTTTTGCCACCTTCGGCTCTTGTACAGATAGTTAGCGCTCGAGGACTAAAAATCTGTTCGCTTTTAGTCTTTAGACTCTTGTATGGATCCTAACAAGCCGGAGCCTGGAATCCGTAGGTTGGCCACCTTCCGCTCTTTTACAGATGTTTCGCACCCGGAGGCCAAAGTCTGTTTTTCTTTAAAGTCCTTAGACTCTTCTACGGATCCTAACAAGCTGGAGCCTGGAATCCGTAAGGTGGCCACCTTCTGCTCTTTTACAGATACTTCGTACCCGGAGGCCGAAAGTCTGTTTTTCTTTAAAGTCCTTAGACTCTTCTACGGATCCTAACAAGCCAGAGCCTGGAATCCGTAGGGTGGCCACCTTCGGCTCTTTTACAGATACTTCATACCCGGAGGCCGAAAGTCTGTTTCTTTAAAGTCCTTAGACTCTTCTACGGATCCTAACAAGCCGGAGCCTGGAATCCGTAGGGTGTCAACAGAGCCTCTGAACCAATGGTTCGAAGGCAGCTGCCTGGGTCTTGGGAAAAATGCTTGGCTCTACAAGCATCTCCGTCCTCCCGATGCGTCCATCAGGAGCAAGGGATATTCGAAGAGCAAACAAAATTTGACCCTTATCTTTATTCATAGAAAGGAAAGTTTTACAAGTGATTACAAGGGGCCCCTAAGAAAAATAACGCTTAAGGTGCTCCGCATGCCATGCATGCTTCAACTCTTCTCCTTCTAAATTAACTAATTTAAATGATCCGGGACGTCCTGAGCGTAGGATAACATATGGTCCTTCCCATTTGTTTCCTAGCTTCCCCGGAGCTATTACACTTCGCAACACTAGATGACCAGGCTTTAGCTCATTTAGCTTTACCTTCATCTCATACCATGTTTTGGTGTGGTCCTGGTACTTAGTCAGGTTAGCGACAGCTCGAAGCCTTTTTTCTTCTGACAAATCCAGTGAAGTCCTCCTGTCATCTTCGTCCCCGGGTCGAACTACGCGAAGCGATCCACCTCTGAGCTCCGTAGGAGTCATGGCCACATCTCCGAAGAGCAATCTAAATGGTGTGAAACCTGTTGACCTGGTTTGAGTGGTTCGAACAGACCACAAGATTTTGGGGAGCTCTTCGACCCATAGCCCCTTGGCCAATCCAACGATTCGGCGATTCAGCCCGGAGAGGATGTTCCCGTTGGCTCGCTCAACGGCTCCGTTGGACTGTGGATGTCGCACCGCCGCGAAGCACAGCTTAATGCCCAGTTCTTCACAAAATGTTTGGAAGGTGTCAGCTTCGAACTGGGTTCCATTATCCACCGTCAACTCTCTTGGAACTCCGAACCTACATATAATATTCTGCCAGAAAATTTTTTTCACATTCCTCGAGGTGATAGCTGTTAATGGCTCCGCTTCAACCCATTTTGAGAAATACTCGATTGCCACTACCGCAAATTTCAAGCCGCCTTTTGCCATTGGGAAAGGGCCTATGAGGTCCATGCCCCATCTAGCCATTGGCCACACTGGGGAAATAACTTGAAGCTGAGCTAGCGGGCGATGGCTCCGTCTGCCCATCCACTGGCAGCCTTGGCATGTTCAAACTAGTTCCTCCACATCTCTTACTATAGTTGGCCAATAAAACCCTTGCCGAAGCATCTTGCTCGATAGTGCTCGAGGGGTAAATGACCTCCGCACAAGCCTTCGTGGATGTCTCGAAGTATGTCTGCACCTTCGGGCTGTGAGATGCATCGAAGTAGAGGTGAACACACTCTAGCTTTGTATAATATTCCATCAACAAGCTTGTAATTTCGAGCTCTTGCTTGCAACCTTCGGGCTTCTGGACGTTCGGGAGGTTCCATGCTACTTTGCAACGTGTTCATAATCGGAGCCTGCCAATCTGTAACTGGAATGCACAGTACCTCCGAAGAGGGTTTTTGAACAGCCGCTGGGCTGCGCTAGTTCTTTGTAAAACGCACCCTCTGGGAGGTCCACCGTCCCTGCTGCAGCCTTTGCAAGAATATCTGCAAGTTGATTGTCTGCCCGAGGGATACTTTGAACTGTGAATCCTTTGAATGCTGCTTCGGCTTTGCGGATTTCTTCAAGGTATTGTGCTAGATGTGGATTCTTTGCTTGAAAACTTTTATCAACATGCCCCGCGACGACTTGGGAATCTGTCTTAATCACTATTCTTGCAGCTCCGAGTGCTTTAGCCTTTCTGAGGCCTAGCAAGATTCCTTCATACTCGGCAATGTTATTAGTGGTTCTGAAGTTGAGCCTCGCAGAATACATGGCCTTCTACCCCGATGGTGATATGATGACGGCCCCTGCTCTGGCACCGGATGCTTGATAAGCACCGTCAGAAAATATTGTCCAAAATCCTTCGGAGGGTTCTTCGGGGGCCCAAATAGCAGATGGGGTCCACTCTGCTATGAAATCTGCTATGATTTGAGATTGAATAGCTGTTCTCGCCGTGAAGGAGATTCCGAAGGGTGCCAGCTCGACCGCCCATTTTCCAATCCTGCCCGTAGAATCTTTGTTTCGGAGCATATCTCCAAGAGGATACGATTTAGGGACGATCAGGTTATGCGCCAAGAAATAATGCCTTAGCTTTCGCGAGGCCATTACTAGGGCATAAGCAATCTTCTCGTGCTCGGAGTATCTGACTTTAGCTCCGGATAATGCCTCCGAGACAAAATAAACTGGGTTCTAGACTAGCTTTTCCTTAAGCTCGACTTCCCGGACCAATACTGCGCTCACCGCTGAACTTGTTGCTGCAAGATAAAAGAGTAGTGTTTCTTCTGGAAGTGGGACAGTCAGAATTGATAATCTTCTGAGGTATGCCTTTATATCATCGAAGCTCTTCTGGCACTCCGGTGTCCACTGAAAGCTTTTGGACCTCTTTAGTGCTTTGAAAATTGGGAGGCTCCGCTCTGCTGACCTGGCCAAGAACCTGCTAAGAGCTGCGAGCCTTCCTGCTAGCTTCTGAACTTCCTTCAAATTCTCTGGCGGAGCCATCCTTTGCAGCGCGCTTATCTGTGTCGGGCTAGCTTCGATTCCCCTGCTCGAAACTAAGTACCCTAGCAGTTTTCCTGCTTGTGCTCCGAATATACACTTTTCCGGATTGAGGCATACTCCACATGCTCGGAGGCTCTCAAATGTTTCAGCTAGATCTAGGCTATGCTGGTGCTTTAGAGCACTTTTTATTACAATATCATCCATATAGGCCTCGACATTCCGGCCTATCTGATGACCTAGAGCCTTAGCTATTAAACGAGAAAAGGTGGCTCCAGCATTCCGTAGCCCAAAAGGCATTCTTACATAACAAAATACTCCGGAAAGAGTTATAAAGCTTGTCTTGGCTTCGTCTTCGCGTTTCAGCCATACTTGATGATATCCGGAGTAAGCGTCGAGGAAACTTAGCAATTCGGAGCCGGCTGTGGAATCTACCAGCTGATCTATTCGGGTCATCGGGTAGGGGTCTCGCGGGCATGCTTTATTTAATGAAGTGAAGTCAATACACATGCGCCACTTGTTCGAGTCCTTCTTCCTTACAAAAACAGGGTGAGCCAGCCACTCGGTATGGGCTACCTCCCTGATGATGTCAGCTCTTAACAATTTTTCTACTTCGGTTTTGGCAAGGCTTGCTCTTTCTACTGACAGCTTTCGGAGCCCCTGGCGTACTGGCCTGGCCTTCGGGTTGACGAGCAGACTATGCTCGATGATGCTTCGATCGACCCTGGTGATGTCTTCGTCGGTCCAAGCAAAGACGTTCAGATTTCTCCTGACGACTTCTTCTAACGAAGTAGCTATCTCCGGGGATAGCCCTCTGCCGAACTACACTGGATACTCTTTGGCATCATTTGAAATTATTCTTGTTTCGACATCACCCTCTGGGCTTGGCTTGAGCGAGGATCCCTTCGAAGGGTTCGAGGCCTCCGGCACTTCTTCGATGCTTTCCGCCACATTATGCACTTGCCGGGGATCCAACGGTTGTCCATGGCCATATTCTGTCCTTCGGGCTACAGCTTGGTCTCCTGAAATGGTAAGCACCCCACCTTGCGTGGGCCTTTTGAGACAAAGATAGTTATGATGCGCTATGGCCCCGAACTGGTTTAGCATCCCCCGGCCGAAGATAGCGTTGTAAGCATATGGGGCGTCGACCACGTCGAAGATCACCTCTTCTACTCGGGCCAAAGGCCCCTCTCCGAAGGCAACCTCGAGGCCTATTTGGCCGAGGGCATCGAGAGGTGGCCCTGAGAACCCTTGAAGCGGGGGGGCTGCTGGAAGTAGATGCTTCCGAGGTATGCACATCTGATAGAAGGCCTAGACAAAGAGTATGTCTGTGGAGCTCCCACCATCTACCAGGATCCTTCGGACTTCCACTCCTGCTATATCAGCAGAAATGACCAATGGGTCAGCATGGGGGAACTTCACCCCCGCAGCATCACTGGCTGTAAACGAGATGGGCACGTGGGACCACTCTGGCATCCCTTCGGCGGAACTCGAGGTCCCAATGTGTCCGACCTCGCGGACGTACTCGCGCCGCTGCCTCTTGGACATGCTTCCGAGGGTCCCCCCTCCGGAGATGGGCAGGACCACTCTCTTTCTGTGGTCCTATGGGTCCTCCTGCTTTGGTGGTGCATGATGTTGGCCACCGGCAGCCGCATGGGGGCTTCAAGGGCACCGGCTCGGGCCACAGCTTGTATAGGCTCCGACCGTGCCAATGGTGAGGCTCGATCCAAAGCACCCCGCCCCGCACTTCTCCCTAGGTATTCACCCCGAAGGGTTAACACCGACTTGCAGTCCTTCGTGTCATGGCTCCTATTATCGCCATGCACGCAGCAGAAAAAAACTCTGGCGCCTGCCAGGCGCTCTCTCTTGAGGCTTCGGTGCTCCAGCCCTGAAGTTATGCGCCTGCTGGAAATTGGCAGGTGCCTTCGGGATGGAAGGTGCAATGCTTAGCACCTCCGAACAGAAATGCTTCTTCCCCCGCTTGTACTCATTGAAGCGGTTGTCTTGTGGAGGTTGCAGAGGAGCGGAGGCTTCGGGCTCCCTTTTGACTTCTCGGAGGGTGGGCGATGGTGCTTCAGCTCACCGAAGACAGCCTTCCTCCGCCTTGGCATACTGTTCGAAGTATGCCATTAGCTGCACCACAGACGTTACCGGCTTCCGATGGAGTTTGCTGAGGAGGTCGGGGTTTAGCACCCCTTCGCGGGCAGCGTCGACTACCGAAGAGGTAGACAGGCCTTAATCTGTGATTTGGTGTGGGCGAAGCGTGTGAAGTACTCCCGGAGTGTTTCTCCCACCCGCTGCTTCACCTGGAACAAACTTCCTGTGGACATCGGGGCCACGAAGGCCTTGAGACTCCGAGGCTCCCTCCGTAAGTACTCTTCGAAGTGCAGTCAGCAGCAGAGAACAAGCTTTTAGAACTTGGTTCCCCATGGATGGCGCCAACTGTTGGTGCAAAAGTTACGCCAACAGGTTCTCTGAAATCAAGAACGGACAAACAAGGAGTTTGCATTTTAGGACTATCTTGAGCCTCCGAATTGGATAATAACTCGAGATGCCCGAATGGGTATAAAGAAATAACTTGCTCTGGATCCCCCTTTACAGGGTACAAAGGGGGGTATTTATAGGTGAAAAAGCATAAGGAAAAGACCTATTTACCACTAGATTACAACCGACATAGTGGAAACTATTCGGTACCACAAACAAGGTTATATAAGGTAAAATACTACAAGGTAGATGGATAAGCTGGACATCCCATCAATCATGTCCTTCGGCTTCGAGGCCTCCATCTTCCATTCGGAGGGTTCTCCAGGGCTTCGCACCGCTGCACCCTTCGGCGTGGCGCCTCATACTTCGAACAACCGCTCACTAGCTTTAGAGTCCTCCTTAGCCTTTCAAGGATTAATCTTTAAGCCCTAAAAATGGAGTTATGTCCCCCAACAATACCCTATGTGTTTTAGCGATAATTTAATAAAACATGGGTTCAATATGCTAAAAAATGTTGTTTGGTGACTTGCCTTGTTCAGCGAATGTGGAGGGAGGAACTTCCAGGTAATATTTCGGCTCCTCGACGGCGTCGTAGTCTTTCCAATGTAAATAAAGTAAAATAAAATAAATATAACATTCAATTTAACCAACATAAACTCACACAACAAGCACATAGGTTTTAATTAGTTTAATTTAAAGGAAATCAAGTTGTTAATTTTCTGAGGTTTATTTTATAAATAATTTAAAATATAATGAAGTGTTGTCTTTTGAAAAAGGTTTTAAATGTGAGTAACCTCATTTTAAGTTCTCTAATCAATTTAAAATGAAAGGTTCAGGGGCAATTTAGAGGTTTTCAGTATATAAACAGAAAGAAAATAAATATAAACTTTAATGAAATTTAAATAATTGAATTTACATTTTTAACCTAAGGGTATTTGAACACCTATTTAAATAAACAAGAAAAAGTCGAAAGTAACATACTGTTTTTATTGAACTAATGTGTAGAGAATAAAATTATAAAATTTCTGGAATTGAAATGACAATTTTTAGAGTTCAAATGCGCCAGATATGAATTTTACAAGTTTTAAACAGTTTCTGGAATTTATTTTTAAATTTAAATCCACTCGGGTCCATGGTGAGCCAGGCCCACGGTGAACCCGCACACTGTGCGCGTGGACCGATTGATCTAGAGCCGTTGGATCTGGATCCGGTGGCTAGGCGCGAGGCGGGAGGGTTAAGTGATAACGGACGACCACGATTAAAACGCGCGAAAGGGTACAACGTGGACGCACGAGATTGAGTCATAGATTTTAAAAGCGATCAACGGCTCAGATGGTCTGGTACCCCTTTGACTGGATCAAGGGCGGAGATTAAATCACATAGGGCCTTAATCAGGGCGCTCCGATCGCGATCGTGTGGCCAGGATTAAATCTGGCACGACACGTGCTAAGGGGCTTGTACCCTCTTCGTCTCCAGTGATGGCGGGGTTTGGGTGCGGTGGCGACGGCGCCGACGGGGGGGTCTAGGCCCTAGTTTTATGCGAAAATGGAAACAGGAGGCTACGGCGGTCACTATGGTACCTTCGACGGCGATGAAGGATGGCGGACGACGATCAGCGGCGAGGGTAGACGCAGAGGGCTCCTCGGGTGCTCGACGGCGACGTCGATCCTGTGGTCTTCTCGACCAACGGAGGCGTGGCCGAGGTTGGGTGGTCGGTGACGGTCACGACGGTGGTGATGGCGTGGATGGAGGCGGTCCGAGACGACGGCGAGCGGTGGCCGGAGGTGAAGCAGGAGGGGAGCGCAAAATTGTGAATTACGGGCGTTCCTTTCGGTCCTGGGCTGCGAGAGCATGGGGGTCGAATGCGGTGGAGGCCAGGGGTATAAATAGAGGCGTCGGCGAGGGTCAAAGGGGGTCGCATGCAAGGAAAGCCGAGGGGGGGGGGTAATAACTCGCCGACGAGGTTTTGCCATGCCGGTAAACACGACCCGGGGGCTTAAACGTGTGCCTTAACTCGTTTAAACAGCCGACGGGCCTCGGGGAATTAAATGCTGGCGTCGGTTTAATGGGAGGGGGAGTCGGCGAGTGGATCCGAGGCGAGGTCATCGACTAGCGGAGTTAGGGGGGTTGGCGCAAGGTGGACGACGGTCCTGACAGGCGGGGTCCACCGGGTAGAGGGTGCGGGCGCGTCTCAGGGCGAGGCTGACGGGTGGGGTCGGGCTTGGGCGCGAGAGAGGGCGGTTGGCACCGACAGGTGGGACCGGGGTGTCAGGAGTGCGTGCGAGAGGAGAGGGGGTCACTGACGGGTGGGGTCGGGCTGTCAGTCCGAGGTGGGCGAGGGTAACGGGCTAGGCCGGCCGGGAGAGAGAGAAAGGGAGGAGGGAGGCCCATTACTGTTTAAAACTTCATACGAAATTACTATCGCGCCCCGATTTAACAAATCGGAACATTATTGAATTTCATACGAAAAACAATAATACAAGAGGTTCATCATGCGACAATCGTACATACGACAGTATTCATGGTACGCAGACCATATTTATTACATCATTTTTTTAATAAAAACAATAGTAAAGATAATTAAAAATGCATGACAAACGCCTTCTTCAGGATCTTTGCTTGACTGGGTCACTACTCCAGACCATCTTCGTAGTAGGCATCCTCTGTGGTGTCCAACGGGTATGAGTACAAAAAGTACTCAACAAGCCACCGCAAATGCAGGTAATAATGCAAGGTAATAATAAAGGAAGGATAATTGGCTAAAAGTGCGGAAAAGTACATTTTCAGTTATTGCAGTTAATGTAGTCAAGTTTTATCATGCGGAAAGTTAACATGAACAACAATAACATCATCTAACTCGAGGAGTACGTTTTACCTCCTCGCACAACAGTCCTTACATGTCAAACCATCATGCACGTACATATCAAAAGCAATCTAACTGTGGGATGTCACGCAACCCGCCCTTGACCGTGGGCTCGGCTTTTCAAAAAGATTTATGACTCTGATCAGAGATGTACTACTGTACCCACATGGCACGCACTCATCCCAAACGAGATGACCCATACCATGGGAACTCGTGCCAAAACCTCAACATGAAATGCTCCAAGCGATAACCACCCGCTCTAGGTTTCGCCGGTGCGCCGGGCCGCATCCCGGCTAACGTCGCACCCCCCTTTGCGCCACGTCGGTACAAGCCACCCGCAAGAGCTGCTTGACCCATCTCCAAATGGTGGCCTTAGTTTGGAACACTCCATACCTTAGTTAGGACTTACCCACTAGACTTGTGGTTAGTATGGAAGTGTATTGCAACGGATCCCTCAGACCAGTCCTTATAGTGCCCTGGGTGCTACCGACCAATGCCCTAGCTTGCACCGGGAACCCACCGTGCATTTACTCACAACCACAACTCATCACCGACAAAATTCCAAAGATAAGAAACAGTGGGGATCATATAGTAGAACCATGTTGCTACGACTCATTTTTATCCTATAGCGATCGTGTCAATACATTGGACACTAGCTAATAACTTTAATCATATGGTGACAAGGAAGTTAGGCGAGATAGCATGGCTTGGGTTGCACATCAAGGTCGGGGGATCCTAAATAAATATATTGTAAGGGTTCCATTTGACTAATGCATGTATACCCTATGTGTTTTAGCGATAATTTAATAAAACATGGCTTCAATATGCTCAAAAATGTTGTTTGGTGACTTGCCTTGTTCACCGAATGGGGAGGGAGGAACTTCTAGGTAATTTTCCGGCTCCTCGGCGGCGTCGTAGTATTTCCAATGTAAATAAAGTAAAATAAAATAAATACAACATTCAATTTAAACAACATAAACTCACACAACAAGCACATAGGTTTTAATTAGTTTAATTTAAAGGAAATCAAGTTGTTAAGTTTCTGAGGTTTATTTCATAAATAATTTAAAATATAATGAAGTGTTGTATTTTGAAAAAGGTTTTAAATGTGAGTAACCTCATTTTATGTTCTCTAATCAATTTAAAATGAAAGGTTCCGGGGCAATTTAGAGGTTTTCAGTATATGAACAGAATGAAAATAAATATAAACTTTAATGAAATTTAAATAATTGAATTTACATTTTTACCCTAAGGGTATTTGAACACCTATTTAAATAAACATGAAAAAGTCTAAAGTAACATACTATTTTTATTGAACTAATGTGTAGAGAATAAAATTATAAAATTTATGGAATTGAAATGACAATTTTTAGAGTTCAAATGCGGAAGATATGAATTTACAAGTTTTAAACAGTTTCTAGAATTTATTTTTAAATTTAAATCCCCTCGGGTCCACGGTGAGCCAGGCCCACGGTGAACCCGCGCACTGTGCGCGTGGACCGATTGATCCAGAGCCGTTATATCTAGATCTGGTGGCCAGGCGCGAGGCGGGAGGGTTAAGTGATAACGGACGGCCATGATTAAAACGCGCGAAAGGGTACAACGTGGACGCACGAGATTGAGTCATAGTTTTTAAAAGCGATCGATGGCTCAGATGGCCTGGTACCCATTTGACTGGATCAAGGGCGGTGATTAAATCCCGTAGGGCTTTAATCAGGGCGCTCCGATCACGATCGTGCGCCCAGCATTAAATCCGGCATGACACGTGCTAAGGGGCTTGTACCCTCTTCGTCTCCGGCGATGGCGGGGTTCGGGTGCGGTAGCGACGGCGCCGACGGGGGGGCTAGGCCCTAGTTTTATGCGAAAATGGAAAGAGGAGGCTACGACGGTCACTATGGTACCTTCGACGGCGATGAAGGACGACGGATGACGATCGGCGGCGAGGGTAGACGTAGAGGGCTCCTCGGGTGCTCGACAGCGACATCGATCCTGCGGTCTTCTCGGCCAACGGAGGCGTGGCCGAGGTCGGGTGGTCGGTGATGGTCATGACGGTGGCGATGTCGTGGACGGAGGCGGTCCGAGATGACGGCGAGCGGTGGCTAGAGGTGAAGCAGGAGGGGAGCGCAAAAATGTGAATTACGGGCATTCTGTTCGGTCCTGGGCTGCGAGAGCGTGGGGGTCGAACGCGGTGGAGGCCAGGGGTATAAATAGAGACGCCGGCGAGGGTCAGAGGGGGCCGCATGCAAGGAATGCCGAGGGGAGTAATAACTCACCGGCGAGGTTTTGCCATGCCGGTAAACGCGGTCCGGGGGCTTAAACGCGTGCCTTAACGCGTTTAAATGGCCGGCGGGAGTCGGGGAATTAAATGTCGGCACCGGTTTAATGGGAGGGGGAGCCGGCGACCGGATCCGATGCGAGGTCATCGGCCGGCGGAGTTAGGGGGGTTGGCGCGAGGTGGACCACGGTCCTGATAGGCGGGGTCCACCGGGCAGCGGGCGCTGGCGTGTCTGAGGGTGAGGCTGATGGGTTGGGTCGCGCTCGGGCGCGAGAGAGGGCGGTTGGCACCGACAGGTGGGACCGGGGTGTCGGGCGTGCGTGCGAGAGGAGAGGGGGTCACTGATGGGTGGGGTCGGGCTGTCAGTCCGAGGTGGGCGAGGGTAACGGGCTGGGCCGGCCGGGAGAGAGAGAAAGGGAGGAGGGAGGCCCATTACTGTTTAAAAATATTTTCTGATTAAAAATAATCACAGAAATTGATTTAAAATAATAGGGCTACTTCCAAGGTTGGTAAAAATTTGTAAAAATTCTCAAAAATATATCTTGGCCATAGGATCCTACATAAAAAGTTTCAGCTCCTGGCTTGGCCATTTCACCTATGTTGTAGTTAAAATGGTAAATGAGGGTATTAAAGGTATTTCCAAAATAATAAATTTCAGGAAATTGGATTAAACAATATTTTTATTACTTTGAAAATTTGGGGTGTTACAAACCTATCGCCCTTACAAAGAATCTCGTCCTCGAGATTGGAACGTTACTCGAATAGCTCAGGGTATTGGGCTTTCAGTTCGTCTTCCTTGGTCTTGGAGTAGACGAGGATATCGTCGATGAATACCACGATGAACTTATCCAAGAACTCCATGAAAACATTGTTCATCATGTTCATGAAAAAGGCCGGGGCATTCGTGAGTCCGGACGACATCACAGTATACTCGTAGAGTGCATAGCGGGAGGTGAAGGCAGTCTTGGGTATGTCTTCTTCTCTAATCCTCAACTGGTGATAACCTGACCTGAGGTCAATCTTGATTACATCGAGGATCCCTTCAGTTGATCGAACATGTCATCGATCCGAGGCAATGGGTACTTGTTCTTGATGGTTATGTCGTTCAGGGCTCTATAGTCCACACACATCCTCTTGGTCTTGTGCTTCTTCATGGCAAAGATGACCGGTGCACCCTAGGGTGAGGTACTCGGTCGGATGTACCCTTTCTGCTCTAGGTCTTCGATGTTACTCTTGACCTCGGCTAATTCATTGGCGGCCATCCGGTATGGGCGCTTGGAGATTGGAGTGGTCCCGCGGACAAGTTCGATTCTGAATTCGATGTCCCTCTTGGGAGGCATTCCTGGTAGGTCCTCTGGGAAGACGTCCATGAACTCCTTGACTATGGGCACTTCTTCAAGGGTTAGCGAGTGGAGGGACGCTTCAAGTGGTTTGCGACTGGTCATTCGAAAGGTGATGGCTTCACCTTCAGGGTTGGTCACTGTGACGGACTTGTTGGCACAGTCGATCACCCCCGTGTGCTTCATCAACCAATCCATCCCTAGGATGAGGTTGAGTCTAGTGCACTTTATGAGGACTGGCTCGACCCAGAACAATACTCCTTGGATTTCTATCTTAACCTTAGGACTGTATAATTGGGCTAAGGTTATATTGCCCGGAGTGGCAATCATCATGGGGACGGATAGAGGGAGCACTTCCAAGTCGTTGATTTTCACAAATTCTTCCGAGATAAAAGAGCGTGTTGCTCCAGAGTCAAATAATATTATAGCTGGTACGGAATTTGCGGTAAATGTACCGAGCACCACATCGGGAGCCTCCTGAGCTTCCTCCACGCCGATGTGGTTGACGCGGGGAACGAACCGCCTGGTTGGGTGCCGCGCCTTGGGGCTGCTTGGGGTGAGGACACTAGTGCGAATAGTGCCCTTCCTTGCGGTGGTTGAAGCAGATGACCGGCCTTCCTCAGCGATCCTTCAAGATCGGGGCCTTGGCGGCTGGTGTCGGCTGTGCGGCCGGAGCTGGTGGAGTGGGGCGAGGATGCCCGGTGTTGGATCCACCGGTGGCATGAGGCGGCCTATAGGCAGGTCGAGGATGGTAGGCGGGCGCTGGTGGTGGAGGAACGAAGCGGGGCCTCTGGGAATTCACCTGTTGATGATTGAAGGGGACCATCTTCCACTTCTTGAGGTCCAACTTGTTTTGCTCAGTCTCTTGGATGAGCGCTTTATTGACTAGCTGTTGGAAGTCGGCGTAGTCGGTGGCGACGAGCTGGATGGACAGCTCATCCTTAAGTCCCTAGAGGAACTTGGCCTAGTGGAGGGCGTCGGTCCGCACCACTTCTGGCGCGTAGCGTGCTAGGCGGTTGAACTCATGGAGGTACTCCATGACAGTCCGACTGCCCTGGTGCATGTCGCGGAATTCCTGCTGTTTCACCGCGATGATACCGGTGGGGACGTGGGCGGCACGAAAGGCAATGGTGAACTCCGCCCATGTCAGCACGTGGTCCTCTGGCTGGGACTCATGGTAGTTGTCCCACCACTCGGCGGCGGGACACTGGAGGTGGTGAGTGGCGAAGGCCACTCGCTCCCGGTCGGTGAAGGGGAGGACATCAAGCTTCTTCCCAATGGTGCGGAGCCAATCTCCGGCCTCCATGGGGTTGGTGGTGCTCGTGAAGATGGGCGGGCGCACGCGCAGAAACTCCGAGAGTTAAGGAGCGGGTGCGGGTGCTGGTGCGCGAGGGGCAGGTTCTCCATTCTGTAGATGGTCCAACTGAGCTTGTTGGTGCTGCATTTGGGTGAGGAGGGAGGTGATCAATTGGTTCTGATTCGCCATCATCTCTGCCAAAGTAGGATGGTTGGCGGATGGCAACCCAGACTGACGTGTGCCCGTTGCACCCCAGTTGGGTACAACACCCTCGGGCACGTCACGGCTTCCTCCTTCACCGTTGTTGGAGCCGTTGTTCTGGTTGTTGGCCATATTCTGAATACACCACGTTATAAAGTAAAAAGGATGACGAAAATACAATTAAAGAAAGTAGCTCATAAAGCTCATGCATATAAGTGGTAGAATTGTTCTTTACACTCAAGCTCTTATTCTATCCACAACACACTCGTTGTAGATAACACCACATACAAAAATTATTTTATTAAAAATAGCGGCCTCTAGCGTCTACTCACCACCGGAGGCGGTCTCCGGGCTCTCGGAAGCACGAGTACGCGGCTCCCGAGGGATGGTGGGCTCGAGAAAATTCTCGATGATGGGGTCGGAGACGAGGCCAGGGCGTGGTGCAGGGGCGCTGGCGGTGGACGGTCCGGCGGTGGAGGGGTGTGGCGGGATTCTCTTGGGGCGAGCGGCGGGCTCACAGATGGGCTTCCTCTTCCTCGGGATGAGGGGAACCATCTCCGCGATGTCCTTCTGTAGCTGCATGATCTTGCGCTGTAGCTCACCATTCTGCTGGATCAAGTTCTTCGTCTCCTCACGAAGAAACTCGACCGCCTCATGGTGCTCATCGGCGTCAAGCACCGCCTCAGTATGGAGGTCATCCATAGCCTGAAGAAGACGCGACTGTCGGGCCATGACCGGATCACGCACAGATTGAACTCCAAGGTAGATGCTATGGTAGGCGCCGGGAATGCGCTTCGGCACAAGCCGGAAGGATGAGTTCTGAAGACGATCATCATAGATCATCCTCAGCTCCATAAGAGCCTGGAGAGTGATGCGTTGGCACGCGACGTCGAAGGTCGGGCCCCCAAGCGCGGTGGTGTAGGGCTGCATGTGCTCCCCGGAGCCGTGGACGGTGAGAGAGACGTCGCAGGGCCCGGCAAACTCCTCCAGGTACACGCCTTTAATTTGGCCTCAAAGAGGAACCCGAGAAATGTGAGCATCATGTGGAGCTCCCGGACGAAGCCCTCGTAATGGCGGTAGTAGTTGTGGACTTGGTAGACGGGCATCCACAAAACAACAAGTTGAAGAAAAGTGAGGGGAGGAACAAAGTTTATAAAGTAGGTTTTCGAGAAATAATTTTCTGCAGCTATCGGCTAGGCGGGTCTGTTTGGCTTCCTACAGTCAAGTTGGCTCTGATACCATCTTGTCGCGCACCAATTTAACAAATCGGAACATTATTGAATTTCATACAAAAAACAATAATACAAGAGGTTCATCATGCGACAATCGTACATACGACAGTATTCATGGTACACAGACCATATTTATTACATCAGAGTTTTAATAAAAACAATAGTAAAGATAATTAAAAATGCATGACGAACGCCTTCTTCAGGATCTTTGCTTGACTGGGTCGCTACTCCAGACCGTCTTCGTAGTAGGCATCCTCTGTGGTGTCCAACGGGTATGAGTACAAAAAGTAATCAACAAGCCACCGCAAATGCAGGTAACAATGCAAGGTAATAATAAGGAAGGATAATTGCCTAAAAGTGCAGAAAAGAATATTTACAGTTATTGCAGTTAATGTAGTCAAGTTTTATCATGCGAAAAGTTAACATGAACAACAATAACATCATCTAACTCGAGGAGTATGTTTTACCTCCTCGCACAATAGTCCTTACATGTCAAACCATCATGCACGTACATATCAAAAGCAATCTAATTGTGGGATGTCACGCAACCCGCCCTTGACCGTGGGCTCAGCTTTTCGAAAAGATTTATGACTCTGATCAGAGATGTACTACTATACCCACAAGGCACGAACTCATCCCAAATGAGATGACCCATACCACGGGAACTCGTGCCAAAACCTCAACATGAAATGCTCCAAGCGATAACCACCCGCTCTAGGTTTCGCCGGCGCGCCAGGCCGCATCCCGGCTAAGGTCGCACCCCACTTTGAGCCACGTCGGTACAAGCCACCCGCAGGTGCTGCTTGACCCATCTCCAAATGGTGGCCTCGGTTTGGAACACTCCATACCTTAGTTAGGACTTACCCACTAGACTTGTGGTTAGTACAGAAGTGTATTGGAATGGATCCCTCAGACCGGTCCTTATAGTGCCCCAGGTGCTACCGACCAATACCCTAGATTGCACCCGAAACCCACCATGCATTTACTCACAACCACAACTCATCACCGACAGAATTCCAAAGATAAGAAACAATGGGGATCATATAGTAGAACCATGTTGCTACGACTCATTCTTATCCTATAGCGATCGTGTCAATACATTGGACACTAGCTAATAACATTAATCATATGGTGACAAGGAAGTTAGGCGAGATAGCATGGCTTGGGTTGCACATCTAGGTCGGGGGATCCTAAATAATATATTGTAAGGGTTCCATTTGACTAATGCATGTATACCCTATGTGTTTTAGCGATAATTTAATAAAACATGGGTTCAATATGCTCAAAAATGTTGTTTGGTGACTTGCCTTGTTCAGCGAATTGGGAGGGAGGAACTTCCGGGTAATATTCCGGCTCCTCGGCGGCGTCATAGTCTTTCCAATGTAAATAAAGTAAAATAAAATAAATACAACATTCAATTTAAACAACATAAACTGACACAACAAGCACATAGGTTTTAATTAGTTTAATTTAAAGGAAATCAAGTTGTTAAGTTTCTGAGGTTTATTTATAAATAATTTAAAATATAATGAAGTGTTGTCTTTTGAAAAAGGTTTTAAATGTGAGTAACCTCATTTTAAGTTCTCTAATCAATTTAAAATGAAAGGTTCAGGGGCAATTTAGAGGTTTTCAGTATATGAACAAAAGAAAATAATATAAACTTTAATGAAATTTAAATAATTGAATTTACATTTTTACCCTAAGGGTATTTGAACACCTATTTAAATAAACATGAAAAAGTCTAAAGTAACATACTATTTTTATTGAACTAATGTGTAGATAATAAAATTATACAATTTCTGTAATTGAAATGACAATTTTTAGAGTTCAAATGCGCCAGATATGAATTTTACATGTTTTAAATAGTTTCTGGAATTTATTTTTAAATTTAAATCCCCTCGGGTCCACGGTGAGTCAGGCCCACGGTGAACCCACGCACTGTGCGCGTGGACGGATTGATCCAGAGCTGTTGGATCTGGATCCGGTGGCCAGGCGCGAGGCGGGAGGGTTAAGTGATAATGGACGGCCACGATTAAAACGCGCGAAAGGGTACAACGTGGATGCACGAGATTGAGTCATAGTTTTTAAAAGCGATCAATGGCTCAGATGGCCTGGTACCCCTTTGACAGGATCAAGGGCGGAGATTAAATCCCGTAGGGCTTTAATCAGGGCGCTCCGATCGCGATCGTGCGGCCAGGATTAAATCCGGCATGACACGTGCTAAGGGGCTTGTACCCTCTTCGTCTCCGGCGATGGCGGGGTTCGGGTGCGGTGGCGACGGCACCGACGGGGGGGCTAGGCCCTAGTTTTATGCGAAAATGGAAAGAGGAGGCTACGGCGGTCACTATGGTACCTTCGACGGCGATGAAGGACGGCAGACGATGATCGACAGCGAGGGTAGACGCAGAGGGCTCCTCGGGTGCTCGACGGCGACATCGATCCTGCGGTCTTCTCGGCCAACGGAGGTGTGACCGAGGTCGGGTGGTCGGTGACGGTCACGACGGTGGCGATGGTGTGGACGGAGGCGGTCCGAGACGACGGCGAGCGGTGGCCGGAGGTGAAGCAGGAGGGGAGAGCAAAAATGTGAATTTCGGGCGTTCTGTTCGGTCCTGGGCCGCGAGAGCGTGAGGGTCGAAAGTGGTGGAGGACATGGGTATAAATAGAGGTGCCGGCGAGGGTCAAAGCGGGCCGCATGCAAGGAAAGCCGAGGGGAGTAATAACTGGCTGGCGAGGTTTTGCCATGCCGGTAAACGTGATCCAAGGGCTTAAATGCGTGCCTTAACGCGTTTAAATGGCCGTCCGGCCTTGGGGAATTAAATGACGGCATCGGTTTAATGGGAGGGGGAGCCGGTGAGCGGATCCGAGGCGAGGTCATCGGCCAGTGGAGTTAGGGGGGTTGGTGCGAGGTGGATGATGGTCTTGACAGGCAGGGTCCACCGGGCAGCGGGCGTGGGCGCGTCTGAGGGCGAGGCTGATGGGTGGGGTCGGGCTCGGGCGCGATAGAGGGCGGTTGGCGTCGACAGGTGGGACCGGGGTGTCGGGCGTGCGTGCGAGAGGAGAGGGGGTCACTGACAGGTGGGGTCGGGCTGTCAGTCTGAGGCGGGCGAGGGTAACGGGCTGGGCCGGCCGGGAGAGAGAGAAAGGGAGGAGGGAGGCCCATTACTGTTTAAAAATCTTTTCTGATTAAAAATAATCACAGAAATTGATTTAAAATAATAGGGCTACTTCGAAGGTTGGTAAAAATTTGTAAAAATTCTTAAAAATATATCTGTCCTTAGGATCCTACATAAAAGTTTCTTCTCCTGGTTTGGCCATTTCACCTATGTTGTAGTTCAAAATGGTAAAGGAGGGTATTAAAGGTATTTCCAAAATAATAAATTTCAGGAAATTGGATTAAACAATATTTTATTACATTGAAAATTTGGGGTGTTACAGGGGCCATGACCATATTCTGCTCTTCGCGCAGTGGCCTGATCTCCGAAAACAGTAAGCACTCCTGCTTGTGTGGCCATCTTCATACACAGATAATTATGATGCGCCACAGCTCCGAACTGATTCAACATGTCCCTCCCGAAGATAATATTATATGCATACGGGGCATCCACAACATCAAAAATCACCTCCTCCATCCTGGCCAGTAGCCCCTCTCTGAAGGTGACCTCCAGACCTATTTGGCTGAGAGCATCGAGAGGGGGTCGTGCGAAGCCTTACAAAGGACGAGATGCCGGGAGAAGATGCTTTCTGGAGATATAGAGTTGATCGAAGGCTTGGACGAAGATAATATCAGCTGAACTCCCTCTGTCAATCACTACTCTCCGGACATCAGTCCCTGCTATGTCGGCGGTGATGACAAGTGGGTCGTCATGTGGAAACTTTATGCCAACTGCATCATCTGTGGAAAAGGATATCGGCACATGGGACCATTCAAGCATAGCAGCTGCGGACGATGAATTTCCAATATGGCCCACTTCTCGGATATATTCTCTTCTCTGCCTCTTCGACATACTTCGACATACTTCTCCGTAAATGGGGAGGACTACTCTTTTCCCTCGATCCTGACCATCTTCCTACTTCGGAGGTGGCATAAATTGACCACCAGAGGTTGCCTTGCAGGGTTTAAATTGTCTATATGTGCCATAGCCTGGACAGGCTTCGGACGCACCTCGGAAGGAACTCGGTCAGTAGTTCCTCAACCCGAAGATCTTTCAATGTACTCGCCTCTTAAAGCGAGTATAGACTTGCACGCATCAGTTGTGTGACTTCGATTCTCACCATGGACGCAACAGAAGAAGACCTGGCTTTGCCAGCCAGCTTCCCTAGTGGCCTCTAGCCGCTGGTCTTGCTTCCCGAAGCTTGCGAAGTCTTAGGGTCAAACTTCTGTGGAGGTGCAATGTTCAAGACTTCTGAACAAGGATGCTTTTGCCCCCGACGCCTGTCATGCTGAACATTAAAGTTACGCCCGTGCGAAGGTGTGAAGTCTTCAGTTCCAACTTGACTTCTTGTAGGACTGATGGAGTTGCAGCAGTTCTCCGAAGCCACCCTTCTTCTGACCTTGCATACTCTTCGAAATAAGACATCAACTGAGCAACAGAAGATATCTGTTTTTGGTGAAGTTTATCAAGGAGGCCCGCATGGGTAACTCCCTCTCGAGCTGCATCAACTACAGAAGATGTAGTCAACCCTCGAATTTGCGACTTCGTATGGGCGAAGCGCTTGAAAAATTGCCTTAAAGTCTCTCCGGGCAGCTGCTTCACCTGGAAAAGGCTTCCTATAGACATTGGGGGTATGAAGGTACCCTGAAAGTTACTTATGAACTTTTTCCTTAATTGCTCCCAGGTTCTAATTTACCCTGGCTTCAGGGACCAAACAACCACAGAGCGCACCCCTTCAAGAGCTAGAGGGAAACATTTGGCCATGGTGTGTCGCACTCCTCCACTGGCATCAATTGCTAATGCATAAGAACGGGAGAACTCCCCAGGGTCCTTGTCTCCAGAATATTTGCAGAGCTTCGAAGTTTTAAACTTAGGATGGAAGCACACTTTCTGTAGCTCGGGATGCAGCGGAGACTCGCTCTCGAAGGAAGCGTTCTCCGGGCTTCGGGATAAGGAAGTTCGTCATCTTGGGGCACTTTGGGGGTGACCGGGGTGGCCTGAGGAACGAAGCCTATCTGCGGCTTCTTGCCACCACCTCGCTACTTCAGCTTGGAGACTGGCCATTTGGGTAGCCATATCACCAAGATCGTCTTCATCTCCTCCGGAAGGACCTTCCCGGGTCTTGAGAACTGTAGGCATCAGTCCGAAGTGGAATCTGAGGTGGAAGAGGGACTCCGGTTGGCCGAAGTATGGATGGAGTTGGGGGAGGAACTCCGTATGCTCGAGGACGGGGAATCCCTTCCGGAGTCTGAGGTGGAGGAAATGCCGAAGGTCCTCTGACCTCATCTGTGTTCGAAGATCTTACCTCCGGAGGTCCGAGGGGGCCTCCGAGTAGGGCTACCACCTGAACTCTGCTTGGGAGGGATGGCTTGAGAACTTGGTAGGGAACGAAGTTTTTTGGACTAAGTTCCCCACGGACGGCGCCAACTGTTGGCGTAAAAGATTACGCTAACAGGTTTCGAAAGCTTAGAAACTAACAAACGAAGTGTTGTGAAGTAAACTATTTTAAGCCTCCGAGGTGGATAATAGCTCAAAAACAGTTCGAAGATGTGTATTGAATAACTCCATATTCGATCCCCATTACAGAGTAAAACGGGGGGTATTTATAGGCCAAACCTTAAGGAAAAGACCCTTTTACCCCCTCTGTTACAACCGACATAGTGGAAACTATTCGGTACCCTTCATAGGGCTAAAACGGTAACAGACTAATCTAATGAGAAAGAAGATAAGCCTTCCATCTTAGCTGGCAAAGAAGCTCTCTGAAGAGTCAATGTTCGAAGATATACTCCAAACTAGAGTTCGCCTCTATCCTTCGAACTTGTTGAGAAACCATGTTGAAGAATATGGTTTTGATATTCCATATGAGATGAGTGATTGTCAACGGAAGTCAAAGGAAGGGAGATATGAAGACCTGCTGAGTCTGAGGCGCATGTGACTCCGGTACACGGGCAGTGAGCGACGACCGGGCAGAGGAGCCGCGGAGTTGGGCTGGCCCAATCCGGGTACATGGCTAGGAGCGGCAGATGATCCACTGGTCTGTTGACATGGGTTTGACTCAGGTATACGGGCGGCGAGCGATTGCTGGACTAAGGAAGCTGCGGGGTCGGGTCGGCCCAATCCGGGTACCCGGTGCGATGACGGTGGACGCTTTGTCAGTTTCGGCGCAAAACTGACAACCTATGATTAATTCGTTTTTGGATATTAATATTTAGTTTTTAAGTTTAGAATATTTTTATTTGAGTCAGGTGATTATTCTAAGAATATTTTTGTAATTTTTGGAATTTATTTAGAATTAGTGTTAATTTACCCTAGGTTTAATTTAGTCTTTTCATGTATTAGGAGTCGCTTATAAAATAGGCCCCTATCCCCCTTAGGGATAGGAGACTGATTTTCATTTTTCACATCAATCTATAGTTCGTTAATTTTTCCCTTCCGCCGCCTCATTTTTAGATTTTTTTCTCTCGCCGCTGCATCTAGTTTTTGCTTCTCCTTTCCAGCGAAAATGTTTTAGCCGTGCATGCGGCTGGTTCATCTAGGAGGCAGGGCCGGCACAACTTCCCACAGCACCGGAAATCGCACCGGCGGTAGTGCTGTTGTTTTCTTTTTTTTTGCAGGCGACTTGACGCAGCGGAAACCTTTTTCAGCGGGCCCCACAATTTTTTTCAGCCAGCTGCAGCAGTGGGCGTCACATCGTTCATCTCGGCTGGGCACTGCTGGACACATGCGGCTGGGTGCCAGGCGGGCCCCATCGGCTGTTCCTAGGCAGCAGCACGGCAAACGATGTGACCACGCGCGGCGCACGAAGCCACGTTTCGGATTTTCTGCACGGGGACTTGAACGATGACGCAGGTAAGTTTCTAATCTCCTATTTTTTAGTACATCATTTTTAGAGATAATCATCTATTTATTAATTAGCGGAAAATTTGTTTAGAATTTTGTGTTATTCAATCTACCAAACTATTTTAGTAATCGAATAGTTATATTTATATCTGGTTAATCGGCTTATATAAAAAATAAGGAAAAGGTTTATTAGTCGTAGTAGTATTTTTAATTCTAGTCTTTACCTGAAACATTTTTAGGTTATTTCGAATAATTTTTTGAATGATCCATATTTCATTCAGTTAATTAGTATTTTATCTTTAGACTGCAATATGAAATTTTATTAAGATATTTAGTGATCTTTTATTACGTCATTAAATATTTCTAGTATCCATTTTTATTTTCTGTAGTGATTCTTTTTAGTTTAGCTTTAATATCATTTTAATTAGGACACCGGTCATTTTTAGGCTAGACAATTTTACTATTGTTTGTTTTTGTCGGGGTTCATTGGGTATTGGGTTTAGCTCATAGTTTAGCAAGAAATTTTTAGACACCCATTCACCTCCCTCTGGTCGCTACTTTCGGTCCTACAAGTGGTATCAGAGCAATGTTAGGTTTTTCTAATATCTTAACTGATTCTAAACCTAGGTAGTGACCATGACGTCTTCTGGTAAAATACCGTCCCTAGAAGCTTTTGGCTATACTTATTGGAAGACTCGCATGCGAGCATACCTTATGAGCCAGAGTTCGGACATATGGGAGATTTGTGTTCATCCTAGTTTCACCATAACGACTATTGATGCGGATACTGCTGCAGATGTAATTACTCAGCATCAAAAATAACAGTAAGGCAGAGAATATTTATTTCTGGGTCTAGGTCCTAGTGTGTTTGAGCGTGTTAGCCATCTCATCACTGCTCGAGAGATCTGGGCTACCCTCAAGGCACACCATGAGGGACAACTCAGGTCAAGGCTAGGCTATATCAGACCTACCGGCGTGAGTAGAAATTTTCTCACAGAAGCCGGGTGAGACTGTTGAGGCTTTTGGTTGGTCATTTTCAATCGATCTTTAATAAGCTTCGCGTCAACAAGGCCGAGCCGTGATCAGCTGGTCTCGGATCATGAACAGGCGCTAAGGTACTCCATACCTTGGACCCTAATATCTGGGAGATCAAGGTTTCTTCTATTGTTGAGAGCGCGTCTTATGATACCTTGACTGTCGCAGAGCTTTTTTAGTAAGCTCAAGGCCTCAGAGGTCGATATTCAGTTGAGATAAATCTCACTAATTCCGGCTCCAAGACTCTGGCACTGGTGACACCGTCTGCTGATCCTAATGCCATGAGTTGTACTGCCTTTTCCTTGATGTCTATCCTTCGAGGAACAACTTGATACTCTAGGAGATGATTATCTGTGCTTGTTTAACAACGGGTGCGACGTGTCTATGATAAGCAAATGTTTTAAGAGACACGACACAAAAACTAGATGCTTTGAGTGTGGTGACCTAGGTCATTTCATCGCCGACTATCCCAAGCAGATGAATTACAAGAAGGGACCGACGGCAACTCCTGCAACTCCGGCAAGTATGACAACTCCACTTCCACAATGGCAAGCCCAAGACAAGATTTTTTCGAAAGGCTCTAAAGGATTATAGGCGTGAGAACAAGAAGAGAGACAGACCTTCTTCGCCGATGTGGAGAAAAGATACTCCAAGAGATCCTCGTCTTCCTCCTCGTCTTCAAGTTCAAGTGATGAAGAGATCATGATCAGGAAAGGGAAAGATAGGGACAATCCAGCGGGCCTCTATTTCATGGGCTTTGGGGACAAGACGAAGAGTCGCTCACGTCACAGCCGAAGACCCCACAAGAGCTTCTGTCAATTTCTCTTTGGGAGAAGAAAGAGAAGGACTCCTCCGACGACTCCGACGACGATGACGATGAGAAGGCATCTTCCTATGAACAAGAAGTTGTTAATTTACAGGAACAGAACAGTCAGGAGTTGAAGTATAGGGGATAACTGCTTAGAGGGGCTAAGAAGAGGATAGATGAGCTTGAGAGTGAGCTTGCCACGGTAAACTGGCAAGATTGAGAGTCTGTCTTCTTCCCCTTGCTTGGGTGATAGTGGTGAGTGCCCCTAACTGTGAGGTGTTGTTGTGTGACTGACGACTCTTAAGTCCAGGTACACAGAGAGAGTAGATTAGAGAGATGCATTGGCCACTGAGCTTGAGAGCACTCAGCAGGAGCTAAAAGATGCTCATGCCACTGTCGTTGCACCTTGTGTAGACTGCCCATCTCATTTAGCTAGTATAGCCGAGCTGAGAGCCAAGAGTAATGAGCAGTTGAGCGAGTTAGCTGGAGTGAGAGATGAGTTGTAGCAGACTAAGCTAGAGCTTGAGACACTGTCAGTTTCACCCACTGACTATGAGAAACTGCTTGTCTGTTAGACTGGAGTTGATTAAGCAGAAAGTCGAGAACTCTGTCCAAATAGATAAGAGTGTGAGATCTGCTTGTCTCGGGTGGAGGTGTTAGCTTCCTTGAGAGAGGAGCTAGCTGATGTTCAGAACGAGAACTTTTACCTCCGTCAGATCCTGAGTTGGATTAGTGCCAGAGAGCCACAGCTCGGCATGATGATCCAGCAGTTCAAGAGACAGGATGGGTTTGGGGTAGGTTACACCTATACCAAGGTTGATTTTGAGAGCGCCATTAGCCGAGCAGTGGAGTGGAGTAAGATGACTCCCGAACAGAGATATCCCAAGACTCACTTCCACTGAGTCCTTTAAGGATAGTCAACCTAGGATGGAGTGATCTAAGAACAACCTAAAGCTCCACCTACGAAGCTCTGGGTTCCC